>JAKSZU010000001.1:69556207-69947570 GCA_026018925.1 Tupaia tana
AGGTATATAAACATGCTAATTTTTAATACTATTTCCACAGGGACATCATGGGAAAAATACCCTCCAAAAAACCAAAATGGATATATACCATCTTGGTATGGGAAGGGAAAGGGAGATGTAGATCAATTAGGGAAGAATAAATGACTTTTAGAAAAGATGAATGGACCTTTAGCCAAAGAGATGGGAGATGTTCTGGTTTGTGGCAGAGTCTGTCTGGGTGTGATACTGACTTTCAGTGTCCACTCCTGTGATAAGAATCAATCTTGGTTGACACTCCTAGGGAAGGAATTAATGACGATTGAGTTCCTTCTGGAGGATCTGGCTTTAGATAGATAAGGGAAATTCAGTGAAAGACTCCCCTGCATTTGCTGTTTTTCAGATGCCCTAAGCTCACAGTGATCAGTACACTAAAGCACCATGTTTTAGAATGACATGTCCTAACTTTCTTCATTATCTTTGAGTTGCTAAAGGACATGATATATGTGTAATATGCACTTTGTAAATTGTAAATCACCATACAAATGTAAGGTGGTTTTATATTTTTAATGTAAGTGTCACTACTGACACTTTTTTCAATATTTTATATCAGGTTGTTTTAAGTGAAGTTACTGTGTTTATGTGAAAAATGTGTTATTTATGGTATCTATTTTTTCCCCTCCCTTTTTCCTTTTCTTTTTTTTGCCATAGGGTGCGTGTGATCACCAGAGAGAGAGAGAGAGAGAGAGGGAGAAATAGATCACCCCCTGAGAGGGATGGCCATGCCATAATGCCAGGATTTTGGACACGCACACACACACACACACACACACACACACACACACACGGTGCATTTTCTGAGTTGCCAGCTCTAGGACTTGAACTGTGTACTCAGCTATTTAAGATCTAGCTCCTTAACTGCTATGCCACCTGGCTGGTCCCCTCCTTTTTTATTCTTTAATCAAAGATAAGATTTTATCAGGGAATGAGTGCAAGTATTAACAGTTGTTTGTTTTGGGCATGAGTATTCAATAATGCAGATTATGCACATTATTGGGCAATCATGCCAATTAAGGACAACCCAGGGTCCTGGAAAATTGCCTTGGTAGACTCTGAGCCAAAATTGTGGATCAGTGCTGCTAGTGGGAAGAAGGAAAGTAGGATACATTTCTGTGTTTTTTTTTTTCAGCAAGTCCATATGGTCAAAAGGCTACATTAGAAGGGAATTGTCCTCTCCAGACAGGTGGTTGATCTTCCCTTAGATGACTGTGAATTGAGGCCGTGGTTGCTAACTGGAGTGGAGAACTGCCTTAGTAGTGTTCTTACCACCACAGAGAGGCTGGCCTTGGGCCAATCCCTGAGAAACACAAGCATAGTTATTTCAAGTGCTTCTCTTCAATTATGTGGCACTACTTTGTAAGGGAAAACAATTGGAGGAGATGGGGGCTTTGTTTCATCGTGTTTTATTGAAAAATGTAGGAAGCATATGGTTTGTGATTGACTTTGTTTTGTAGGTTTCACGGCATGATCTCCAGAGAAACAGCCGACCAGCTCTTGAGTGTGGCTGAGGGGAGCTACCTCATTCGGGAGAGCCAACGCCAGCCAGGAACCTACACTTTGGCTTTAAGGTTGGTCTTGGGCCTGTCTTTACAACTGTGCTTCATTGAAAACCCTCTTAATAGAAGGCTTTAAATTTTAAAAGCATCCAGCATGTAACTGAATTGGTTCTTGTTTTCTTGGGACCTAATTACCATTTTAATAGCTTTCTGACCCTTTAAAAATTCCCCATGAATGGTAGCACTCAGTAATTAAGAACTGAAAAACTGTTAAAGCATTTTTATTATAGCTGTTTCCTTCCATTCCATCTTACCCTTTCTCTCCTGTCTGTCTTGCCCTATTAGTTTCCATCTATTTTTTGAATAAGGAAAGAGACTAAGATCTTTGTAATTCTCAAAGCCAGTATAATTTCTCTTAGATTGATTGGTGTTTGATTGAAGCAGCTTTTCTTGGGACTCTTGGCTCTTCCCTATGGACTAAACTCTGCCTAGTGTTTTGACTGTTCTTAGCTAACTCTACGGTGCCCAGAAACAAATATTTCCATTAACGCCACAATAACAGTCCAATTGTAAGAACAACAGTACAATAGCATACTTATCCATCGGGCTTACTTCATGCCAGGCCTCTAACCTCTTTAAATCTTTATAACAATTCTGTGTACAGTTATTGTTCCCATTTTACAGATGTGGAAACAGGGCCTAGAGGTTGAGTAACTTGGCCAAGTACACGCATTTCATAACTTGTACAGCTGGTCCTTGCACTCAGACAGTCTGGGTTCTGAAGCTGTACTCTTAAAAATTCTACATTGCTGCCTCTCTACAGGCTTGGAATAATTATCCATTGTATTTGTTCTTTCATTTGTTCATTTATACGTACATCCGGTCTTTGAAAAAGACTTAAATGTAGCATCTTTCTAAGCATCTTTCTAAGGTTAAAGAAAGAACATTTCTTCTGGTAGTCACAGATAGAGGACAGAACGACAAACTTAGTTCTTAGGACTAATATGTCAGTCCATTCCCCAGTCACTTACACTTGTCGAGTGAACAAGGACTACTCTTGTTCCTGTCCACAAGATTCAATATCAATTATTCCAATAAATAGAATGATGTAATTCAATATTTTTTCATACTGACTTCTAAATCAGTTACATACTTGGAAATTAGAGCTTGTCATAAGAATTCATAGACATTTGCTTTTTGTAGTAAATTATAAAGTATAAATCCCCCTTCACTTATTTAATTATTTTGTATATCAGGTTTAATTTGTGATTAAAAACAGGGGACAATATCTGATCTGGCCATTCAATATCTATTCATTGTGCCACTAATTGAACTTGAAGAATGACTGGGGCCAAATCACAGAATTTCTTGAAGTCAGTTTCTTCATCTTTGTACCTCTAACATTTTATAATTCTAAAACTCTATGCCAGCACATTTCTGAATAGTCTGGTCATCTGATTGTCTGGGTAAATAAGGCTTTCTAAACCAAATAAGGATGGCAGTGGGATAAAAATGAGACAGAATCTATACAATGCTTTTCCTTTCTCCAAGATCACACAGAAATTATAAAACTTTAATTTGAAGTTGTCCCATTTTATTGCCTCCCATCATATAATGTGGTTGTCATGCAGTTTTCACTTGCTGACACAATCAAGTACTCAAGGGCCAAGGATTTATTAGGTTTCCTGGAAAGTCATGATGTATTTTCTATTTTTCTATGCAAAAATGTGTCATGACTTTCCCAATGGCCCAATAGTTGGAGAAAAGTAGCATCTATTCCTTCCAAGCTCTTCATTCTCCCACTCATGCCCTCTCTCATTCTACTCATGACATTAAGTTTGTAGTTTGTTGCCGTCCACTCTGTCTCATTAAGTCTTATAGCAGAACTTAGATACTATTATCTTAATGGGAGTGTTTGTAATTCATGTATGAGTCTGGGGTATCGTGCGATCTTTTTGTTATTGAAAATCACAATAAATTTATTACTTGGAAAAGAAATTGTAGTAGTGAAAGGAGCTGTACTAAAGTAGGGAAAGGGTTTTGTGACTATGCGTTGTGAGTAACTTATGTGCTGAAATGTGATGAACATTCATTTTCCTTGTTTTAAACTGGATGTATGGCAAGGAAGTGTGAAGCAGAGTATGAAATGGAGACTGTATTGACAGAGGTATTATTGTTATCAGATACTCTCATTTTAACTGATGATTCTCCCAATGCATGTCAGTGTGTTTTAACATTACATGATCTGGGACCAGTAGTTAGTGTAATGGCTATTGTCACTGGACTCCCATGTAGTCAACTGAGGTTTGAGTCCTGGACCCGGTGGCTTAAACTCAAGCTGGGTGCATGTGCATGCATGCCCAAGGTCCCGAGAAGAGAATGGAAGAGAAGGGATTGCAGCATGGCCATCCCTCCTGGGGGGTGATTTCCCATTTCCTGTCTTTCTGTCTGTCTGTCTGTCTCTGTCTTTCTGGTGAGTGCACATGCCCTATAGCAAAAACCTCTCAAAAAAAAAAAAAAAAATTACATGATCTATCTGGGGTAACCAGTTTGTCCAGAGTATAGCCATCCATGTCATTAGGAATTTACTGTGTTAATGAGGGCTCTAAAATTAGGAATAAGTTCTTGAACATAGGGACTTCAGCCTCAATATATCCAAAACTGAACTCATAACTTAGCCTCTCAAATATGCTGTAATATCTATATTCCTTTTACTACTGGTGACACTGTTATTCAGTATGTTGCACAAGATAGAAAACAATAAATATTTTTTTTTCTTCTCTTAGGTCTAATTTAATATATGTATAGATTGACATCATTCATTTTGGAGGCCCCCCACCTTACATTATTTCACACATCATATCCCATATTAAATACATATTTTTAGTTGTTAAAATTATCTACGTTTTTATAAAAATATAAATTATTTTGAAATTAACTTTACTTTTTTAGTTTTCCTTTTGTGTTTTGGAGCATACTTTTTGTATTTCATACCTTTTCATAGACCCCTGAAAGCCCTATGTACTGTGCCTTTGTTACCTAGTGGTCAAGAGGACTTTTTCTTTTTCACACATTGCACACAGCCAAACCCAGCAATCTTATTTTTTAAGTATTTCTCAAAATTCTCCCTCCTTTCCAACTCTAAGCCATTTCCTAGACTAGTTCAATAAGCACCTAAGAAATCTCTTTGTCCAGCCTTTTCCCCTCTGATGTATCCTCCACAGTATCGTAAATATCAATCTGAAATCTAATGCAGTGATCAGCAAGTTTATCAGATTTGAGTTGGGTGTAGGTTTCAAAGAATATACCTCCCTCCCTCTCAATGGCATTTCCCTGATACCAGTGGGAGATCAGCCCTTCCCCGGCGATCCTCATGTATAATGTGAGGTGGTGTAGGGGAGTGTGTGTTGCATATTTGCTGTCACAGTACCTATTTTCTGTAGTCAGGGAAGAGATTCTCACTGCAAGGCTAATAGGTCTTCTGTGGGTAACACCTTTCCTTCTTCTTCAGCTCTATCTCTTCCCACACCCCATCTCAGCCTGAACTGTAGGCTTGTTTTGCCTCTACTCACGTTGATTACTTGTTTCAGGAATGATTGTTGATAAAAGTTTGTTATGGCATCATTGGGAAGGTCATGACACATTTTTGCATAGAAAAGCATAGAAAATACATCATGACTTTCCCAATGACCTAATACAAGGGATGCATACAGATGGGTACCTGCATGTTCAGAATGCATAGCTGAAGAGATGATGTTAGCGTAGGCACTAGATTATGATTTACGAAGTTTTCATAGAGAAAACTTCGGGATCTTCTGTGTTAATTTTGACAGCATTTAGATTGGCTGTAGTTAGATACCAAGGCAAATACATTTCAGAAGATACTATATAAAGTTTCTCACTTGAACAAAAAACTTCTTGGGTTCATTTTAGATTTTTTTTCTTTTTAGTTTTTGGTATAGGGCACATGTACTTACTATAGAGGGGGGGGGAAAGTGAGAAGTCACCTCTAAGGAGGATGGCCATGCACAATACCTTATCCTCCATTCTCCTCTTGGGATTGGGCATGCACGCACACATACCTGGCATGATTTTCAAACCCTCAGGTCTGGGACTCAAAGCATAGTTAACCTTGTGGGAATCGAGCACCTTAACTAGCATGCTACCTGCTGGCCCCTATAAATTGTTTTAATGATGTTTCTTTGCCTATAATAATCTTAAAATTTCTTTTAAAATATTTTTTGAAACTGACTTTAAAATAATATTTAAAAGGTGGTATGGAGATCTCTAATCATATTAGTAGTTTTAGTGCTGTGAAATCTATAATATTGAGTCAACAGGAAAGTTATGAGGCATTTTTGCATAGAAAAACAGAAAAAAAATACATCTTGACTTTTTCAATGACCCAGTACTTTTGACTAATTTGTATATACATTATGATATTTATCCCTGCTGTGTTGCTAATATACATCAAGACCTTTCATGGAAATCAGGGTCTTGGTCTTTGTTGTTAAATTGAGTAATTAAAATAATTCTCAAAATAATTGAGTCATCAAAAATAGCAGCATTTGTTGAACTTCTATATTCTGCCATATATTATTATTCAAGTGGGTTAAGAAAGGAGACATTTAAACATGCTTTATTTTAAAAAAATTTTTTTAATAGAGGTTTTTGCTATAGGGCACGTGGGCTTGCCAGAACGACAGAAAGAGACAGAGAGACAGAAAGTGAGAAATCAACCCCCAGGGAGATGTCCACCCTGCAATCCCTTCTCCTCCATTCTCCCTTGGGGATCCTGGGCATGCTTGCACACGCGCCCAGTGTGAGTTAAAGCCACTGGGTCCAGAACTTGAACTGCGATCGACCACATGGGAGTCCAGTGACGTAGCCGTTATGGCATCTGCTGGTCCCTTAAGCATGCTCTTAAATGTAGACTAGAAGTATACCTGGTAGAAGGGTTGGATGTGATGAAAAGCCAGCGTGTTGGGGTGAAGAAATGGCCATGGCAGGAATAAGTAGAACATTTGGTGTATGGCAGGCTGCTGGGGGTTGGAGGTGCAGGAAATTTTAGCAATAAGTGTGCCAGAAAAGCCTGGTATATCATGCTGAAGAATTTCGACTGTATTTGTAGGAAGTAGGAGTCACTGAAGACTCTTACTAGAAGACAGTGATGTTTACACTTTTTATTTCTAAAGATCATTGTTGGAGCAGTAAGAAGGATGAGTAGAAAGGGTAGTAAAAACTACATTTTACTGGAATTGCTTAGAAAATTTTCCTTTGGCTATGGAGAACTGATCTTAAAAGGGTACTGTTTAGATTTTAAAGAGCTCACTCCGAGAAATGTTAATTTCAATTTTAGCAATTCCATAGATGTTTCTGGTTATCTGACTCATTTTAGCTTCTCTAAATTGAGAGAACAAGGTGGCATATGTGCAGTAGTCTTAATAATCCCCAAGTCCTGTGTCTGTATATTCTAGGGCAGATTTAGACATATCCCAGAGAATGCCTTATACCCACACTCTTGGGCATTTGCCTGTTAATTTTTTTGCTAAGTATGAAGATAGTTATTTGCAAAAAAATTTAAATAGAGAAAAAAATGAGAATTTTAAAACTGAAAAAGCAAAATGTTTGGGCAAATGGTATTTTTTTTTTTTTTTAAGAGAAATTTTTGCTATAGGACATGTGTACTCACGGAGAGACAGAGACAGAGAGACAGAAAGTGAGAAGTCACTCCTCAGGGGGATGGCCATGCTGTAGTCCCTTTTCCATTCTCCTCTCAGGATCTTGGGCACGCACGCACATGCACTTAGCGTGAGTTTCAAGCCGTCAGGTCTGGGACTCAAATTGTGGTCTACTACATGGGAGTCTAGCGACATAATCATTACACCATTTGCTGGTTCTAGTATTTTCTTTTTAAAATATGTTACATGTGTTATTTGATAAACTCTGAAACATAGAGACATTGTTACTCTGAAAAATAAAATCATTATACAAAACAGTATGTGTAGTGTACTACTTACATAAAAGTATGTATCTATGGGTATATATGTAAGTAGACAGGTGTGTAAAAGAATGGTCACTGAATGTTTATTATCTCTGAGTGATGAACTTACAGGTGATTTCTACTACTTTGTAACCTTTGAGTTGCCTGTTTTTTGTTTGTTCGTTTGTTTACAATACATGTATATCATTTTACAATCAGAAAAAAAAATCAGTAGAGCTGATTTTATTTTTAGAAGAAATAAAGGCATTAGCTACAACCTGAGGTCAAAAATGAAAGATAATATACCTCCTAAATCTCTGAAGATTGGACTATAAATGCAATGTAGCAACTTATTTAAATAATCTGCTGTAAGAAAGACAGTGTCCTGGAGTCCGTCCAAGGCTCGTGCCAGAGGACAGTCTTGGTGGCTAGCAGTGCTGTCTTTAATATGGCGAGGAGCGAGGAGCCATCTGGGTCACCCTGCCATCAGACATAATCAGCTGGCTTTCTTTTCTGCAATACTTCTCAGAGCCAGGGAGATTGTTAATAGGACTTAACTGCATTTCCCAAACTCATTTGACTACAAGACCCTCTCTTCATTCCTTTGTGAAATGTTCCATTAAATATTTGATTCAACCAGTTTCTCTTGGTCTGGACTCTGTGGTCACCAGGCAACCTTTTAACTAATGGCTTCCCACGTTGGTCTGTTTTCAGGGAGAGAAGACTTAAAATATGCAGGCTGAGTATTAAGAGCCTTTGAGTTATTTTGCATTTTCAGTGAACAAATCAGGATCAAATGTTGGGGGATAAATGGGCAAAAGGGGGAAGAAAATCTACAGGTTTCTTCTATTTGGTAAATTCAGATAAACACCCCACACCCCTCACACCCTCCTCCTTTCTCTCTAGCTCTCCCCTCCACACACACACAGTGTTTTTTGAACAATGAACCTAAAAGACTGCTTGTTAAGGTGGAAAATTGATAGAGAAGAAAATGTAAAGGGCTAACTGCGTCACCAATTCTTTTTTTCCTGGTTTCTGATTTTTTTTTTCTAGACTAAAAAAAAATACACTTGCATCTTATCCAAAGAATGTTATGAAACACCTACTTCGGCAACCAAGCACTATTTCTATGTCTTACAAAACTGCAACTTTTTCTCTGACTATATTTGCAAGTATAGTTTTTGTATGTTCTTATGTCTTACTCTTTTTTTTAGACAATTTTTTTTGTTATAACTAATGTACCAGTTTACCCATTTAAAGTGTACAATTCAGTGGTTTTTAGTATATTCACAAAGGTAAACAACGTCATCAATTTTTGAACAGTTCATCATCCTAAAAAGAAATTCTGTACCTATTTACACTCACTTCCCGTATCTTCTCAGCCTCCAGGCCCTGGCAACCACTCATCTACTTTTGTCTGTTATGGATTAATAAATCCTGGACATTTTATGTAAATTGAATCAAGGTAATTTTTTTTCCCCAAGGTAATCTTTTGTGATTGCTCTCTTTTTCATCTATTTATTTGTTTATATTTTTGGAGAGGTTTTTGCTATAGGGCGTATGCGCTCGCCAGAAAGACAGAGAGACAGAAAGCAAGAAATCACCCCCCCAGGGGGGATGGCCACACCGCAATCCCTTTTCCTCCATTCTCCTCTCGGGATCTTGGGCACACATGCACACGCACCCGGCGTGAGTTTAAGCCACTGGGTCTGGGACTTGAACTGTGGTTGACTACATGGGAGTTCAGCGACATAGCCATTACGCTAGCTGCTGGTCCCATGACTACTCTTTTGTAGCATAATGTTTTCAAGGTTCATCCATGTTATTAACATGTATCAGTGCTTTATTCCTTTTTTATTAACAAATGGTATTAGAAAAATGTTAAAATGTACGAGTATACCACATTTTCTTTATCTGTTCCTAAGCTGATGGACATTTGGACGGTTTCCATTTTGGGATATTATGACTAATGCTGCTATAAGTAATGCTATTCTGAACAATACTGTGTATACATCTTTCTTTAGACATATATTTCTCTTGGATGTATACCTAGGAGTGAAGTTACTGGGTCATATTGTAAACTGAAAAGTAACTGCCAAATTGTTTTCCAAAGTGGTTGTACCATTACAGTGAAAGTTCCAATTTATTTTTTTCTACATCCTTGTCAATACTTGTTATTTTGCCTTTTGAGTATAGATATGCTAATAGGAGTGAAGCGATTTCTCATTATAGCTTTGATTTGCACCTTACTCTTAGATGGTTCTTCATTTTCCCAAGTTTCATCCTAAGCATGGTTTTTATTCTCTGGTATTCTGTCTATTCAGACTTCAGCTTCCGCTCAGAAGCATGCATGCATAGCAATAGACTGAAGGCATACAGCAGAGAAAGCTAAAAAAGCTGATTTCAAGATATTTTTGTGTTTTGTATTTTTAAAGGCATGGCCTAACTGATTCCATTTATCTACATTTTATCTACATTTTCGGGCTAATTAATGTGTACTTTGATATAAGATAACTGTATCCCTGGTTTGCAAAGGATAACTAGAATCAGATCAATTTATCCACTTGACTTTTTTTTTTTTTAAGTTTATTTATTCTTCCATGAGTGCGCATGTGTCAGAGGGAGGAGGACAGTGCCCCCAACAAGGTTCTGATGCCATTATCTACTCCCAGCTAGCTCCGGATTGTGAGCACTCACGTGTTAGGATTCTCAGGGAAGTCTCTGGACATGAACCTATAATATGGTGTAGGTCAGCCTCCAGAGCACCGTGTCGTACCACTGTGCACCATCCGGCCCAGTGAGTGTCTACTTTGAGTGTGGTACAAGGCACACTGGAGTCTCTTAAGATCTGCTTCTTAGCAACCATATATAGCCCCAGAACATGTTGGTGATGTGACTCCTATGAATTATTTAGCACACGTTAATGTACTTAACAATTTTACAAATATAATGGCTAATATTTACCAAATATTTACTGTTCTGGGCATTATGATAAATGATTCATGTGAATTACTTATCAGTATTTCCCAATCTTTTTCATATTGTGTCACCTATAGAAAATGATGATGTTTTTGGTCCAGGTATTGGCACAGTGAAAACACACCTGGACCCACAGGGCAAGGTCCTAAGTTCACACCCCAGGACCTCCCTGAGTGCACTGGGTGTGCGTGTGCCTTATGATCTGCACCAGCTGAGACTGAGGTAGGTCTTGGCATGGGAGCCCTGTTGGGGTTGTTTATCTCTTTGTCTCTCTGTCTCTCTCTTTAGGAATGAATGAATAAATGTTTTAATTTTTTTAAAAATTCTGCTAGACCGTGCATGTACTCACTGGAAAGACAGGGAGAGAAAGAGAAAGAGAAAAAAGAGAGAAAGCATCCCCCATGGGGAATGATTGCATTGAATCCCTTCTCTCTTACTCCCTCCTTTCAGAATTGTGCACACACACAAGGCTAGCACGTTTACCTAGCTGACAGATCTGGGACTTAAAATCATGCTTGCAACCATGTGGGATCCAGTCTCCTTAACCACCATAATACTTGCTGACCCTGAGAGTTTTTATTTATAAAAAAATGATAGTGGACCAGCCAGTGATAAACACATGGGCATGTGTGTGTGTGCGTGCATGCCCAAAATCCTGAGAGGGAGAAATGAAGAAGGGATTGTGGTGTGACTATCCCCTATGAGGGGCACTTTCTCACTTTTCCTTTCTCTCTGTTTCCAGTGAGCACATGTGGTCACTAGCAAATTTTAAGGGAGAAGTGGTGATGTTGTATGATCCATTGAGGTAAATGCATGAGGCTAATCATAGACAAGTTGACAGGACCAAGGACTTCAGCTGTGTTAGACCCTTCCTGGCCTCTGAAAGGGCTAGACAGATTTGATATCTTGTAATCTGTAACCTCCGTTCACGACAGCCGGTTGGGAAGCTCACTTTCTTCTACAAAATCAGCACTTGAATTAGATACTATTATTTTCCACCATTTAAAGATGAGAAAATAAATACTTAACTTGCTCAAGAAATAAAAAAACCCAAGAAACAGAAAAATGTAGCATGTTAAAAACAACATCCAAAACCAATTATGAAACATCCAGCACTTTATATAAGTTGATAAGGGTGTGACACAAGAGTAGAAATCCTTAGCTTTTAAATCACTTATTCTTTTTTAATAATTCACATTTGAAAGTTATCAACACATTACTACTTTTATAAGGTATCTAAACCATTATTTAAAACCTTTAAGTATGAGATTTATCCTGTGTAATTCTCAAGGGTTAGCTTTTCATCCTACCCCCAGAAGAGAACAGCCACATTAAGTGTATTTGAAGTTGAATAATTGAATAAAAATTTCATTATATGATCACTTGGTGATTATTGGAGTTCATTTTGTGTTGCTATAACAATACCACCAACTGGATAATTTATAAATTTATTTCTTACTATTCTGGAGTCTGGGAAGTTCAGTATCAAATTATTGGCATCTGACAAACGCCTTCTGCCTGTGTTACCCCATGATTCACACAAGCAAACATGTGAAGCACAGAGAGAAGGGAGCCGAACTTCATCCTTTCTCAGGAACCTGAGCCCAAGATAACTTAGTCTTACAATGATGGCAGTAATCTATTCAGGAGGGCAAAGCCCTCATTACCTTTTACTTCTTAATGCCATTGTAATGGCAATTAAATGTCAACATAAATTTTTGAGAGCATGCTCAAACCATAGCAGTGATGAGCTTACGAATTTTGTAGTAAGTTTGGATAACTTATCAAAGAGAAACAGCAATACTCTATGAAAATAACAGCATACTTGCATCAATTATTTCATTTCCAGTGTGATTATGAAACAGTACATAGATATGGTATCTGTTTTTTTTTTTTTTTTTTGCGAGAGATTTTCTGCTATGGGGCATGTGCACTTGCTGGAGACACAGAGAGAGAGATAGAAAGCAAGAAATCACCCCAGCTGAGGGGTGGCCATGCCACAGTCCTTTCTCCTCCATTCTCCTCTCATAGGAGAATGGGTATGCAATTTTGGTGGATGCACACACGTGCGCCCTGTATGAGTTTTAAGCCACTGGGTTCGGGACTAAAACCATGGTTGACTACGTGGGAGTCCAACAGTGTAACCATTATGCCATCTGCTGGTCCCAGATATGGTATATATTTTGTAAAAAAGAGAAAAGAGTATATGATGATAAATTATATGCTTTCCCACTGCATACTTACAGTTCCACTGCCAAGAGATATTGATAATATTTGATTATCCTTCTGGAAATTGGGCATGCATAAAACATACATCTATTTTGTGTCATAGTGTAGTTTAATAATAAACCATATTGTAGTTTATTTTAAATGATAAATGTTAGAGGATGACTCCCCATAACAGCAAGGACGACCCCGAGTCTTTTCAGAGGTTTGCTTTATTGCCCGCTGGGCTGTATACAGTCATGCACTGCTTGACGACCTGGATACCTTTTGAGAAATGCTTCCTTTAGGTGACTTCATTGTTGTGCAAGCATCATAGAGTATACTTACACAAACCTACAGGGTATAGCCTACTCTACTCCTGGGCTGGATGGCATAGTCTGTTTTTCTTATGGGACCTCCATCATGCATGCAGTCAGTCACAGACCTTTGACCGTAATCTTATATGTGGTGCGTGACTGTAGTTAGGTAATAAACAGCTAATGTCTAGCAAAGTTATCATTACCTTGTTCGTTTCATTTTAGTGATGATTGGTAGTTTAAGACTCCCTGAACCAGATGCTGTGAGTTTAGCTTCAGTGCCTGTGGGGGGGATTGCTGATTGATGATAGAATGGGCAACAAGATGGTAAAATAAGACTCCTCTGTGTTTTGTAAATAAAATTGCAATTTAATTTATTGTGGTTTTGAGTTTAGAATGCTAAGATTCAGGGCAGCAGATTGCATGCTGGTTAAAGGCGCTGGATTCAACTGCAGTTTGAGTCCCAGCAGCTTGAAAGTCACAACAAATAAATAGATAACATAGATAAATTTAAAAAAGTTTTTTTAAAAAAGAATGTTAAGATTCTATTACACCAGGGAATTCTGTTAGAACGTTACTTAATCTTTATAGAGTTCTGAATATCTAGTATGAAAAAAACTATTGCTAATATATTAAAAAGATAAAAATGCACTGAAAAATATAATTTTGCTATAGATTGAAGAGAATATTTTCTTTTTTCTGAGAGAGATTTTTGCTATAGGGCTTGTGTGCTCACTGGAGAGACAGAGAGAGACAGAAAGCGAGAAATCACCCCCTAGAGGGTATGGCCACGCCGCAATCCCTTCTCTTCCATTCTTCTCTCAGGATTTTGAGTTTGCACGCACATGTGCCTGGCATGAGTTTTAAGCCACTGGGTCTAAGACTTGAACTCTGGTTGACTATGTAGGAGTCCAGTGATGTAACCATTACACCATCTGCTGGTTCCAGAAAAGACAATTAAAAAAAAAAATTCCAGAGGGTATGTGCACTCACCTGAGAGACGGGGAGAGAGAGAGGGAGAAAGTGAGAGAACACCCTACGTAGGGGATACTCATGCTCCAGTCTCTTCTCCTCCAGTTTTCCTTCCTTCTGAGATTTTGGCCGTCCACACGCATGTGCCCATCATGTTTTTCAAGCCACCAAGTCTGGGACTCAAACCATGCATTCAATCATCTGGGATCCATCTGCTCTAACTGCCATATCACCAGCTTGCCCAGAACCACTATTTCTAATTGAATACCAGAACATTAGGTTGACTTTTTTTTTTTTTTTTTTTTTTTTTTTAAATTTTGACAGAAGGTGCCTATGCTTGCTGGAAAGAGACAGTGAGAGAAACAGGGAGGGAAAGTGAGAAAGCACCCCTCATGGGGGATGATCACTCCACATTCACTTCTCCATCTCTCCCTTCTTTCAGGATTTTGGGCATGCATTATACATGCCTGATGTGTTTTTTCAAGCCACCAGGTTTGGTACTTGAACTGTGCAGTTAGCCATGTGGGACTCAGCTGTCTTAATCATCATGCCACAGGCTGGCCCTAAGTTGACTTTTTAATGAGCAAGGGAGTGAGTGAGTATGCAGTGGAGGGAAAAGAGAGAGAGAGGTTTTGTTTGGTGCCAGAGCCTTGCCACTTTGCAATCCCAGCCTCTCAGTTGGCTAGAACCACTGTGCCCAGCCTGTTTTGAATCATGAGCACCTCCATTTTGATTATGACTCCACTGCCATTTCCTTTCCCTATAACCTGACCTATATGTGCCTCCTGAAAATTCCTCACTGAATCCTTATCATCAGTAGATGACCACTGCCATCCACCCTGTCTTCCTAACCGAATATTTATCACCATCAGATGCAGCCAATTATAACTGTCCTTCCTGATAACTCACTTTTTCAGCTTTTGAAAACCACTCTCACATAACTCAAGGCTTGTACTTTCTTAGATGTGTAGGTTTTTTCCTTTGTGAGTTTTGCCTTTATAAACCACCTTCCCCCCTGCTTCAGGGCTGTAAGGTTTTGGAATGACAGGAGTCCTCTTGCAGCCACCAGCTTAATTAAACAAGGCCTCTTTAATTTGGCTAAAACTGGATGTCCTCTTATTTTCTCGCAGATTTAAATACAACAGTTTAAGTACAGACAGGAACTGAACTCAGGCTTCCCATGTGGCCCTAGGCAGTACATAGCATTGTCCTCCTACTTGTGCCACCACGGCTGACCCAACATTAGGTTGGATTTTTAAAAAAATAAATGGCCAGAGAGTGCGTGTACTTGCCAGAGAGAGACAGAGTGTGAGCTAGAAAGCACTCTCATGTTACATGGTCACTGTGTAATACCTTATCCTCTATTTCTCCCTCCTCTCTGCATTCCCACACATACACACTGGCGTGTCGTTCAGGCTGCCAGGTCCTGGTTGAACCATTTGGTCAGCCATGTGGGATCCAGCCACTTCAACCACCAGGCTACTGGGCCGGCCCTAGGTTGACTTTTTTTAAAAAGTATTTATTTATTTAATTCCTATTGTTATTATTTTTTAATTTGACCAGAGAGAGAAAGGGAAAGTGAGAAAGCAAGCCACCAGGTCTGGGACTCAAACTGTGGTTGGCCGTGTGGGAATCCAGTGCCCTTAACCACCTTGCCACCTGCTGGCTCTACTTGGTCAAAGGTTTCCTGAGTAAGGCAGAGAATCATAGTAGATATTTTTAAAGGGACTTTCACATTTTTAAAATATGAAAATTGGTTGAAAGGTTTTTTTCATGTTTAAGAAGGTTCAAAAGGATCTGAGGAAGGATTATGCTGCTAGTAGGCGTTGACGTGTTATGTACTATGTGTTCTTTTGATCTGATAGCTCATGATAGGTTTAGTTGGTTGCCATGGTTTCATTTCATTTCCTGCAAACCTTGTGCTATCTGGAATAAGTGGAAAATAATGTTCTACAGAATAATTTTTCAGAAATGTTTTTCTGCCTCAGAACCTAACTAAGGTTCTGTATCTACTTTATGGGAAATTTTCGGGATATAGGAGTAGGTGATAATGTAATGGTAGTAGAATTTAGTATTCCTGTAATACCAAAAATTGATATTGGTAAAATGGAAAGCATAATTTGCTTAGAAATATAATACCATGTTATCAGTGCCATAAGCTTTTTAAAAAAATATTAATGTAATTCCAGCTCATGTGAAATACTCTAGTTGTGGGGCCAGCAGGTGGCATGGTAGGGGCACTGGACTCCCACATGGCCCACCATGGTTCGAGTCCTGAACCTGGCGACTTGTTTTCTCACTTCCCCTCTCACTCTGGTCAAATTTAAATAAGTAAATAATTATTTTTAAAAAGTGTCCTTAAAAAAAATCCTCTAGTTATGTGCTTTCATAAAACAAACTGTAGAAAGTGATTGATAGGCATACCTTACTTGGAAAAAAGAATGAGTTTCTGAAAACATGTCACATACAAAACCATTGTTGGCAAATTATCTGTAAAGGACCCAGTAGTAAACATTTCAAGCTTTGTGGGCTGATTGAGAATATTATGTTCTGTAGGTTGTCATATAGCCATTGGAAATATAATCATTAAAGCATTTAAAACCCATTTTTAGCTTTTTAGACTTATAAAACAGTCAGTGGCCTAGATTTGGCCCTTGATCTATAGTTGACCAAGCACTGTCTGTGTTGCTGCTACTATATTTGGCAAGTCTTTGACCTCTTTACTCATTCTAGAGTTGACATATATACTGAGTCATGGATACAGGGATAAGAAGATATTTCAGGATGTTAATAATGTTTTTATTTTCACTTTGCTTTTGTTGTTCAAATACAATTGCTTATAATTTTTTTAAAGAATTATTTTATTGGGAACCAACAGTTAGCATAATGGCTATGTCGCTGAACTCCCACGTAGTCGACCGTGGTTCGCTTCCCGGACCTGGTGGCTTAAAACTCACGCCGGGCGCATGTGCATGCGTGCCCAAGATCCCGAGAGGAGAATGGAGGAGAAGGGATTGTGGCGTGGCCATCCCCCCTGGGGGGCGATTACTCGCTTTCTCTCTCTATGTCTCTCTCTGTCTGGCGAGCGCACACGCCCTATAGTGAAAACCTCTCAAAAAAATAATTATTTTATTTAACTTTTATTTTTATTTATTTATTTATTTTAATTCGACTGGAGAGGGACAGAGCAAGGAAAAGAGAGGGAAATGAGAAAGCAAGCCACCAGGTCTGGTACTCAAACCATGGTCAGCCATGTAGGAGTCTAGCGCCCTTACTCAACACGCTACCTGCCAGCCCCACTATTGCTTATAGTTTTTATTTTTAAAAATTTTTTTAAAAGAATTATTTTTATTGAACTTTATTTATTTATTTTAATTTGACCAGAGACAGACAGAATGAGAGCGTGAGAGAGAAAGAGCAAGAGGGAAAGTGAGAAAGCAAGCCTCCAGGTCCAGGACTCGAACCTCTGCCAGCCATGTGGGAGTCCAGCGCCCTTAACCACCATGCCACCTGCTGGCCCTTGCTTATAGTTTTTAATCAGTGATTTTCTTTTAACTTAACTATACCATGACTCTTACTAATTTGTATACATCATGTGCATCTTCTGAGTACCCTACCTTTTCATTTCTAAAATTTTCCTGTTACTAGGCCTCCTAAAACTCTTTATTAAAAAAAGTTTCTTCTGGCTTTAATGCTTGTTTAAGAGGAAATAGGAAGATGGAATGGTGGTGAGGAGGGGGTCTAATAAACAAAGTCATCTGTCCCATTGTCCAATCAGAAAGGTTTTTTTTTTAAATTATTATTTATTTAATTTTATTTATTTATTCATTTATTTTAATTTGACCAGAGAGAAACACACACACACAGAGAGAGAGAGAGAGAGAGAGAGAGAGAGAGGGAAAGGGAGAAAGGAAGCCACCAGGTCCGGGACTCGAACTGTGGTCGGCCATGTGGGAGTGTCCAGCACCTTAACCACCATGCCACCTGCTGGTGGCATCATAAAGTTTTAAAGCTTTGGGACATCTCTGGGAATTTTCTAAGTAACCCCAGTCCCCATAAAAATAACTGAAATTATGCTCTTAATTGTTCCTATGCCATCGTAATGGACAAACATATTTGGAGTGATTGTATCCTGGCAATGGAGAGTATTTTAGGAATTTTCTGTTTATATATATTTTTAGTTGTTCTATTGTGTTATTTTGGTAGACCTCGTAGGGTTAACTGGTGGCAGCTGTTGGAGTAAATGCCATCATAGTATCACCTAAAATTTTATGTTCTACTCAGAAAGACATAATCTCATAGAAAAACATCTCAAGATAACAAAAGTGTACTTTCTTTGCAGTAAGGACCAAGAAATGGGATTAGGTTGGACTACAAGTGACTGAACAAGTGTTGACGATTCCTCACATAGAATAGGTCTTCCCTGTCATCCCTTTCCTACACTCAAGAAATCGGGAGGCTTTTAAGGGTGGTGCGAGGTGAGAGGCCGGAATCAGTTCCTCTTGTTGCTTTTTGTGTGTGTGACTTTCACATTTATCACTTGGCGGCTGCAGAGCACCACACTGTACATCCGTGTTACAGATAATAAGGTAGAGGGATGAAGATGCCCGCCACTTGTTCTCATTTGTCACTCCTCCCAGCAAGGCAAGGGAAGTTGGGAAATGTGGTCTTTAGTCCAGGAAGCCATGTTCATACTTGAAAGTCAGTGATTCTGTTGTTGAGGAAGCCAGTAGAATGGGTATTGAAAGACTATCAGCAGTCTGCTGTGGAAGTAAAAGGCGGGTTTCCACCAGAGTTGGCCTTATTTAGAATTTGTTCATTTTAGGAAACACTTAAAAGATTATACTGCCAATTGAAGTAACATATCTTGTACCAGCAGGTGGCAAAGCAGTTAAGGTGCTGGACTCCCACGTGGCCTACTGAAGTTTGAGTCTTGGATCTGGAGGTTTGAAACTCATCCTGGGCACATGTGTGTGTGTGCCCAAAATCCCAATAGGAGAATCAAGGAGAAGGGATTGTAGCGTGGCTATTCACTCTGGGGCGTGATTTCTCACTTTTTCTCTCTCTGTCTCTCCAGCGAATGCACACACCCTATAGCAAAAATCTTTAAAAAAAAAAATAACATATCTTAGAAATTTCTGAAAAAAAATTATATAAAAATATATGTAGTTTCATTTTTCAATTTATGAGAATAAAAAATATTGAAGCCAAAAACAGTTGAGGATTTTATAAATGTCATGTAAGCATACCTAGATGTGGCTGTAGAGTCCAATATAGGATTTTTGTTTTTGTTTCTGTTTTTTCAGGTATTATTTCTAATTAATTGTTCTGAAGTCACTATCCACTTGTATCAGAACTGTTTCATTGTCTATATTTTAATCATATTCACTTCTTACCCTCTATTAACTGCAACTGTTAATAAACCTTCAAGTCTCTACCCATGAGTTCTGCTGAGAAGGAAATGGGAACTTTACATGTATACAAATTAATACTTATAGTAGCATCTTTCAGATTCCAGATCCATTTGCCATGGATAGGGATAATTCTTCATGTTATTCTCATGTTCAATATATGTGTTAAGAATAATACTTGCCTTTGTCTTGTGTGAAGAGATGTATTTGGATTTACTGGGAGAAAGGTGGGTATTTGTCTCAACAGATTGTCTTTTTGTTTTCCTAACCTATACCTCCATTCTTCTTAACTACTATTTCAGTGTTTCTGACTTCTTAATAATTTGGGGGCATAATTACAGTATTATTAACAATATGCACATTGTACATTGTAGATCTCGAGAACGTTTCCATCTTCCATGGCTGAAATTCTATACCCATTAACTAGCTCTTTGTTCCATCTGCCTCTCTGCCCCTATCAGCCATTATTTTATTTTCTATTTCCACGTTTTGACTGCTCTAGACATCTCATATAAGCGAAGTCATGCACAATTTGTTTTTCTGTGATGGGCGTATTTTTCATAAATAATGTCCTTAGGGTTCATTCATGTAGTAACATATGGCAGGGATTAGTTCTTTCTTAGAGCTGAATAATATTCCATTTTTTAATCTGCTCACTCATCAGTGGACATTTATTTTGCTTTCTCATCTTGGCTATTGTGAGCAATGTTGTAATAGACAGGTATGCAAGTATCTCTTTAAGATTTTCTTTGCGGTTTTTTTGGATATATGCACAAAAGTCAAATTGCTGGATCATCTAGTAGTCCTATATTTAATTTTTTTTTAGGAACTTCTGTACTGTTTTCCACAATGGCTATCTTATTTTATAATTCTGCCAACAGTGTGCAAGGGTTTCATTTTCCCTACATCCTCACCAAAATATCTTCTATTTTATTTATTTATTTTTTTGATAGTGGCCATTCTAACAAATGTGAGATTTTTGTGTCATTGTGGTTTTGACTTGCATTTCCCAGATAATTAATGATGTTGAACATGGTTTTACATACTTGTTTGCTATTTGTCTATCTGTTTTGAAGAAATTTGTATTCTTTTGACCATTTTAAAATAATTTTTATCATTGTTATTGAATTACAGAAAGTTTTAAAATATAATGTAGATATTAATCCCTTATCCATAATCTGGTTTGCAAATATTGTTTCCCGTTTCACATTTCATGGATTGCATCTTTATGCTGTTGATTGCTATACAACAATTTTTTTTATTAGAGATATTTTTGCTATAGGGTGTGTGTGCTCATCAGAGAGACAGAAAGCAAGAAATCACCCTCCTGAGGACAGCCATGCCACAGTCCTTTCTCCTTCATGCTCTTTTTGGGATTTTGGGCATGCATGCACATGTGCCCAGCATGAGTTTCAAGTCTCCAGGTCCAGGACTCAAACCCTAATTGACTACACAGGAGTCCAGCAACATAACCATTATGCCATCTGCTGCTCCCATAATTTTAAGTCTGATGGACTGCCACTTCTTTATTTTTGCTTTTGTTACTTGTGCTTTTGGTCACATCAAGGAAATCTTTGCCCGTTCTGATGTCATGAAGTTTTCCCATGCTTTATTCTAAGAGTTTTATAATTTCAGTCCTTTTTTTTTTTTTTAAGCATTACATGTTTAATTTTATTTATTATTATTTTTTACTTTGACCAGGGAGAGAGAGAGAGAGAAAGGGAAATAAGAAAACAAGCCTCCAGGTCTAGGACTTGATCCGTAGTTGCCATGTGGGAGTCCAGTGCCTTAAACACCACACCACCTGCCAGCCCTGATTTCAGTTCTTATGTTTAAGACTTTAATGCACTGTGAGTTAATTTTTGTTATGGTGCATGCAAAAGGCTCCCTAAAGGTGGATATCCAACAGCATGGAAGAGACTGTCCTTTCCGTTGTATAGTCTTGGCACCCTTGTCACAGATAATTTGATCATATATGTAAGGGTTTATTTCTAGGCTCTTTATTTTGTACAGTTTGTCTTATATCACTGTCTTTATGTTAGTACCATATGGGTTTTTTTAAAATTTTTAAATAATTATTTATTTAATTGTATTTATTATTATTATTTTTTATTTGCTATAGGGCATATGTGGTCACCAGAGAGAGAGAAGGAGAGAAAGTATGAAAGCAAGCCACCATGTCTGGGACTCAAATTGTGGTCAGCCATGTGGGGGTCTAACACCTTGACTACCTTGCCACCTTGTACAATACAGTCTTGATTACTACAGCTTTGTAATACGTTCTGTAGTGAGAAAGTTTGAAGCCTCAAGCTTTGTTCTTTGTAATTAAGGTTTTGTTTTGTTTAGCTATTGATAGTCATTTGAAATTCCACATGAATTTCTCTTTCTGGAAAAGACCCTTCAGATTGTAATAGAGATTGTAGTGTGTCTGTAGATTGCTTTGGTGGTATGATTCTAACAAAGTTAAGTTTTCTAATCTGTGAATACTAATGTC
The DNA here is from genome assembly GCA_026018925.1 of Tupaia tana. Classification (NCBI taxonomy): domain Eukaryota; kingdom Metazoa; phylum Chordata; class Mammalia; order Scandentia; family Tupaiidae; genus Tupaia; species Tupaia tana. Next base: position 69,578,101 of record JAKSZU010000001.1, read on the forward strand.
TTCTCATTTGTTTGGTCAGCAGTTTCTTTCAACAATGATTTATAGTCTTTTTTTTTTTTTTTTTTTTTAGAGAGGTTTTCGCTATAGGGCACGTGCGCTCGCCAGACAGAGACAGACAGAGAGACAGAAAGCGAGACAAATCACCCCCCAGGGGGGATGGCCACGCTGCAATCCCTTTCTCCTCTTGGAATCTTGGGCACGCATGCACACGCGCCCGGTGTGAGTTTTAAGTCACAGGGTCCAGGACATGAACCGCGGTTGACTATGTGGGAGTCCAGCGACATAGCCATTACGCTAACTGCTGGTCCCAATGATTTATAGTCTTTAGTGTACAAGTCTTTTGCTTCTTTAGTTTATTTTTGTTTTATTAATTTTGATATTGTAAATGGGATTATTTTCTTAGTTTCCTTTTTGGCTTTTTCATGTCTGTGTATAGAAATGCAACAGATTGGGCCAGCAGGTGGCCTGCTGGTTAAGGTGCTGGACTCCCACATGACTGACTGCCATTTGAGCCCCAGACCTGGTGGTTTAAAAATCACGCCAGGTATGTGTGCATGCATGCCAAGAATCCCAAGAGGAGAATGGAGTAAATAGGATTGCACTACAGCTATCCCCTGGATGCTTTCTCATTTTCCCTCTTTCTGTATCTCTCTGGTGAGTGCACATGTCCTTTGGCAAAAATCTTAAAAAAAAAAAAAAAAAAAAAAAAAAAAAAGAAATAAAAAATGCAACAGATTTTGTAGTGTTGGTTTTGTATCCTATAGCTTTATTAAATTTATTTATTGGTGCTAACAAGTTTTTTTGTGGCATCTTTAGGATTTCCTACATATAAGATCATATCATCTGCAAACAGAAGTAATTATAGTTCTTCCTTTCCAAATAGATAAACCTTTTTGTTTTTGTTTTTCTTTTTTCTTGCCTAATTATTTTGGCAAGGGCCAAAGTAGTCTTGAACAGAAATGATAATGGACACCCTTGTCCTGTCCTGTTATTAGAGAATTCACCTTCAGATTTTCACCATTGAATATGGTGTGGCTGTGGGCTCTTCACCTGTGATCTTTATTATATTGAGATATAATAGATTTCTTTCTATCCTAGTTGGTTGCAAGTTATGAAAGAGCTGAATTTTGTCAGCTACTTTTTCTGCATCAGTTGAGATGATCCTGTGATTTTTTTCCTTTGTGTGTTTTTGTGTGCTTATTGATTTTTGTATATTGAACCATCCTTGTATCCCAGAGTTAAATTGTGCTTGGTCCTGCTGTATAGTCTTTTTAATGTGCTATTGAATTTGGTTTGCTAATATTTTTTGAGTATTTTTGTATCAGTACTCACTAGGGATATGAGTCTTTAGTTTTCTTGTAGTGTACTTGTCTGACATTGGGAGCAATCTAATGCCGGCATTATAAAATGAATTTGGAATTATTGCCTTCTGTCTTAGTTCATTTGTGCTACTGTAGCAAAATACCATAGACTGGACAATTTATAAACAAAATAAATTAATTTTTATAGTTCTGAAAGCTGGAAAATTCAATATCAAGATACCACCAGCAGGTTTACTCTCTGTGAGGGTCCAGACTCATTTTGCAAGGTGGATTCTTGAACCTTTTGTCTCCATATGACAGAAGGAATGGTTGGGCAAGAACATGAAACTTAATGTGAAGAAGCATTTTTGTAGGGTCCTGGGAAGTAGGAGCCCTCATGACCTAATTACCTCCTAAAGGCCCTACCTCTTAATACTATTGCATTAGAGATTAAGTTTCAACATGAATTTTGGAGGGAGCACAAACATTCAAACTATAAATTCTCCTCTCCAAGTTTTGGAAACCTAGTAATAACCTAATCAGTATTTATGCCCCCCCCCCCTTTTTTTTTGGTTCTCTTATTACAAATCTTGTGTTTACTTTTATCCTTCCTTGAAATCCATTTACTCTCCATATAAATATGTACTCCATATAAATAAATGTCAACATATAATGCCAGTTCTTCTCAAATTGGCATTATTCTTTAAATGTTTGGTAGAATTCTCCAGTGAAGCCATCTGGCCCTGGTCCTGCAGAGGGCATGTGCACGCACCAGAGAGAGAGAAGGAGAGGAAGAAAGCATCCCCATAGTTGAGATGACATCATGGCACAATCCCTTCTCTGTTTCTCTGTCCTTTCAGGATTTGGAGCATACATACACATACACTTGGCATGTTTTCCAAGCCACCAGGTGTAGGATTCAAACTGAAAGTTCAGCCATTTGAGATCCAAATCTCTTAACCACTAGGCCATGGGGCTGAACCTGTAATATATATTCTTATACTAAGGTAAGCTAGGATAAAAATGTTATTAAGAGGGACCAGCAGTTGGCATAATGCCTATCTCAATGGACTCCCACGTAGTTGACTGCGGTTCGAATCCTGGACCCAGTGGCTTAAATTCACGCCGGCACGTGTGCCTGCGCGCCCAAGATCCCAAGAGAAGAATGAAGGAGAAGGGATTGCAGCGTGGCCATCCCCTCTGGGGGTGATGATTTCTCGCTTTCTGTCTCTCTGTTGTTCTGGCAAGCACACACACCCTATAGCAAAAACGTCTCCCCCCAAAAAAATGTTATTAAGAAAATTATCACATTTCCCCCTAGCTTATTATTATTTATTTATATATTTAAGTTCACCAGAAAGCTATAGTTTTTTATTTACTTAGTTTTTTAGTTTTGCTATAGGGCACATATGCTCACCAGAGATAGAGAGACACACACACACAGAGAGAGAGAAAAAGGGAAAAATGAGAAATCACCCCCCAGGGAGACAAATATGCCACAATCCCTTCTCCTCCATCCTCCTCTGATGATTTTGGACATGCACACACGTGTGCCTGGTGTTTTTTTTCCAGCTGCCTATTACGGGACTCAAATCATGAAACTGGCCACATGAAATCCAGCTGCCTTAACCGCAACACCACCAGCTAACACAAAGCTTTATATTTTTGTATGCTTTCTTGTTGCTGTTTGGTGTATTTTTGTTTCAATTTGCAGGACTCCCTATTGTATTTATTGTAGGGGAAAGTCTAGTGGTGTTGAACTCCTACAGTCTGTGTGAATCTTTGGAACCAGCAGGTGGCATAATGGCTACATTATGGCAGCTTAGAACTCACACCAGGCACATGTACATGCATACCCAATATCCTGAGAAGAGAATGGAGGAGGAGGGATTGCAGTGTGGCCATCCCCAACCCCCCAGGTTTGATTTTCTCTCTGTTTCTCTGGTGAGCACACATTCCCTAAAGCATAAATCTCTCTTAAAAATAAATAAATAAATAAATAAACAAACAAACAAATAAATAAAAGAGTATTTTTCCTTTGTTTTTGAAGGACAGTTTTTACTGGATATAGTACTCCCGATTGTCAGTTTTTCCCTCTGAACATTGAATACAGCCATTCCTCACTTAACAAGCTACCTGTTTAATGACCACTTGAACTTAATGACTAGCTCTCCACCACAGAGAATCCCCTTCCTCAGTCTGTGTGAGGCGCAGGAAGCCCCTTTCTTAGTCTTTGTCTCATTCTTGCAGTCAGTCAGTATTCACTGCACGAGGCATTTGCAATTATGCAAGATTACTTATTTCCTCTATAACTTCATACTTTATCCACAGTAGTATTCAGAATAAGTAAAAATACTTATGTCAGATTTGTATGATTATGTTGTTGTATGTCTTGTTGCTTTCTGGTGGTTATCTAATGTATGTTTTTTGTATAGGTAGAATTACATTATTCTAGAGTGGTGTCCCCTTATCTGTTGAAAAATACATACTGTATGACACCACAAGGCATCACCTCTAAGCTCTTCAATTATCAACGGATGTGCTTAACAACCTAGCCGTAGGAACAGAACTCAGTTGTTACGTGAGAAGGTAGGGAGTGCCTTATATCACTTATTCTCTTTGACCTGCCAAATTTTTGCTGAGAAATCTGCTAATAATCTAGTGCTTATGCTTTTTTAATTGTAATTTTTTAGTTCATTACAAATCTTGTATTTACTTTTATTCTTCCCTGAAATCCATTCATTTTGGGGGCCAGCAGTTAGTGTAACGGCTATGTCGTTGGACTCCCACGTAGTTGACTGGGGTTTGAGTCCCGGACCCGGTGGCTTAAACTCACGCCGGGCGCATGTGCGTGCGTGCCCAAGATCCGGAGAGGAGAACGGAGGAGAAGGGATTGCGGCGTGGCCATCTCCCCTGGGGGGGTGATTTCCTGCTTTCTGTCTCTCTGTCTTTCTCTGTCTGGCTGGCGAGCGCACTCGCCCTATAGCAAAAACCTCTCCAAAAAAAAAAAAAAAAAAATCCATTCATTTTCACATTAAATTCCCTTTCCATAAACACAACTTCCTTGTAAGGAGCTTCCTTTACACTGGATGATTTTAAGAGCCTCTCTGTCGTTGACTTTGACAGTATGATTATAATGCATCTTGCTTTGGACATCTTTGTTTTTTTTGTTTTTTTTCTAAAGCGTACATGCACCCAGTGGAGAGAGACACAGAGAGAGAGAGAGAGGAGAGAGAGAGAGAGAAAGAAAATGAGAAAGCACCCCCTATAGGGGACGGATATGCCACAATCCCTTCTCCATTTCTTCTTTCTAATCTTTGGGCACATACATACACTAGCATGTTTTTTAAGATGTTGGGTCCAAGACTCAGACAGTGCAGTTAACCATGTGGAATCTAGGCACCTTAACCACCGTGCCACCAGCTAGCCCGTCCTTTGGGTTTTATTCTGGTTAGAGTCATTAGAGCTTCTTGAATTTGAATATCCATTTTTTCCCCTCAGACTTGGGAAATATTTAGCTGTTATTTATTTTAAATAGACTTTGTGCCTTTTTCTGTCTTGTGTCCTTCTGGGACTCCTCTAAATTGTAAATTGGTACACTTGATGACATCCTGTGAGTCCTTCAGAATTTATTTACTTTGTTCATTTTTCTCTTTGCTTCTCTGACTTGATACAATAATTTCAAATGACTTGTCTTTGAGTTTGCAGAATTTTTTCTTCTGCTTTATCAGATTTGCTGTTGAACTACTCTAGTGAATTTTTCCAGTCAGTTAATTGTATTCTTCAGCTCTAGAATTTTATTTTTTTTTATATTGGGTTGTCAGGAAAGTTATGATGCATTTCTGCATGGAAAAGTATGTCATGACTTTCCCCATGACCTAATAGTTTCTATTTCTTTGTTGGCATTATCATTTTGTTCATCTTTTTCTTGATTTCATTTAGTGGTTTATCTGTGTTGTCATATAGACCATTAAACTTAAGATATTTATTTTGAATTGTCATTTTATAAATAGTCATCATTTATTTGGGAGTTCATTACAGATTTATTTTGCTCCATTGTTTGGGCTGTGTTTCCATGTGTCTTCCTGTGCTTCATACATTGTTATTGTTAGCTCAGTTTTATGTATTGGGGGGTGGGGGGACAGTCTACAAGTCTTTATGAACTAGTTTTGTACAGGGGGAGGGAGATGTTTACCCTGTCTAGAGATTTGGGGCTTCTACACCATTTGGAGGGAATGTGATTTCTTAGGGGTTTGTACCCAATTAGAGGTATGATGGCTTCTCTTTCAGGAGCTTATAATCTGTTGTTCTTCCTGCTGTCTGCCTGTGGTACTGAAGGTACCTTCCTATCACACCAAGTTAGGTATTGCTGCAGCAAGCCCTCCTGACTCTACCTTGCTTTCAATGGCTCCCAGGCATCCAAATAATGCCAATTTTAATAGCACTCCTAGCCAGGCAGAGAAAAGCCAGTCCCTTAAGAAACTCTCCAAAAAACCTAAATATAAGATGCATATTCTGCGCTTTTCTACACTCACCTCCACCTGGAAGCCACAAGCGTAATCTGAAACATGCTGACTTGGGGGAGACATTATTCCATGTAAAGTGAAGTGACTTTTACCTTCTGGTAAAAGGCAACTCTTCTGGTCTTTGCTATAAGGTATTATACTTCTTTACTGGTTTCTGAAGTTCTCATAAAGATATTCTCCAGGGACCAGCAGTTGGCATAATGGCTATGTCACTGGACTCCCATGTAGTCGACCGCAGTCCAAGTCCCGAACCTGGTGGCTTAAACACATGCCAAGTGTGTGTGTGTGTGTGTGTGTGTGTGTGTGTGTGTGTGTCTGTGTATGTGTGCCCGTGCCCAAGATCCCGAGAGGAGAATGGAGGAGAAGGGATTGTGGCCTGGCTATTCCCCCTGGCGGGTGATTTCTCATTTGCTGTCTTTCTGGAGAGCACACACACCCTATAGCAAAAATCTCTCTAAAAAAAAAAAAAAAAAAAACAAAAAACAACAAAAAAAAAAAAAGGTATTCTCCATCTCTATATTGATATATTTCTCTTATTAAATGCATTGAATGTTTCCTTTGTTTTTCCCTCCCCAGTCTCGACCTCTATCACTACCCTTAAATTTTCCTGTCTTCTTTGAGTGGGATAGGATAGCTCCCCTGTGAATGTCTCATTTATCCCCAGGCTGAAATAGCTGCCCTATGGTTCTTGTCATCCTCTGAGTGAGTGTTCCATACTCCTACTGCTCCCCATCTGCTCTTGTTTCACAAGATTATGTTAGCTTTTGGCTGGGCTTTGGCTCTCAATTGTGGTCATTTTCCAAGCTACAGATTGACCTCTCCTGGCTAAAGCTTTCAACATTTTTTGCTGAGAGTTCCAGTATCTGTTTGCTGCCAGATTTTTAGGTTCTCTTAGAAATTTCTTCATGACTCAGGTGTTTTGATTTTTAGAAATAATACCTAATATGCCAGGTTATATTTGAGTCTCTGTTGACTATGTATATGCTTGCTGCTTTTATCATACGCTTATTAATTCATTTTCTAAAATGATCTTCATATGTTTCTGGAATATACCTAGGTAGAAGTTATGGCCTACAATAAATAGTTATATGTATATCTGTCTTAAAAATGAACTGAAATCCTACAGGACAGGAACAAAGTCTTTTTCATCTTGGTTTCTTTAAACTTCATGCAGTGGTTAGCATATAGTGAGCTTATTCAGTAGAATTACATTCAATAGTAAGTTGTTAGGCTTAGAATATTTCCCTGTTGCATAAATCGGAAACTGCAGGGGGCCAACTCGTGGTGCAGTTGTCATGCAGTGGACTCACAGGGGAATGGTTTTGTGTTTGCATCCCAGGACCTCCCTGAGCAGGCTGGTGATTCCTGGAGCTGGAGATGGGTCACAGCATGAAGACTTTCTGTTAGGAGTATCTGTCTCCTTCTGTCTCATGGAAGAAATCAAATAAAAGAGCAAAAAAGAGAAAAGAAACTGCTGAAAGCCATTTTTTTTTCTGTTGACCAGACTTATCTATAGATCTCTTAAGTGGGTAGATATTCCTGGTTCTTTACCCTGTTGCTGTAAAAAAACATACAACCTAATTCTAAGGCTTTTACGGAATTTTTTTTTTGGGGGGGGCTGTATGTATTTTTTTTTTAATCACAATAGAAAATGTGCTTATGCATGCAAAAGAGCTGGGGGTAAGGGGGTAAAGAGAGGTATCCTCCACAGGGTCTGGTCACACCGTGATCTCCTTCCTCCAGTTTCCAGCCTGTGGGATCTGGATACTTGCATGCTTGTCCCGCATGTTTCAGGCTGTCTGGGCCAGGGATTCAAACATGGTCGTCATGTAGTATCCAGTTTCTCTTAAGCAGCATATTACTGTTGCACTGTGGAGTCAAACCTGGTCCTTTTGTTTTAAGTCAATATATGTGGCTTTGTAGTCAGGTAGTCCTGAATTTAAACTCTGGTTCCTGCATTTACTTATAGCTTTAAGCAGATTACTTATCTCCCTAAATCTCTTTCCTTATTTATAAAATATGGATGTAATAATAATACCTCATAGAGTTATTGGGGAAGGTTTATTTGGGATAATGTGTACATACTGTCTAGCATGTAACACTCAAAAAATGTTAAGTAGTCTTATTAAAGTAAACACACTTAGATCTATTCTGTATTACATTTTGCTTTTTTCTATTAATGTTAAAAGTCAACAAGTGAAAACCATGATTATGTTGATAATTTTTTTTATCTAATAGATGAATTATATCTCATGCCTAATATCTTCATTAAACACCAGAGACTAATTAAAACAACCCAGAAACAAAGTAGCTAATACAAATATGGGTTATTTTATTGTTTTTTCATAGCCAGAAATCCAAATATGGTTTATTGTTTTTACTGTATTCAAAATACGGTAAAAACAGTCTCCATTAGTTTTATGTATATTTCTATGTTAAACACTTAGGCATTTGAGACCAGCAGATGGCATAATGGTTACATTGCTGGACTCCCATGTAGTCATCTGCAGTTTGAGTCCCGAACCCTGTGGCTTAAAACTCATGCCAAGCATGTGTGCATTTGTGCCTAAGATCCTGAGAGGAGAATGGAGAAGAGATTGTGGCATGGCCATCCCCTAACCCTCCACGGCAGGGAAGGGGCTGATTTCTTGCTTTCTGTCTCTCTAGCGAATGCACGCGCGCTATGCAAAAATCTCTCAAAAAAAAAAAAAAAAAAACCCTTAGGCATTCAAACACAAGTGAATGTATGTTGTATAACTGAATTTATATAAAATAGAAAATTGCAGAGATGGAAAGTCGATTAATGATTGAATAGAATAGGGAATATAGATGTATAGTCTGCAAAAGGATATAAGGAAAGTTTTGGAAGTGCTGTAAGTGTTCTGAATCTTGACCATGACAGAAGTACCTGTCAAAACTCATTGAAGTATGCTCTTTAGGTGGTTACAGTTTATATGTAAATTACATATTAATTGATTTTTCTAAGCGAAATAGTTTAATGAAAAGTAATAATTTACTGAGTTTTAGTGAACCCTAGTACTAAAGTTAAAGATGTGTATTTGATCTAATTTAGGCCTGTGTCTCTCATTTGTAGTAGCATCCTACTTAGCTAGAAGCCAGACCATTGGTAACATTGAGACTCCCAAATAAGGCCCTAAAGCTCGAAATAATTGAGAAATGCCTGTGAGTGACTAGCCATCACAGAGCCCACGTGTGAATGGCAAAAGATTGCTCAATAATCTCCTTAGTACAATTTCATATAAAACAGTAATACATCCTTTTGTCTTTTTTCCAAGCTTTCAATGGATAAAAAGCACGTTGGAAGGAGAGCACAATGATCTCTGTGCATGATTTGTTTCTTTCGCTTCGTTTCATATTTATCAAAGTCTTTATCTTTCATGAGAGTTTTCCTTAGATATTGGTGGTTCTTGGCCAACTGCTCATTTTTAAGTCTTTTTGGCACCAACAGCTGACAGATGGTTCTAGCAACTTGGGGAAGCCTGACAATTTTAAGATAATGGCCTCTATTTGTAAGTCTTTTCAGTCAAGTTGATCAGATTTCTCAGGGAACAATCTTACAGTCTCCTCTCAGGAAAGGTATAATCCTCCCAAGAACCTGGTGGTAAAAAGAAATGGAGGTTCTAGTCTTCAGTATTTAAAACTTGCATTTGATTTTCAGGATATCTCTGACTTCAATTCTGTCTGACGTTTCTCAGTTCGTATTCTCCCTGTTAATCCTATCCAGAGAAGGGAATTTAAGTCTTCTGCTACCGTGAGGAAAGGGTGACAATGGGGATAGATGGGAAGAATCTCTAACTGCTTCTTTAACAAACTTTCAATGCTGCGTTATCAGTTCCACCTTTCAGAGCTATTTAGTGCCATCTTTGGAAATTTAGTTAGGTTCACTGGTTAGCGACTTCATTAAAAATGTTTTATTCTGGGACCAGCAGTTAGCGTAATAGCTATGTCACTGGACTCCTATGTAGTCGACCGTGTATCGTGTCCCAGACCCAGTGTCTTAAAACTCACGCTGGGCGCATGTGCATGCGTGCCCAAGATCCCGAGAGGAGAATGGAGGAGAAGGGATTGCGGCGTCGCCATCCCCCCTGGGGGGTGATTTCTCGCTTTCTGTCTCTCTGTCTCTGGAGAGCGCATGCGCCCTATAGCAAAAACCTCTTTAAAAAATGTTTAATTCTGTCTAGGGAATATCATCATGAATTGACACATTTTAATATATTTGCCACATTCACTATCTAGGATTATATAGCAAAATAGACAAAAGTATCCTAACAGTTTTAGATGGAGAAAGTATTTTAAAGTTGAATACAGCTATGCTCTCTTCCATAGCCTTCCTTAGTTCATGGACTCCATCTAAATTTATTTTTCAGTGTTTCATTGAATGCTTCATCATGTTCTTGTTTGTTTTAACATGTCTTCCAAGGATATGTTTGTGAGCGAATGAATCTAATATATTTGGTTTTCACCATTAGATTAGCTTCTTGACTCTGGTAAACAACACACAAATATATATTTATAATAAATATAACTGTTATTGTATATTGATTGCTGAAAATACTTCTGATATATTATTGTTAGCTTAGACAAATGTGTTGTGTATGTTTTACTTTCTGTTTGTTAACAAGAAACATCTGTTTGCTTAGAGTTCTCCTTTGAAGAGATACTTTCAAATAACTTTAGCCTGAAATCAGAACTAATTCTTGGTTTTAAAAAAATTAAAGTAAAATTCCAAAGGCTATTCTTGTTATATATTTGCATCATTTTATGCTTCTAGAGTGACTTTTTTATGAGTATAATTCATTTACTGAAAAATGGAAAGGACAGTATTAAAATTATTTTAAAGCGAGATGTTAGAAATATATATTTTGCAATTAATCTGAGTACAGCTGGGCACAGCATTAAATAGCTTTTTAAAATTAAAAAAACCTTAGAGTTATTAGAGGAAAAAAGATTCTTTCTAGAAAGTGTAATTATGTATGACTCTAGTGGCTCAAAGCATATTATTCCCTGTCCTTTCTGTTTGTTAACTAAAATACCATTTTGGAGAAAGTGAATTTTCATCTTACTGAACTCTATCTAGGTGAGGGTTGGGACTGCACACTTCAAGCGTGTTCATCAAGGAATGAGTACCTATTAAAACAAGGGCAGAAGCAGATAATAAATATAGGGAATGATGTAAAGAAAATTCTCCTATAAAAATGAAAGGGAAATGACATTTAGCTTTAACAATTTTTATAAATCAAATTAATACTCTGTGTTCTAGAGTTCAGCAGTTATCACTAGGACAATTTAACAAGTCCTGCTTTCAATGTATTTGTTGACCTTCCTCATTAAAATTCAGAGACCTCATTCCCAGTGCATAGTGGAAACAGCCTCCTTCCTCCCCCTCCTCCTCTCCTCCTCCTCCTCACTGTGCATTCTGCTGTAGTCCCACTCTATTAACCAAGTAGTATCAACCTAGTCAGGGACATCCAGAAGAAAAATTCACTAAGAACTCTTTCTTGTCTTTTGCTGCCTATAAAATAAAACAGTTCAGAAATGTTCCTGTGTAGCCAGTGTTGCCAATTACTTATTCAGTCTCTTCTGTGCATATTGATTGAATATCTTTTCTGTTTTACTTTATTTGGTAATTCGTTCTGTCATTCTCTACAGGGGTCTAAACCAACAGAGACAGAAAGGGGAACTACCTACCATTTATTGAGCCTACTATATATTTAGCTTTGACTGAAATATTCTTATGTAATCTTCATAACCATATGGGGTAGGGTGATGTTATTTCTATTTTTTTAGATGCAGAATCTGAAGAATGATTTTCCCAAAATCATCCAGCTAGGAAGTTTTAGATCCAAGATTTAAACTCACATCTGTCTGATGCCAAAGCCTGAGGTTTTCTGTTAAACACATAGCACCCACACTTGCCTGCCCCTGGCCAAACCCTATTTCAAGACTGCAAGGGTTCTTTTGTACTTGGACATAAGCAATGGCTCTGAGACCTTATGTAAGCATAACTTATGCTCTGAGATATTATTAAGCCATGAGTTTCCTGGTTTTTCACCATGTGAGGGAGATGTCAGATTCACTTGGTTTCATAAATCACTTTAAATAACTTTTCTACACAAGAGCAAGATTATATGTATTTTATGGTAATTAAAAAATCAGTTTGAAGATGAACTTTAAAAATTTACTATTTTATGTCTTTGTATTACCCTATTTTTATATTTATTTCCTATTGGGTGATCAAGGGAAAAGAAACTTTATAATGAACTACCCAGTACTTGACAGTGTGCCTAGAAGTTTTGTTAAATATTTGTTGAATAAATGACCATCTATGAGCAGATAGTTTTTATAAGGAAGGATTTTTTTTCCCCCTTTACATGTGGCATCTAACCTTTTATGGTTTCTGTGTGGAATAGACACATCCATTTTCCACTTTTCTCAAAGATTTTCTCTGTACTCTTTGTCTACTTCTGATCCCACACATGCTGTTCAGATCAGATTGAGGAAGTAGAGGAATCTTTGACAGTCTGGGCCATGATGCTATTCTTTATGTAACCTCCAAAGTAAAAGAGAGTAGATCAGAATAGACAAGGAAAACTTGCAGTTTCCATAGTAAGAATAATGCAATTTTTCTTTCAAAAATTATCATAATTCTAAAATGGAAATTCATTTTCTTGTCCTTTGAGGCAAAGTTTTAATCAAACCATATTATAAGTTATTTTAGGTATCTGATCAGCTTCCATAAGACTGGAAGTTTGATTGGACTGGAAGGCTAGAACTGAGATGCAGGGTGAGGGGAATTGGAAATCATGGACTGGATCTCTTGACATCACTGAGCTGAGACAGAGAAAAAGACGGAGTTAATCCTTTTCCCACAACTCCTTACATGTAGCCAAAAATCCTCTCCGGATGGATTAAGAAGAAGAACTTGTAAAGTGCGAAGAAAGCTAACCCTAGACTTCCGCTTTCAAGCAAACCATTCCCAGCCAGTTCAGCCATTTTCCCTTCATGTCCTATGTTCCCATACTTCTCAGATTTTAGAATATGATTGAATAACAAATAACTGACATCATTGCTTAACAGTCTTGAAGAGTTATACCCACTGTGGAAACGCCCACTGTAAAGTCATAAGCCCTAGGAGGAATAAAATGGTCCGTGCCCTCATTGACATGCCTCTGATACTATTAAAATATAAACATATTTAATGATAAATGTTATGTGTGTTATTGTAAGAGTCTTACAAAAATTATAAAGTGGCTTTCCAAGTTTATTTGTAAATAGTGGATAATGTACATTAACAAAGAGGAAATGACAAAAGTATTATATTAAATTGAAAGACATATTTGACTGGTCTAGAATGTTTACCTTTTTAATTATGTAGATTTGCAGTGAAATTTTACTAGAAAGAGATGCTTCAAGCCACTAAAAACCTTTTTTTTTTTAAAGGTTTTTGTCATAGGGCACATATACTCACTAGAGAGAGAAGGAAAGTGAGAAATCATTCCCCAGAAGGGTGACCATGACACAATCCATTCTTCTCTTGGGATTTTGGACATACATGCACATGTGTCTGGTGTGATTTTCAAGTTGTTGGGTCTGGGACTTGAACTGCGGTCAGCCACGTGGGAGTCCAGCACTTTAATCCCCACATCACCCGCAGGCACCTTGTTTCCTTTTTAAAGGATACATCTAAGAAGTTTCTAACTCCCATTCATTTGAAATATAGCTTATACCAGACTGATATAACTTGCATAGCAAGTTCATAGTTCGTTTGATACTTTACTTGAGCAGTTATTTTAGTCGCGTTGTGTGTATTTTTAACTATTCAATTAACTATATCCTTCCTGACTTGTTTTGTTTTTCATTAGGCTTAATAAGGTTTGCCTTCAGCCTTTACTGTCTTTTGCCATCTGCTTTCTTTATAGTCAGTGTAATTTCTTGCTTGTATCTTCTTGTAAGAACACTGATTCTAGTCATGCCAACTTGGACCTATTTTTGAGGTTTGCTGCAGGAAGTGGAATACTGAAATTATCATAAAAGCAAACCACTCTTCTCCAGTTGTTAAAGCATGTCATCAAAACATGGCTTAAAATTGAAAACAGAGTTTCTTTAGTTCAGTAGTTTATGACTTAAATGCCCTATACATTGCAAACATTTTTTTTATGCAGACTTAACCAGCAGACAAGCAGAATGAGTGAAAGGGAAGGACAAGTCCTTCGTGTATGGCAGAAGTAGCAATAGTGTATTTCTGTGCCCTGTGCCTGGAGGGTTCAGGTTCTCGAGTCACCTCTGCTTTAAATTATTGCTGGTACCAACTCAGGTGAGCCCTAAGTAGAGCTTTTTCATTAAAAGATGTGAACACTGGGGTCTAAAGTATATTGAATATTTTTATTGATCAACTTGAAGCAAAAGTGTTAATATAGAAATGTCATGTATTATGGCATCAATTAATTGAATATTGAATGTGTTTTAACAGGGTATGAGGTTTATTTCTCGTTTTTCCTACAAGTATTAAAAAATGACTTTAAAAAATAAGTGAGAACACATTTTTCCTTCTAGTTTAGGTATGTTTTTTGACTATTAATCCTTAGTCTCTGTGTTCAAAAATTTAATTTTATGTATTCCAGATCATGCACAGAGATTAGCCACAGCTTATTTAAACAAAGAAGACATACACAAAGCAATAGTTTGTTGTTTTCTTTTTTCAGAAAGAATTCATTTGTTTACTTTTCTTAAAAACATCTTTCCCATTTCGTTGAGGCAGATTTGGAAGTCAAACCAGAAACTTCAGGCTCTACTACGATGGAAAGCACTTTGTTGGGGAGAAACGCTTTGAGTCCATCCACGATCTGGTGACTGATGGCTTGATTACTCTCTATATTGAAACCAAGGCAGCAGAATACATTGCCAAGATGACGATAAACCCAATTTATGAGCACATAGGATACACAACCTTAAACAGAGAGCCAGCATACAAAAAACATATGCCAGTCCTGAAAGAGACACATGATGAGAAAGATTCTACAGGCCAGGATGGGGTATCAGAGAAAAGGGTAAGCTACCATGAAACCACACTTTATCTTTTTCTGTTTGGGGTCTTTTTAAGAAAGCCATTATTGCCCAGAGAGGTTGACTTCTCCATAGTGCTTTAAATAGTGTGTGCATTTTTCTTAATGTCTAGTTTCTGTGGTACTGGGTTTTGCATATATCTAATTCTTACTCAGTTAAAACATAGCAGGTATATTTTGTTCTCTTGATTGTGTACTATTTTATCAGTTTTGCACTTATAAAAACATGTGGGAAAAATGGCCCCAGTAAAAAAAGTTTAGGGGTTTGGTTAGGAGCATAATTTATGGTCAAGGAAAGATATAATAGCTATTCTAACATAAGAAATTGAGGGAGTTGCATTATCTATCAATTTTTTTTCTTAACAATAATTCACTTTATACATAGTTCTGTTCTTTAGCAAGATAGGCATACAGATATAGATATAGACATAGATAAAGATATATAAATACACATTATTAAATTTATCTATTTGTAACTTTTACTATTTTGGTAATCAGTCAATCTTGAACAGGAGGATGATTTATCTCCTATGAACTGTTTTGTGTGTATGTTTTTTTTTTTTTAAAGAATTATTTGATTTTAACTTTTTTATTTATTTATCTACCTAATTTAATCAGAGAGGGATGGAGAGAGAGAGAGAGAGAGAGAGAGAGAGAGAGAGAGAGAGAGAGAGAAAGAGAGAGAGAAAGCCACCAGGTCCAGCAACTCTTATTCACCACGCCGGCCCCATTATGGACTGTTAAGTAATTGAATCAGGAAGATTTATTTTTCTTTAGTAATAAGGACAATTTAAGTTTTCTGTTGTCTCATTTTAATATATCGGGTCATTGGAAGAGTATGCAAAAATGCATCATGGCTTTTCTGACAACCCAGTATTTCATGTTACCATTGAAAGTTTTCATTCCTGGCATTAAGATTATTTTACTTTTGAAAATTGTCCCTAGCATCTCCCTCACCACTTACAAAAACGTAAGAGAAGTTCCTGATGTTTTATATTGTTTAAATTTTAAGTAGGGGATTTTTATTAATTTTAATTAGAACCATGTTAATTCATTTTTATATTTTCAAAAGTCTTTAGTTGTAGTAGGTTTTGAGCTTGGATTCTGTTGCCAAATAGATTTGTGTGCAAGTTACTTAATTTCTCTGAGATGTGATTGTCTTGTTTGTAAAATTATAATAAGTTGTTGTGAGGATTGAATGAGATCGAGTGTATGTAAAATACTCAAACAATGCTTGGCACATAGCAAACCATATGAGCTTTGTGATAATGTTACTGTTAGCAGCCATATTCTTCAAGACAACATCCTAAAATACTTCCAGTTGTCTTGGAGTAGTTAGGTACAGAATGAAAATTTAGAATGTTCATTGTGCCATCAAAATTTTAGTTTCTGGCAGATCTTATTTAGATTGGCATTTCAAAGCTAAAAGAAACCAAAATTTTAAATTAGAGGCCATATAAAATTTGTATAAAAAAAGCTTTTTTTTTTTTTTTAAATATAATTGCTAGGAATCACAACCCTTGTTGGAAAGTAGCCAGAATTTAAAATCCTAAATGTATGTTGTATTTAATATTGTTCTTTTCAAGCTCTAGTTACCATGTTCTCACTGTTGGTTGAGTTTTCATCCATGGCATTTTTCAATAATACTTGTAGTTGAATATTTAATACTGACATTTATAGTCTTTGCATGTGTGCTAGAATATTCTAAGTCAACATTTTTGAAACATATAAAAATGTAATTTAAACATATTTTAAAATGTGAGTCTCTCAAAGTTGACCAGCTTAAGGACAATCTTTGCTAATGCGTTATACTTTTCAACACCAATGGACTTAAGCTAAAGATCAGTTGTTTAACATTAGGCTTGTCATTTAACTTCACAAGGCCATGGTTGTCCCTTTTACAAGGTGGAAATAATATTCACAGGGACAGGAGACTGAGGTAGATATTGCCTAGAGGACACTTTTAGCTCTAGGAGCCATGACTCCCTGTGTTTCCTAGCAATAGTACATGTTGCATTCCCTGGATTCCCTTGTGCCAATGGCCAGCGACAGCTAATTAGAGTGAAATAGCTGGCACTGGGAAGTATTCCTCTCCAGCAGTACATAATTAAGAATCATTAAAAAAATTACTCTTTAAACTGCATGCATCTGAAATCTAGATGGCTTAAAATCTATTCACTCAAAAATAGATTTATTTTATTTACAGGTGTCATCCAACAGGACAGGGATGATGACCTGTTCAACAGCTTGAAACATTGATTCCCTGTCACAGTGGATGACATTTGTAAGTAAAGACAATCATGTTTAATCGATTTAAAACATCTATTGACACTAGTATGCGTAAATGAGTATTTTCATAGTCCTTAATAGCTAAACCCACATGTCCATGACTTCTCTACCTCAGAGGCAAAAAGTGTTGCTTTGTAGGAAGCAGTATGCCATAGAAAAGATACTAGTTTTAGAAGTGAGATAGGCTAGGGACCAGCAGATAGCATAATGGTTACGTCGCTGGAATCCCATGTAATTTACCATAGTTCGTTCGGGTCCTGGAACCAGCGGCTTTAAACTCAGGCCGGGCATGTGTGCGTGCATGCCCAAAATCCTGAGAGAAGAATGGAGGAGAAGGGATTGCAGTGTGGCCATCCCCCTGGAGGATGATTTCTCAGTTTCTATCTCTCTGTCTCTCCAGCAAGCATACATGCCCTATAGCAAAAATCTCTCGGAGAATAAAAAAAAAAAAAAAAGAAGTGAGATAGTCTATAGTTCTACTATAGGAATGGATTTTCTGTGTCACTTTGGGCAAACTGCTTCACTTTTCTGAGGCTATATTTCCCCTTCTTTAGCAGGAAAACTTGGTGCTGGTGATATCCTCCAAGATGGTGGTTCTTGTTATCTGTGACCATCAAGGAATATAGGTAGTATAAGTACTGTAGGAGTTAGTACAATACTGAAAAACCCCACATGGGCCAGCTTGTTAGCACAGTGGTTAAGCACTATGTGGAAGAAACCAGATCCCACATGGTTGACTAGGATTTGAATCCCAATCACCACTGGCGGCATGCTAGGCATGCACACACACATGCCTGGGATCCTGACAGGATGGAGAATTGCAGGAAAAATTGTGGTATGACTAGGCGTCATTTGAAGTGTGCTTCCTCCTCCTTTCCTCTCTCTCTCTTTCTCATGTATACTTGTGCCCTCTGACATTAAAAAAAATAAAAGCATCCTAGTAGGTTCTTTAAAGGAGAGGGTCCATTTTCAGGCTTTCCAGTTAGTTGTATGGTGTTGGGATAATCACCCAGCCTTTATGGACTTAAATTTTTTGTATGAGATAAGTAGTTGTGCTCTTTTTTTTTTTTTTTTTTTTTTTTTTTGATAGCGGTTTTTGCTATAGGACACATGCGCTTGCCAGAAAGAGAAAAAGAAAGCAAGAAATCACCCCCCAGGAGAGTGTCCTTGTGTGCGTGCGCCGAGCGCATGTGCATGTGTGCCCAAGAGGAGAGTGAGGAGAAGGGATTGCAGTGTGGCTGACCACCAGGGGGTGATTTCACACTTTCCCTCTTACTGTCTCTGTCTCTCTCTGGTGAACGCATGCGCCCTATGGCAAAAACCTCTATTAAAAAAATTAAAAATTTAAAAAGCCTGTTACTTTTTTGTAGGCCAGCTTATTTTTGTTAGTGGCCTACTGAGATTATGACTTACCAAGTGTACTCCAAAAATACTTAGAATCACCTGACCTTTTATTAAGAACATTTTTGGAAAATAAGGTTTCATGGAACCCATTTTGGGAAATTTTGAACCAGATCATTTCTTTTAAGTCTTTCTTTGTTTTATGATTGCAAGATGAGGGGCCAGGTAGCATGGTGGTTAAGGCCCTAGATTCCCATGGGTCAATCACAGTTCAAGCCTTGGACTTGGCTTCTTGAGAATCACACCAGCCTGTGTGGATGTGTGCCAGAATCCCAGGAGGAGAATAGAGGAGAAGGGATTGCAGCGTGGCCATCCCCTGGGAGGTTATTTCTCACTTTCCCTTTTTCTGTCTCTCTCTGCCTCTCTTCTGCAAGTGCCCTATGTCAAAAACCTAAAAAAATTTTACAATTGAAAGATGAAAATTTCAAGTTTTTGTTTGCCTGTAGTCCTTTCGGTGCAACTTATGCATATGAGCTTTTCAGGATGGTTTTGGGCCCATGAGTTTTGCCACAGGAAGTGAATCCTGAAGATTCTTACTTATCTGTAAGAAATCTGGTGGCCTAATTTTAAGGAAAAATTTTTTCCTAATTGATAGCTATTCTCATTATCTAAATTGTTTCTTAACTTGAAATATTAATTTGAAACTTAAAAAATATTTTTTAAACATTAAGATACATTAAATTATAAAATCACAGTGTGCTAAGCCAGGCATCCTTATGTTCTAATGTGACTTAATTTAGCAGTCCAGATTGACCAAGAACCCAACTGTGCAGTCCAGATTGACCAAGAACCCGACTGTTTTTTTTTGTTTTATTTTGTTTTGTTTTTTTCAGAGAGAGAGATTTTTGCTTTAGGGTGCATGCACTTGTTGGAGAGACAGAGAGAGACAGACAGTGAGAAATTCCCCCTCAGGGGGAATGGCCATGCTGCAATCCCTTTTCCTCCATTCACTTCTCAGAATTTTGGGCATGCAAGAACATGCACCAGATCTGGGACTTGAACCCTGGCTGACTATGTGGGAGTCCAACGATGTAACCATTAAGCCATCTGCTGGTCCCAAGAGCCCAACTTTTATTAGTTACTTTTTTGTATTTCTCCTGGAACTGGATTTGAATTTTTTTTTTTTATTCCAAGTAAATATATGTTTATTTCTACAGATAGTGAACCAGTGACTAAATACAATATAGTTTTTATAATAATTTTACATTTAATAATATAATTAAAAATCCCCCAAAACTGTTTTAGGAGTCTCATATAACTGTTAATAATATAAACCACCAAAGGACCAGCAAATGGCTTAATGGTTACATTGTTGGACTCCCACCTAGTCAACTGTGGTTCAAGTCCCAGACCAGCAGCTTAAAACTCACAATGGGTATGTGTGCATGGGTGTCCAAAATCCCAAGAAGAGAATGAAGGAGAAGGGATTGCAGCATGGCCATCTCCCCTGGAGGGGCTGAGTTCTCATTTTCTGTTTATCTCTCTCTGTCTCTCCAGTTCACTTCTGTTTAACATCTAGAGTTTTAGGTAAATAATTGTTGACTGACCAAATAAATGAACAAATAAATGAATATATTTTCAAAATTCCACAAAATCTAAGGCAGTAATAGAAATTAATTGTGGGGCCAGCAGGTAGCAGGTAACATGGCGGTTAAGGTGCTGGACTCCCACATGGCCAGCCGTGGTGTGAGTCTCAGATGGTAGACTTGCATTCTGTCTGTCTCTCTCTGGTGTGCACATGTGCCCTATAGAAAATTTTAAAATAATAATAAAATTAAATTAAATGATACTTAAAAAAAAGAAATTAATTGTGAGACTGAGAAAAAAATATATTAACACAACTTGACTTAATACTATATGCTTTTCACTTTAAGGACTCAAAATCTGGGGCCAGCCAGTAACATGGCAGTTAAGTTGGCTTAATCCTATGTCGCCAGCTGCCAGTGGAGTCCTGGACCTGGTGCATGTGTGTGCATGTCCAGCATCCCCAGAGGAGAATGGAGGAGAAGGGATTGCAGCGTGGCCATCCCCATTGGGAGGTGATTTCTCACTTTTTCCCCTCTCCCTGTCTCTCTCTGGTGAGTGCATCAAGCACCCTATACCAAAATATAAATAAAAGCCCAAATAAACAAAAACCTAAGAATCCTTAGTCCCTGAAAGGATGTCATTCCACAGAGAAAGCATCCAAGATACAAACAGTCTTTCTGACTTGACATGGTTTGTGTGGCAGTGGCTAGATGTACCTCTTTAAGGATATATTCACGGCCAGTAGGTGGCATAATGATTAAGGCACTGGACTCCCATGTGGTCAACTATGGTTCAAGTCCCAGACCTGGCAGCTTGAAACTCAGGCCTGATGTGTGTATGTGTGTGCCCAAAATAGAGGAGAACGAAGGAGAAGGGATTCCAGTATGGCCATTTCCCCGGGAGGGGAGTTCTCATCATTTTCTGTCTCTCTGTCTCTCCAGAGAGTACATGCACTTATAGCAAAAATCTCTCTAAAAAAAAGGGATGTGTTCAAAGAAGCCAACATAGTGAGTAGCACCTTCCCAAGTTCATGGCTGTCAGTCATGTGTTAAGACCATCTAGACCCCACTAGAAAGTTCCATGCCATAATGATTAAAAAAAAAAAATCAAATAGAGCCTGGGAAGTTATTTGTGTGAACTTCATTCATCCTTCCATCTTACCTCTCACAGAAAGGATTAGTAATTCAAAGCCATTAGGGAAAACCAGATGGAAAGAGGAAGATGGAAGATAAACATAAGTTCCTCAGCTCCAAAGAACCAGGCCAACAGAAGACCAAATTGTAATTTTCCGAACCAGGTGCAGTGTTGGAAGATTTCTGTATCTAGGCCAATTAAACAAATAGAACAACTTATATTACTGATTCGAGGGTTGGAAAAAGAAGCTAGTAGAAAGTCTTCCATGATTGCTATTGCTGAGCCTTTAGCATTTTGGTGGGGAAATAATCTTTCGTGGCAAAATATCCAACTATTTAACTTTGAAACAGGAGTCAGTTTTAGGATTGAATAGGGAGTACCCTTCAGAGAGGTGCACAGGATGAGGCTGTTTGCGACTATCTGCCCTGGCCATGGTGCTTGCAAACAAACTTTGTGGGCAGTTGTACAGAATCAGCTCTCTAGTTGTAGTAAGTCCTCCCATTAGATCTCGTGCACATTCTGCGATGTGGTTTTCATTTTATACTTTCTGCTCTGTCTTATTTCCACTTTTTATTTGGAATCATTCCTCTTTTCTCCTTCTATTTGGACCACTTAGAGTCTGAAAAGTCGTAGCCATGTCCCGAGCCTTTGAGTTATGAGAGTTTCTTTGTTTTTATGTGGCCTCATAAATTGGTCTTTAACTGTTTTAAGTCCTCATTCAAGTTACTACAACTGGTCAAACATGCTGAAACCTAAACAACATATTGCAATGATTAGATTCTTTCAACAAGGAATTATGGATTTCTGTAATGGCTACCAATCTGCCCTTGTGTGTGACACCTTTTAAATTTGTTGCTATGTTATTTTGATCACAGTTTGTACCTCAAATGAATTATCTGTATTATTCTCTACTCCTTAACCTCCAAAACCATTCAGTGAAAATTTACTAGATGCTATAGGTTTGCTGGTTTACATCATTACATTTTGTATCTCATCCAATTTAAACATTTTCCTTGATAATTTCCAAGTTACTGGGTGTGTATTTACATATTAGCCATGTTTGGTAAAAGGTCACCTTCACTGAAAAAGTTCCCTCTAAGAGTAGGGACTTTTATACAAGCTTCAGATTGTTTAGCACCTTCTTAAGAGATTTACACCTCCCTTTCTTTCACCCACTCAACAGGAAGAGATCCCTGTTCTGGGTCTAGTTTGCTTATTAACTTTAGGATGGCTTTAGGCTGCTACCCAAGTTCATAGTGAGGAAAAAACAGTTGTCTCCTATCTCTTGAGAAAGTTCTCTTTTTCTTATAAAGAGAAAACTATAGAAATGAGCCCATTTCTTTATGTTTTCAATAATTTTTATTACTTTATTTTATATATTCAATCACTGTACATCAGTACAGCTTGTAAAATGAATTACCCAACATGAATACACTTTAAAAATCCACTTTATTTAGATAAAATTTAGATTAAAATATGCACACTTATATATATAGTTTGATCAGTTTTGACAAATGGGTACATCTTTGTACCCAATGCTGCAATCAAATGTAGAACATTTCATTGCTCCAGGAAGTTCTCTCATGCCCTTTTGTAGGGAATCCCACCCCACCTATGCCCTGAGGGTAACCACTGATTGGCTTTCTAAAGGAGAAGACATTTTTTAAATTGTTGGCATGACCTGTGACATCTTATTCAATGTTTTAGTTTCTCACATTTGGCACATTTTCCTTCATGTTTTCTCTTTTTGTTTATTACAAAAATACCACATAATTATCTTTAAATGCCTACTTTCGTCATGTTTGATTTTAGAATGTAAAATTAGGCATATTTTTTAGGGAAATAATGAGCAACAAAGGAATTATCAGTGTAAAGCAGCGAGGAAATATAAGCTGTTGAAGTTTTCAGTCCTATTATTTGGAATACCCACCTTTCGATCCACAGTAAAGATTTCAATAAATTTTGTGTACACTATGAGGGAGAAGAGAGTGGTCCTGGGTACAGGAAGGAAGAGCTTCTTTGTATTGCTGGGATCCAGGACCTGAGCCGAAAGCACTCAGTCAGCCAAAAGTCAGCCAGCCTTCCTTTAATCATTGACTATCCCTTGTAGCTCCTTTGGCCTGGAATAGGTCTCAGAGCAGTTGTGTTCCTTATGATTACAATTGCTGGGAAAGTAGAGTGACCCCTACTCTGAGTGTGAACTATACCACATGGTACTCTGACAGCATTTAGGTTTCTTTCCCTACAATGCCGAAACCATCCTGTGGACTCTCCTTTACTCGATACCAAGTGGAGAATGATGTTGTCTAGTATAACACCCTCCCTTGGGTGGGTTATGGGTTCTGTATAATTCCTGGAGAAATAGTTATAGGTTTACTCCTGTCACCCTCAGGAAAACCTTCTGGAATGTAAGTGAATGAGGAATGTTAAGGGCAGAACCTTGACTTGACTCTATTTTTTTTTAAATAAAATCATTTTTATATTAATTTTAGTAACTGACTTCAATATACCTTGTCTAAAATAGACCTTCTGATGATCTGCAACTCCTGTCTAAGCAAGCAGGCCTCGGACTCAACAATCTCTTCTTATGACCCACTTTAGAAACTGCATCGTTTGTCATCTACATTCTGGAGTATAGTGTTTCTTAAAGCTAGAGGGACTGGGGATAGAGGTGAAGAGAGCATAGTACTGAAGAGTCAAAGTAGTAGAAAATTATGAAAATGTTTCATCTGCACTAACTTGCCATGTTATGCCAATATATGTAGGTGATTTTTGTGAGCAAGTTCAGTCAGGTTACTTAAAATTGTTCTTAAATTAAAAAGTGAACCCTGTGTTGATAAATCTAATTAATGAATTTAAGAGATTTATCCTTAGTATTAAAGAAATACATGGGACCAGCAGTTAGCATAATGGCTATGTCGCTGGACTCCCACATAGTCGACCGCGGTTCGCGTCCCAGACCCGGTGGCTTAAACTCACGCCAGGCGCATGTGCATGTGTGCCAAGGATCCCGAGAGGAGAATGGAGGAGAAGGGATTGTGGTGTGGCCATCCCCCCGGGGGGTGATTTCTCGCTTTCTGTCTCTCTGTCTGTCTCTGTCTCTGGCAAGCGCACGCGCCCTATAGTGAAAACCTCTCAAAAAAAAAAAAAAAAAGAAAGAAAGAAAGAAAGAAAGAAAGAAAGAAAGACATGCTGTTCATTTAAAAGTTGAAAGACATAAAAAAAATGAGAGGATTTACTCATAGCACCATCATTCAAAGACTGTGTTTCCATTTTGGTAGATTTTCTTCTAGTCTTTTTATGCATAACTTATTGTAAACCTTTATGCTTTCATCATGCAAGTAATTCATGTTCGTTGCTTACAAAAATAATACAGTAAAAAACAATGAGAATATAAAAATCATAGCAAACTATATCACTGACAGATAATAGCCAATAATATTCTTCTGTTTAGACTTCCAGAATTATTTGTGTGTGTGTGTGTGTGGGGGTGTGTTTCTCCTATATAAACTACTTTGTCATTTTCTTTATTGACTATTATAAACAATCTTTCCAGGTTAATGTGTGTGTGTGTGTGTGTGTGTGTGTGTGTATTTAAAATGTTTGCCAGAGGACATATATGCTTGCCAGAGAAGCAGGGAGATGCACCCCCCGCCACGGGGAATAGTCATGCCACATCCCTTCTCCTCTATTTCTCCCTCCTTGTAGGAATTTGGGCATGCACACACACTTGCCCATCATTGTTTTCAAGCCACCAGATGTTTCCATAGTTTCTATCTGCAGCATGTCCAGGGGTGCTTAGTTTAAAGTGTTACTTACTCCAGAACTATTAAGTCATTGGGAAAACCATGACGTATTTTTCTGTTTTTCTATGCAAAAATGTGTCATGACTTTCCCAACAACTCAATATTTTGCTCTCTTATGGATATTACATTCTACTTACCACTTGTCTCAATGTAAATAGTGAATTTCCTCTCTCCCCTTATAAACAAAGCCACCCAAAATACTAATGAATGAACATAAAGATTCTTTTATTTGGAAACAGCATTCAGAGCTACTGCAAGAGGGTTGGTTCTTTAAATATGTTTTGTTTTTAAAATTTGTGATATAAGAAGTTTTAATATTTTACTTTTGGTTTCTTTTCTTTCTTTTTAAAGAGAGATTTTTGCTATAAGTACATGTACTCACCAGAGAGACAGAGAGAGAGAAAGTAAGATGTCACAGCCCGCAGGGGGCATGGCCACACTATTCTCCCTTCTCCACCGTTCTCCTCTCGAGATTTATGTACGCATGTACACATGTCCAGCATGAGTTTCAAGCTCCCGGTTCCAGGACTCTAACCACAGTCAGTCACATGGGAGTCCAGCTCTTCAACCACTACACCACCTGCTGGCCCCTTTACTTTTGGTTTCATACAAAAATATTCCGAACTGTTAAGCCAATTATTTTTTTTTTCCTCTCTAGAACAGCATACTTTAATAGTCATGAATCTTTAAATTTGATCTGATATTAAGACTCATAATAGAATTTCTGTCGCCCTATATGCTAGTATTTGATCATAGCTTTGGAGTGAGCCACAGCAACTAGTTCAGATGCTTCTCATTATTCTTTTCTTCTCTTAATTCCTTGCTTTTTGAAATTCATTTCCTATAAAGACTCACCTTGACTCCTCAAATAGAAACAGGTAAGTAGCTTTGATTATCACGTGTCATGTCTTATCTATGCAGCAGTTCCCCCCAGTACACACAAAAGAACTAGATTTTTTTGTGGGGGAGGGGGCACCTTCATGGAAGAAGAGATCTGAATCCAAGTCTGATTTTGGTGATGTCACTTAAAGTATTCATTAATCTCTCTGTACCTCAACTGTAAAACGAAAAAAAGGACTCACCTTCACAGATTCTAGCTGGCTTAATTCCCTACCTTGTTAAGTTTCTAGAGATTCCATACCTTTGGGAACTTACTATGGTTTTTTTTTTGTTTGTTTGTTTGTTTGTTTGAGACTGAGAGAGATTTTGCTATGGCGTGTTTGTGCTCAACAGATTGAGATATCACTTCCCTTGGGACCAGCAGTTGGCATAATGGCTATGTCGCTGGACTCTCCCACGTATTCAGCCGTGTTTCGAGTCTCAGACCCGGTGGCTTAATCTCACACTGGGGGTGTGTGCGTGCATGCCCAAGATTCCAAGAGGAAAACAGAACAGAAAGGATTGTGGCGTGGCCATCCCCCCTAGGGGATAATTTCTCACTTTCTGTCTCTCTGTCTCTCTGTATCTTTCTGGCGAGCACACATGCCCTATAGCAAAAACCTCTCCAAAAAGAACAAAAAGAGAGAGAGAGAGAGAGAGAGAGAGAGAGAGAGAAGTCACCTCCCAGAGGTGATGACCATGCTGCAATCCTTTTTCCATTCTCTTCTTGGGATTTTGGGCATGTTCACACATATGCCCAATGTGAGTTTCAAGCCGCCAGTCCAGGACTCGAACTGCAGGTTGCCATGTGGGAGTCCAGTGTCTTAACCAGTACTCCACCTGATGTCCCCCAGAATTTACTATTCTAAGAGTTAGAATGGGCTGAAAACATGCAGCGTTAGGTATAGATTTGATTCTGCTACTGACTAGGATTGTAAGACTTAGAGCCAGTCACATAATTTCCTTTGGCCTCAGGAATTTTCTTGCTCACTAGTGTATATTTCTAAGGATTGTAGAACTGAAAATAATAACACAAATAACATTTATGGACCCTTTATTTATCAGAAACCATGCTACTACTTCACCAAATTATCTCCCTTAATCTTAATGGTGATCTTTTAGAGACAAGTATTATAATAACATTGGTATCTTTGGGAATGATAGATGTTTGGTGAGTTATCAAAGGATCCCAGGGGTATTTCAATAATGCACTCTTTCTTTTGAGAGTGCAGTCACAGAGTACATTTAGATCCGTCTGCTGCTCTGCAAGATCATTGTAGAGACTGAACATTGGATTTTGTTAGTATTTAAACAAACGTATTAACTATCTTTTGAGTAGGTGGATTATCCAAAAGGTAGAAGTTAGAGAGCCCCCACCCCACCTCAGAGTGTCCAAAGGAAGCTGAAGCAGGGTTCTGGGTGAATTTAACCCATGGAGACATGTCACTCTAGAACTGCAATTCTGTGTTCAGTTTTTTAAATAAACTTTATTTACTTTCATTTTATTCAGAGCAAAATAAACGCTTACCAAATGTTAAAAGAATAAAAAGATCTCAATTTACAGAATTAGGAAATATATGTCTTTTGGATTTTTTAATACAGAAAAATGAAATATGCTTTCCTATAACGTATTGGGTCATCTGAAAGTCACAATGCATTTTTTGCATAGAAAAACGTAGAAAAATACATCATATTTTTTCCGACAACCTAATAGCTTGATTCTCTAATGATTGCTTATGTCACATTGCTACCTTTCCTTATTTAAGTATCACAGAAATGTACAAATTTAGATAGTCTTGTAACTTTCATAGGAACAACAACAAAAATAATAAGAAAGGATTTATATTTATGTGATAGCATAAATTAGACATAAATATTCAAAGCTGACAGTTCAACATGTGAATTTTAAGTAGCAGTATACTTAGAATGAGATCTGGGTAGACTTAAGTTTTTATAATCATACTACATTAAATGATTAGGATTATTTGCGTATTAATGAAATCTATTGATAGCTAAGGTTTATAGTATAAGAAATCATATTCATTATATTTAAAATAAGTCAGCACAGTTCTACATTTTCAACAGTTGATTTAAATTCAGGTTGACAGCTTCAGGTTTTCATCATTTCAGCCTTCAAAGTGTTTATTAGCATTTCATTGTCAAAGTTGAAGCTTACTTAGCTCTTTGAAACTGACTGAAGACCTCTGAGTTGACAATCACCTTCTAAATAAACAGGATTTTTAAGACAGTTATAGTGCTTTGCAAATCTATACTCTAGAGACTTTATGTAAAACTTACTGTAAAAAGTTTATTATAATTCAGAAGTAAAAAGAAAACAGAAGTAAACACATAAACAAAAACACTCTTAAATCTTTTACACAATTAAAGAGTTTCATTTTCTGCGGTATCTTTCAGAAGAAAAGGAAACCAATAATAATAAATAAAGATTAGCATTTTATAACTGTAAAAGAAAAACAGTAAAGCTTTTATCACTAAAGATAGTTTTGTTTTCTTTTTAGCTTTTGCTGTAGGCTATGCGCACTCGCCAGAGACAGAGAAAGGGAAAAGGAGAAATCACCCCTCAGGGGCTACACTGCAACCCCTTTTCCCCCATTTTCCTTTTGGGATTCTGGGTATGTAGCACATGTGCATGCACATGCATCCAGTGTGCTTTTCAAGCCACTGGATCCGGGGCTCAATCCATGCAACTGGCCATATGGGATTCAGCCACCTTAACCTCCACACCACCAGGATAGTATTTTTGAAAAATAAAACAATGAAGAAAATTTTTAGCTAGGCTTAAGAAAAACATGTTTTGGGAGAATTTCTGAAATATGCAGTGATAGTTTTTGATTAATGAGCTAAGCCATATCAATGTACTCAGTAATGAAGCTTTGTATAAAAGAAGATGCCTGCAGAAATTTTGACTTAGTAGAATCAGTTTGGAACCCAGACATCTGTTGGGTCATCAGAAAAGTCATGACACATTTTTGCATAGAAAACCAGGAAAATACGTCATGACTTTTTCAATGACCCAATATATTAATATATTTATCCTCTACAGACACATGTATATGTGATTCTGTTGCACAGGAAATAAAACTAACAGATCTGTGGTTCTCAAACTATTTGGTTCTTAAACTATACTTTTTAAATTATTGAAGACTTCAAAGAGCTCTTGTTTATATGTGTTATATTTATTGTTATTTACTATATTGGAAATTAAAATAATTTTCAAACGTTTATCTATTTCTTCCATGTGAGTAAGATAGACATTCCTAACAGGATTTCACATTGTAGTCTTCCTCAGGTCTCAGCCAGCCTAGATCATGGGCATACACACACACCTGGCATGCTCAGGAAGATCCCAGGACAGGAACCCAGCACCTCTCCTATTTGGGTCTGTTTGCATCCCCACTGTGCCACCACCTGGTCTTGACACCTTTTACATGACAACTAAAAAAATCACATTTTTAAAATCATCATTGATGTAATCAAAAGACATTTAGGTGGTGGGATTCTATCAGGGTCAGGATAACAGATGGAAACTTGTCAAAATTCTCATTGTCACTGAAAAGTTAGAATTTTATTATTGACTATTAGTTGATTTTCTTGAAGTAGCAGGCTCACATTATTCATTTTTTAGAAATTATCTAACACTGGGGACCAGCAGATTACATAATGGTTATGTCACGGGACTCCCACATAGTCGAACATGGTTCAAGTCCCAGACCCGGTGGCTTAAAAAATCATTCCAGATGCATGTGCGTGCGTGCCCAAGATCCCTAGAGGAGAATGGAGGAGAAGGGATTACGACGTGGCCATCCCCCCGGGGGTGATTTCTCGCTTTCTGTCTCCCGGGCAAGCGCATGCGCCCTATAGCAAAAACCTCTCTTTAAAAAAGAAAATTGTCTAACACTGAAGTCTGAATGATGTAAATTTATGTTAGACATTCTTTCATGTAAAAAATAGTGTCCCATAGGGAGAGGGGCAAACTCCGCTTGCAATTCCAGCAATGCTTTTCCTCGAGACAGCCATCTCTAACAGGGACACAGATACCTTATACACCATTTGGTCTGAGACTCTTAGAGTTAGAAGTATGAAACTCTAAACTTAATGTAATCTACAGCAGAGGAGACATTGAACACAAACAAAACACTGTCTAAACATGACCCACAATAAAAATTTAATATGCTTTTGTTCATTAAAAGCAGTATCATTGGTATAACGAAGTGTATTAAAGTCCACACTATTTCAAAGACCCAGTTCTTTTAAAAATGAAAACAAACAAAAAAATTATTTAACTGATGTCATAGTTTGATATCTAGACAGTAAAAAATATAGCTAAAGCATACACTTAGGGAAAAAACCTTACTCGGGACTCGCAGGTGGAGTGGTGGTGAAGGTACTGGACTCCCACATGGTCAACAGTTGTTTGAGTCCTGAACCTGGCGGCTTGCTCTCTCTCTCTCTCTTTCATCAAGTTTAAAAAAAATAATAAATAAGTAATTCTTTAAAAATGAGAGCCTTTCTATAGCTGATTCTGCAGAAGATGTTTTAGACAACTTTTTAAAAAATTATTATTTTACTATCTCCCTTATCAAGACATGCATATGATAATACTTTTACCTTGCCCTTTTAAAGCAAGTTTAAGTTCATAGAAGGAAAAATAATAAACTTTGAACTAGGCTTACTAATAGTAGATACTGCCAAATTTCTTTTTGCTTCTGACATTTTCTTGGAACTCATTACAAAGGGTTTTACTCATCCCCGATTTTTCATGGCTCTTTGCATGCACTGTTTCTCCAATAATAGTTGTTTTGGTCTTGAAAACTATTAATAATTGAAACCACAGTGATTCAGCATTCTTTAGAATTGAAACTGCAGTTCACGAATTTCAAATATCCTTATTTCAGGTGGTACGTGTTCTCTTAGCACAGCAGATGTTTTCAATTCACTGGCTTCTTCACTCGGCTGGGTTGCTAAGATACCTATGTTATCACAAATTTTCTCCCTAGCATGTTTCAATTCATATTTTACATAATTTTGGCTGTCAAATGAGGAAATACTGTTTAAAATGTCTGTCTTCATTACAACTGTGGCTTGCGATTTTTTTCTTTTTTAAGGAATCTAGTTATCAGGAAAAATGTATACATTTTCTTTGTGTTAAATCTATTCTGGGGACCAGCAGATGGCGTAATGGTTGTCTCTGGACTCCCACGTATAGCTGGCTGCTGTTTGAGTCCTGGACCCCATGTACATACATGCCCAAAATCCCAAGAGGAGACTGGAGGAGAAGGGATTGTGGCACGGCCATTCCCCCTGGAGAGTGATTTCTTGCTTTCTGTCTCTTTGGCGAGTCATGCACCCTACAGCAAAAATCTCTCTTAAGGAAAAAAAAAAAAAAGAATACTCTGCATGCTACGTACTGAAATAGGTGCTGTACATACACCGCATATTCTACACATGTGTCTTATCACCTCACCCCACCACATCATGAGCTATGGGCACCATTATTCCAGTTTTAGAGACTTTGATCAAGAAACCAAGACTTACCCTAAGATCCCATAACTAGCAGGTGGAGCTGACATTCTTTTACAGGTTAAGTTTTGACCCAAGAGCAAAGCATTTAGCCAGTTAACTATAGATAGCACTGAACTTTAGTTAAAATTTTTTTTTTTAAATTTAACTCTTTATAAAAGGAGTAATTAGGTAATTTGATGGACAGAGTTGTAAATTGCAGCTCCATGGCTACGCTATTTCTGTTAAAAGGACTAGACACAGTGGTTGCAAATTACCCTGCAGTTTGAACCTTGAAGGACTTTTGAACACATACTGAAGGAGAGAGAAAGAGGTATGGAGTGGAAGTTACCTGTTAAAGAGGCTCAGGAGGCCTGTGAGAGGAGGGAGCAAAGACTTCGTGGAAAGAGCCAGCCTGTATTAGAAAAATGTGATTATTGGGACTGAAATAGAATGAAAATAACCATCATCCTTGTACTACTTAACTGAGTTATAATTTATTCACTGGATATGCAGTTATTTGTTTAAAATAGAATGAAACCCTATCTAGTACATAGTGGATACACAATAAAGTATTTGTTGAGTGAAAGATAGGAAAGCTTAGGATTGTGCATATATATTTTGAGCTTTACAGTACTCTTAGTTAATGAATTTGTGGGGTATATAAAGTTTACATTTTCTCGGGCCACATACCCAGCACCCCAGATCCTTATTTTTTTTTTATGTTATAATCTTTCAAAGATAAAATGTATCTTATATTATTACTCACTACATTGGCCAATTTAGAATCTCTGTTTTAAATACAAGAGTTAATTGTTTACTCATGAGATTGGAATGGCTTCCCACCTTGTAAATTATGTATATCTGTTTGGCGGATTTTAATGAAAGGCCTAATTACCTGTTCCTAAAGATGGCTTAATTATTTACTCAAGATAGTACTCTCAGATTATTGGTTTGGGAGATAGTTTATTTGTTTTATTTAAAGAACAGGAAAAGCCAATGCAAAAATAAACAAAAACTAAATGTATGCCACTCAGTAATTCTCGTTGAAGCCCTGATAGATACCTGACAAAGGACTGTGGGTACCAATGACTAACTAAACTCAACCTTCACTTTACCCACCGCCATCTAAATATCGGAAAAGACTTGTGAAATGTCAGAAGTTAATCGCCGAGGCTGACTTCACTCTCTGTTGTATGTTGTAAACCAGTTGTCAGGCTTAGAACTGAAGCAGGTGATTATTGTCAGCTGTGAATATTTCTTCTTGTTGATGGTTCTGGGTCTTTGTGACAGCTGAGCCTTAGGTAGGGTTAGTCTGCCTCATTAGATGCTGAGTGGTCCATCTCCCAGTCTCGGGAAATACAGCCGAGTGAAGACAGTAGGCTGTGAAGTCAGAAGGCCAGGGTTTCCATCATGACTATTTTGCTACCTAATCATATACCCCTGAGCAAGTACTTTAACATGAGTGAATTTCCTTCCTGAAAACAGAAATGTGAGGATACAATGAAATGGTAAAGATGACAAAGGACTTTATACAAATCTAAAGCTTTGTATAAGTGCTGCTGATCTGGGGGCAGTATAAAAGCCGGGCCTGGATATTTTTTATACTCAACTGGGGGAAGAACAGAAATTAAAATTATCATAAAGCAGGACTGAAACAGGGTTATTAAAGCCGTTATCTCACAAATTACTTTTTCCCCTAAGATTTTTTGCTATAAGGCGTGTGTGCTCACAGAGAGACAGAAAGGGAAAAATCACTTCATTTAAGTGACTTGAGTAAAAACCAAGCCTGGAAACCAGCTGTGTACCAGTTTACCTCCTCCTCCCTGCCGTGGACTTCATCGTGTAGAGTGAAAAAGCTCTCTTAAACTTCTGCTATTGTGGGGGGGGGGGGAGGAGTGGGCCAGCAGGTGGTGAGGTTGTTAAGGCACTGGACTCCCACATGGCCAACCACATTTCAAGTCCCAGACCCAGTGGCTTGAAAGTCATGCTGGGCGCATGTGCATGATGCCCAAAATCCCCAGGGGGGGATAGCCACGACACAATCCCTTCTCTTCCACTCTCCTCTCAGGATTTTGGGCACGAACACGCATGCACCCAGCCATGAGTTTCAAGTCAGCAGATCCAGGACTCAAACCATGGTCAGCCATATGGGAGTCCACTGACATAACCATTATGGCATGTGCTAATCTGTAGATTATTTCTTTTTTTTTTTTTTTTTTGAGAGATTTTTCTCTATAGCGCATGCGCTCGCCAGACAGAGACAGACATAGAGACAGAAAGCGAGAAATCACCCCTCAGGCGGGATGGCCATGCCGCAATCCCCTCTCCTCCATTCTTCTCCTCTCGGGATCTTGGGCACGCACGCACACGCGCCTGGCGTGAGTTTTAAGCCACCGGGTCCAGGACGCGAACCGCAGTCGACTACGTGGGAGTCCAGCGACATAGCCATTATGCTAACTGCTGGTTCCCTAGATTATTTCTTGATATTGATGTGCTTATAAGATCAGGCCTAGGGACCAGCAGTTAGCGTAATGGCTATGTTGCTGGATTCCCACATGGTCGACCGTGGTTCGCGTCCCAGACCCGGTGGCTTAAAACTCACGCCGGGCGCGTGTGCGTGCGTGCCCAAGATCCCGAGAGGAGAATGGAGGAGAGGGGATTGTGGCGTGGCCATCCCGCCTGAGGGATGATTTCTTGCTTTCTGTCTCTCTCTCTCTCTCTCTCTCTCTGTTTGTCTGGCGAGTGCATGCACCCTATAGCAAAAAAAAAAAAAAAAAAAAAAAACTCTCAAAAAAGATCAGGCCTAGGGATGGAAGAATTTGCAAGGCCTTCTGCAGACACCCAAGCCCGTTCCACTGAAACTAGAGTCTGCATTTCCCAACTACTTGGCAGAATATGCTAAACTCAAAGAAATAGGACACGTCTTCCTAGCATTGATTTTACTCAGTAGCTATTGACTGAAGGCATTTAGTATTAAACAAGCATGAGTACACGATGGGGAATTTGGAGAGCCACCTTGGATCTCTGCTCCTCCCTGTTCACTGTCACTTGCTATTAGGGTCATTTTCGTGGAAAAGGTAGTAAAGCAGTAGCTTTAGCTGGCCAAATAGCCTTAAATAGCTTTGACCACATTAATCTAAAATCTTTTTTCTTTTTCTTTTCTTTCTTTTTTTTTTTGCCATAGGGCAGGTGCCACCACGCCCTAAAATCTTTAATTACCCTTTTAAATATTTTCCTTTAACCTATCTTTTATGGAGGAGAAAATCAGCAGGATAAAGTCTTCCCAAACCTAAAATGTTACTAAAAGATGCTAAATTATCTTTTAATCTTGTATAGACACCTAATTATTTCTAATATGCAGGAGCAGATACTCTAGAAAGATAGATAGACCTGATTCTCTCTGATATGAAGGAGAGCATCTTAGTAGGGATTGCTAAAATTCTCTCTAACTCATTAAGATCCTTTGAACTAATATGAATTTTGTAAAATACTATGGACATGATATAAAAAGTTTTAGAAAATGTCCAAAACCAAGCTATTTTTACTTTTTAACATCATTATATTGATGTAAAACATGCAGTATAACAATGTTATTAAAAGTCTGGCAGTGAGGTGGCTAATATTATGAATTATTTGCATGTTTATACTTCTTCCCACGGTAACTCTGAAAGTTAAATCTTTTGCCTTCAGGCCACTATTGCCATTTTCAAGTAATGAAAACAGGTTTCAAAATTATGTTTGAATTTCATAAATGTTCTGCCTCATACCATGAATCAACATTTATCTTTATTGAGACTTAAAATGAATATTTTAAATAAATTACAATTAGGATAGTCTAATAAAACTCCAGTTTATTTTTTGTGTAGACAGAAATTTCACTTTTATAAAAATTTAAATTTAAATAAGTCTATAATGAGTCCTTCTCAAACAACAAATCTCTCAGGCATCACCCTTGCCTAATCAATAGAAGTCACTGGCGAAGTGAGAACACGAGGGCGTGCTTCTGGGCTTCCCTTCTGATATACCGGATAGCCTGTGTTAAACGGTGAATGGAGAAACGTTCGCTGTGGTACAATAACTTGAAATCTTTTCATACGCAGTTTAAAATGTGAACAGAGAGCCAGCTGTGGTGGCACAGCAATAATGCCATACTCTGGTGCTGAGGCCATATGGGATGGTCCTGTGTTCACATCTGAGGTCTCCCTGTACACACTAGGCCTGTGGTCCTCACCGCTAAAACTGGTGGTAGGATCGTGGCATGAAGATACTATGGGAATGCCTGTCTCCTCTACCCACCATGGAAGAAAGAAATAAACTTAAAAAAATGTAAACCCCCAAATCTTAATATCAATCTGAATCAGCTTTCTTAGTTGTATTTTCTATGTGTATTTTACAACTAAGAGGTTTTTGAAAAGGTGAAAATTGACTTTTTGATTTTTGATGGACTTTTCTACTGAATTTAAAGTCCCTCGGGACCAGCAGTTAGCGTAATGGCTATGTCGTTGGACTCCCATGTAGTCAACCGCAGTTTGCGTCCCGGACCCGGTGACTTAAAACTCAAGCAGGGCGTTTGTGCGTGCATGCCCAAGATCCCAAGAGGAGAATGGAGGAGAAGGGATTGCGACATGGCCATGCCCCCTGGGGGGTGATTTCTCGCTTTCTGTCTCTCTGTCTCTGTCTGTCTGGCGAGCACATGCGCCCAATAGCGGAAACCTCTCAAAATAAATAAAGTCCTTCATTGTTGATAAAGTATTAGAGCTTTTCTAATCTCGTCTTCTCTATTTTTACTGAACAATAGTGTTTTCCTTTATGTCTTATAGTTAAAAGGCATCACAAATTTGGGTAAACGAAAATAAAAATGGAGTGGAAATGTCACCAAATAGCCCTTAAGTTAAGCGACTTGAGTAAGACCGAAGCTTGGCAGCCAGGCTGTGTACATTTCACCTTCTCCTCCCTGGGCCTAGAGGTCATCATGTACAGTGAAAAGGCTCTCTTAAAACTCCTGCTATTGGGGTGGGACAAGTGGGCAGCAGGTGGTGTGGTGGTTAAGGTACTAGACTCCCATATGGCCAACCACATTTCATGGCCCAAACCCAGTGATTTGAAAATTGCACTGGGCACGTGTGCGTGATGCCCAAAATTCTGAGAGCAGAAGGGAGGAGAAGGGACTGCAACATGGCCATCCTCCCTGGGAGTGATTTCTCATTTTCTTTCACTAGTGAGGTCACATTTCATATGGGATAAACCTAAAAGAAAAAAAAAAAAAAAAAAAAAAAAAAAACTGCCGATAGCTGTATTTCTGTTGTTTCTTGAAAGAATAGGGAATACTTGAGAGTATTCCTTGTGCATTGTGATTTGGGAAGCAGGGAAGAAATCTAGAGGAAGTTGCTATGGGAGCTCATTTCAGCTTTTCATTAGGAAGAGCCAAGGAAGCAAGGAAGGATGTTGTTATGGTCATTGTCCTACAGCCCTCTCTGGCAGTGGCCAAATGTTGGGAAGCATTAAGACTAGAACATTTTATTTTGCAATTTTGTATATATTAACATATGGCTACATAATTCTGTACAAGGATAGCTTCTGTTTGTTTTGTCATCCCAGAGCACTTATTATATAAATTATTAATATATCAGGGCTATCATCTACTACCCTTTAAGAACTGTAAATGAAAAAATAGGACAGTGTCTAAGATCACTACCTAAGACATCTGAACAGATACGCAAAATGATAAAAAAAACCACTTAAAAAGGGAAACTAAAAGAGGTAGAAGTTGCTTATGCCCCTCAAAGCACTGACCTAAAATGAGGGAGCTCCCACTTAATGAACACTGAGTATTCTCATCTATCGGCAAGACCACCCAATTGTAGAGGATCCAGCAGATGTCTTAATTCTGTATTAAATAGTTATCTAACCCACCTCACTTGTTCTAATGCCATTTTTACCAACTTCCTAATTATTTTTGTTTTCAGTGTAGGTGTACTACCACCAAAACAGAACCCACTTCATGATAAT
The DNA here is from genome assembly GCA_026018925.1 of Tupaia tana. Lineage (NCBI taxonomy): Eukaryota > Metazoa > Chordata > Mammalia > Scandentia > Tupaiidae > Tupaia > Tupaia tana. The sequence continues at coordinate 69,615,579 of JAKSZU010000001.1, forward strand.
TATCTCTCATTACATCTTATAAGACAGACAACTTTAATTCGAATTTCACCTATCAGTTTCATGAGTTTGGTATTATAATGTCAGTCTCCTCTTGAGAAATGGGTATTATTCCTTGAGCTGCCTGAACCTACAAGATTGGGTACCAATCAGATAACAGCTACCCGTGAAGCTCCACAGCAGAACTTACCCATGCAGCTAAGCCCAAATCTTTCCGCACATCCTTGTGTGCTGAATGATTATAAACCCTCCTTTTTCCTGTTAAATTTCTGTTAATAATATAGAGTGAAAAGCTCTCTTAGAACTGTCACTAGCAGAATTTATCCTATTTCTGTTGTTTCTTGAACGAGTAGGGAATACAAGAGAGTGTTCCTTGTGCATCGTGTTTTTGAATGTCTTACATTTAAATCTAATTGCTTGTGAGTTTGTCAGGGAGGTGTTGGAGTATCCAGCATTTGGTAGTGGCAATGTAGGCATAATACAACTTAAATGTATTATGCACTGAAATGAATGCATTGATGTGCCTTATTATTATTTGTTTATATGGATATTATGTTAATACTAGAGGAGCTACATTATGAAGACCAAGTTAGGAATTATATGACTGTTGCTGATAGCATAAAAATTTAGAGCCCTGGCAAAATTTTTGTATGAGTTTCTGTGCAATATAAAAATGTATTTATCCCTATATACCTTAGGGAACTGGTAGAGCTCTGATACAGAACTCTCTCATGTTTCACTTAAACTGCATTTAAAATTTTTGACTGAGTGTTGAATCTGGTTGATACTATAAATTCAAATTGAACAGCACTAAATGCCTGGTAATCTGAGGGGTGCTAGCATATAAATGCTCAAGAAATCATTCAAATAATAACTTTTCAAAATTGCATGATAACCATAGCTAATAGGAGAGGCAGGACAGTCTAGAGGAAAGATATAGAATTTGAAGTGATGTAGACCTAGGTTTAAGTCCTATTTTCACATAATACTTAGGTGACCTTCAGCATGGTACTTAATATCTGTGAGCTTCTGTTTATTCATTCATAAAATGAGAATCACAATATCTATCCTATTGACTGACAGCTAAACTACATCATACATGTAAAATCATTTACTAGTTCAGTGCCATGCTCTTTTCAGTTAATTAATGAAGCTGATGTATTTATTCTTAAGTACCGTGGATTCCAGTTTGGCTGTAAGGGAGGGGAAAAATTAGGTTACAAATTATAATTCAGAAGATGAATGGGAGAATAATCTGTGTATCTAGAGTGAGTCAAAATTTCTTGAATCTGTAAATCGTCATGTGACAATTGATATTTGTGGTTTCAGAAAAGCTGTGTTGTTTATACCTCAATCTTAACATTAGATAGAAGCTATGGGATTTCACTAAACATGAACCAGAAATGCTGATTGCTCAAGAGTTAATCCAATTACTCTCTACCTCCCATCCTCAGGGTAATGCCAGCTAGAACATTCCTCTGTGGTACTTCTTGGCTGGAATGTTAACTTAGCTAAGGGGAACATTGTGCTAAGGAGTCCATGATATCAACGCTTTATTAGAAAGGAGGTAACTATTTGTGTTACCTGAGGTCCTTCCAGGTTCCTGGAAAATACTCTTACTACAGATGAGATCTGTCATAAGTAATTGGAGATTTATTCCTTTGGCTTAAAGTCTTAGTCCTGCACTCAAAACCAGACACTTGTGGAAAAGGAAATAGAAACAGTCATTTGTATCTTAGTATAAATAAATTAGTAAGACTCTTTCCTGTAAGCAGATATTGATGGAATTACTCCAAGTTTGAGCATAGGGGCTTTCTCAACTATAAAATTGCTAAGATAGGTACGGCAAAGATTGCCAAATGGTGATGGTAATGCTGTATCCCTGAACTGTTGGTGTCAGTTTGACCTGAAGCTCTCATTGCATAGGACAATGACCTTGCGTTTTTAATGCATATCACAGTCAGACGTTATATTACTCCTGATCTTGGAAATACAGGTTCTTGAATATAAGGAAAGCTGAGGAAACTTCCATTTCACGATTGGTTTTTATGCTAGAAATAATAAAAAACATTCTCCCACATATTATATCACTTCTTTTTTTAAAAAATTAGTTTTATTTGTTATTATTTGCTGTAGGGTAAGTGCATCTTATGTGCACTTACCAGACAGAGACAGAGAGAGAAGAGAGAGGGAAATTGAAAAGCAAGCCACCCTGCCCGCGACTTGAACTGTGACTGGCCATGTGGGAGTCCAGCATCTCAACCACCACCACCAGCTGGCCCCTATCTCACTTAATTCTTAATTCCATACCGTATACATTTTTTATCCATTTTATATATAAAGAAACAAAGACTGAAGTAAATAGTAATTTGACCAAGGACATACCATGAATAGGCTAGGAATTCTGTTGCCAGAGCCTGAGTTAGGTTTTTTGTTGTGCTCCACTTGGTGAAGGTAAGAGGCTGCCTCAGCACAAATCCAGTATTATTACTGAATAAACAACAGGGTAGTGGGGTCAGTGGCAATGTCTTTATTTGAAACGTGTTCCAAACGTGTTCCTTTCTAAGGTCACCTACTTTGCCTTTCATACCTTATCTCTCACACCACTCACCGCCTCACCCCCTCACACCACTCACCGCCTCACCCCTTACCATTTCCGTAGTCCTCATTGTGTTACAGACAGTACAGACAAATGTAGGAATCGAGAAGGTTGTAGAATCTGCCCACTTCCCCATCTGTTTTTCTAGGCCCAATCACTCATTCGGATGAACCTGTGGATGTGACATTAATATCAAGGATGGACAGTCAATTCTGAAGAGGGGCCAAAGATTCACAGTTCAGAATACAAAGCTATTAATGAATACTGCTGGTGTTTCCAGCAAGAATGACCTGGTAGCAAGAACGACATGTGCGCTATCAGTTTAGACCCCCAGTCGGTTAAACCATTTTCTTCTGTTTTAGGAAGCAGAATAAGAGAGGCAGTGTATCTCTAAAACCTTGTGTTTCTCTCCTACTCTCATTATACAAGATAGCAAGAAGAGTTACAGGCTTTGGAAGCAAAAGATGGGGATTCAGATGTTATACTTCCACGTCCTGGCCATGTGACCTTGAGCAAGTTGCCCTCTGAACTCCAGTTGTTTTTCATTGATAAAATGAACAGTGTGCACCCTACCTCCCAGGATGGTTGTGCCAATAAGTAGGACAGCCTTGTGGCACATCAAGCAATGCTCTTGGCTCCTTCACAAATACTAATAATCTCCTTTTCTTTCCATTTTCCACACACCTCCCAGCCCTGCTCCTTCAGCCAATGTACATGTCATCATCTCCCTTTTCAATGGTAGAATGATTGCTAGAATCTGGGAAGTTGATAGGGTTCAATACAAGACACAAAGTAGATTTCCGAGGTCTGTATTCAAAGTTCGGTTTCTCTGATTTCAGACCTCATCTTCTTTATTACATACTGTCCCCAGTAAAAATAGCTGCCTTTGTTTTATTATTTATTTTTTATTGTTTTATTTTATTATTTATTTAACTTTACTTATTTATTTTAATTTGACCAGAGTGAGGGAGAGGGAAAGTAAGAAAGCAAGCCACCAGGTCCAGGACTCAAACTGCAGTTGGCCATGTGGGAATCCAGTGCCCTTAACCTCCACACCATCTGCCAGCCCCTTGATTTTATTATTTTAACCAAGTATTTATTGAACCATTACTTGTGTAGAGTACTGTGCAGATTCAGGGTGTATAAGAAGATGTGTAAGACCCAGGTCTACACAGATAATTGTGGTAGGAGGTAGAATATGATGTGTCTCATAATTAATGAACCAGTGACAGACTCTGCACTTCACGGGTGGGCAAAATCACTTCTCACCAGTGCAGATCACCAAAAGCTTTATGAAGGAGGGGTGTGTGAATTGAGCCTTGATGTTTGCATTTCTGACTACATGCCTTATGTGCTGAACTGCTGATTTTTTTTTTTTAGTTTTTTACCATAGGGCACATGTGCTTAACAGAGACAGAGCAAGGGAAAGTGAAAAATCACTCCCCAGGGGATGCCACCCCACAATCCTTTCTCTTCCATTCTCCTCCAGGGATTTTGGGCATATATGTACATTTGCCCCGGTCTGATTTTTCAGCTGCTGGGTCCAGGACTCAAACCACTGTTGGCCATGTGAGAATCCAGCATCACAACCACCACACGACCTGTTAGCCCCTGAACTTGAGATCTTAAGATCTTAGTTACTATTGCTTCTTCTTACCAGCCATTGTTGCTCGCTGTCACTCTATCTTGTGACTTAATGCTATTCTTCACAATTGAAAGGAGGATAGGGAACCAGCAGTTAGCGTAATGGCTATGTCGCTGGACTCCCATGTAGTTGACCGCGGTTCGCGTCCCAGACCCGGTGGCTTAAAACTCACGCCGGGCGCGTGTGCGTGCATGCCCAAGATCCCGAGAGGAGAATGGAGGAGAAGGGATTGCGGCGTGACCATCCCCCCTGGGGGGTGATTTCTCGCTTTCTGTCTCTATGTCTCTCTCTGTCTGTGTGGCAAGCACACGCACCCTATAGCAAAAATCTCTCCAAAAAAAAAAAATGGAAAGGAGGATATAACTAGAAAAACCACCTTGACTAGAACCAGAGAAGAACAGCTATCCTCAGACTCCATAGTGTCCTCCCATTTACTCACCTGGATGGAGATAGCATAGTGATAAACAGCCCTGCTTCACCACTTCTCTCTGTAATTTTGGGAAACTACCTACTGTGGACCTCAGTTCTCTAACTATAAAATGAGGCTAAGACATGCCTCATAGGATGTATCTGTGGATTTAATGGGATTCTGTATATTAAGTTCCAGGCGCTTAACTGGGCGCCTGGAACTTAAGTCCTCAATAACTAATAAATGATAGTCACAGTTAATAGATTCTGTAACTATGTATCTAAGTAGATAAATATGGCCAAATAAATTTTAATTACATTTAGAATAGCAGAACATTGATATTGGTTCTTTAATAATATTAGTTAGCAGTTCTTGAGTCAACCTTCCAGCAAAAGTAATGCATAAATACAGTTCCTGCCATGGTAAAAGCATCATAGTGACTAAACCTGCAGCCATTTGAGAGAAGCCAAGATCTTTTCCTTTCTAAGTTATTTTGTATCTCCTTACTGCCCTAAGTAGCTGCTCAAGTTGCAGTTAGTCCATTATTTCTTTTTTAAAAATGTTAATTGCAAGAGGGTATAATGTTAATTGCAAGAGAGTTTATATATGCTCATTGAAGGGAGAAAAAGATAGAAAGCATCCCTCCAATGGGTCGTGGTCATGCCATAATCCTTCCTCCTCCATTTCTCCCTCCCATCAGAATTTTGGGCATGTATCCACACATTCGGGACATGTTTTTCAAGCTGCTAGGGCTGGGACTCAAACTGGTCAGCCACGTGGGATCCAGCTTCTTCTGCACAGGGCTTAACAGGTTCCCTGCGGCACCAGCCCAATCCAGTACTTAAGAAGAAAAGTTACTCAGGGAAGACAGTAAACTGTAACAGAATTTACAGTAGACCTGTCAGTGACAAAGTGTTCACGCTTACCTGGCCTTGAATTTTCTAGATAACTCTATCATGAGTATTTTTATACATGGTTGAATTTTAATTGCTACAGTTGAAGAAGTGGGGATGATCTGTAACACCAGAACTTTGATCAAAAATACTCCTAAAAATAATGCTATTTAAGTTGTTAAGTATGTGTTTGGTTTTTTTAACTTAGTAAATTGGTGTTATTTTTTGGAAAAGCATTTTTACTGTTAAATTTACCTTTAGAGTCTGTTTTGTTTTGTTTTTCCTGGTGCCTGCTGAGGTTTGGATAAAGTTTGCCATAGGCTGTAAATGTCTGAAGAATTGGTTAACCCCTATAGTTTTCATCATTACATGACAAACTAAGTCTAAGCTGAAGAGTGAAACTTAGTTAGGCAAAGAAACTTTTTCCATTACATTTTCTCTCATCATTGTAGAATTTTTGTCTCATGTTGATCACCTAAGGGTATAAATTTATGAAATGGAAACTTCTGTAAGTGTTAACTTTTGCCATTTATTTACTTAGAGATTTATTTATTTACCTAATTTTATCTATTACTGTTATTATTATTAATTTGCTATAGAGAGTATGTGCTCACCAGAAAGAGTGAGAGAGAGCAAGCTGCCAGGTCTGGGACTGAAACTATGTTTGGTCATGTGGGAGTTTAATGCCTTTAACTGCCATGCACCTGTTGGCCCTATTTAGAGATGTTTTTAAAAGAATAAAAGGGATTATAAACCTAAGTAAAAAACAGAGATGTTTAGAAAATCAGTCTTGTTATTTTCCATATCTAGCTTAGTTTTAAGTACCACTTTATGCCTAATTAAACTAGACTATGTATAGGGAACTTGCCCCCTGTACATTATGAACTCTGAGATAAGTTGTTTGTACTAGCAAATGGACTGAATTTATATAAATATTGAGTTATAAAATTTTTAAATACAGTGTAATATTGGAATAATAATGGATTAAACTTAATTAAGTTAAAACTTAATAATGGAAAAAAATAGATAAAACTCCAACCTCTTATAACATCTTACTTAGTAAAAAGTATAGAAGTATTGCCCTTAAACAGAGCTGAGTTTGCATCTTACCTGGCACCCGTCTTTCTACATCAGGGAACAAACATTCAAGGGTCCTGTAAACATAGTTACACTACATCTGACGCCTGTGTAAATGAGGAATTATTCCCGACTGGCTCCCACTATGACTGAGCCTCAAGCTCTCCGAATTTAAAAAAAAAGTCAAAATTAGAGAGTTAGAATAATAATCCCTCAGCCCAGCCACAGTGCTAAGATGCTGTGCTCCGCAAGCTGGGACTGCATGAGAGACCTGGGTTTGATTCCCTGTCCAGCCTGAAGGCTAGACATGGTAGCTTGCACCTGTATCAATCCCAGTGAAGGGAGGCTGGGGCAGGAGGATCCATGAGTTTGAGGTTGGCCTCAGTAACATAGTGAGGCTGTCTAAAAAAGAGCATGTGTGGTGGCACACAGCTGTAGTTCCAGCCAGGAGATTGAGGCAGGAGGATTGGGACAATAAGGCACTGTCTGAAAAAATAAAAATAAAATAATAGTTTCATCTCTTTAAGTGTAGACCCACGACAAAAATACTCACAGCAGACAAATCATACCACTCCCAACCTAGCATTATATGCATGTTCCTGTCATGCATGAAAATATATGATATCTAGTTAAACTTTTTTCATCAAAATAATAGTTTTGCTCATTTTAATAAAATTGGGTTTTAGTTAACCAACCTTTTATTTTTAATAATATTGGGTTTTAGTTAACCATAGTGCCCAAGGAAGGATACAGATGAGCCTTTAATAATTTACCTGGCAGTGGTGCATTCTTTTTAAAACCTGATGCTGTATGTTAATTTTCCTCTGCTTTTAATAAGGTTAAAAAAAATTCCATTTTGTAATAATGCATGAGTCATTCATTGCTCATTATCTTCCCACTGATTTTTTTTTTTTCTTTTTGCCTTGAGCCAGCAAGAAAATCTTACATGCGAGGAGGGAGAAACAGTGAGCTGAGGAATACAGTACTTAAATACTGTTGCTTGATTTTCATTGGTTCACTCCTTTCTTACAGCGGCCAGTCTAATCCAGCCTTTCCCATCAGATCCCTCCCCTCCCCCACCCTCCCTGCCGAGGGCTTCACGGGGTGTCTGTTGGTAGAAACTGACTGCAGGCAGTATGTAGGCATCTTTCATTCAGAATGGACAGTAATATATTGAGTGGAAAAGAAAGCTTTTAGAAATGTATCGTTTGTCAAAATTGCATGGCTTTTAAAAAGGGATAAAGAGAGATGCTGAATGTTTTGTATGTTAGCATCGACTCCTTATTTCTGTTCAGATTCCTAAATTTTCAGAAGCTTAGATATAGAGCCCTTTAAAAAAAAAAGGAAGAAAAAAGAATTTGCCTCTGGGAAGTGTTTCGTCCTCCTCCACCTCTCCGTGGTGATTCTCTGCAGCTCTCTGTAGGTTAGGCTTCAGTGCTGCCAAGCAGAATGCTCATGTGTTAGCTGAATAGAGTTCATCGACAGACAGAGACCAGTATAGGTTTGCTTTCTTGCCTGTGAATTCCAAAATGCCATCCAAAGAGTCTTGGTCGGGGAGGAAAGCGAATAAAGCTACGGTTCACAAATCAAAACAAGAGGGCCGTCAGCAAGATTTATTGATAGCAGCCTTGGGAATGAAACTGGGCTCTCCAAAGTCGTCCGTGACAATCTGGCAACCTCTGAAACTCTTTGCTTATTCGCAGTTGACATCACTTGTTAGAAGAGCAACTCTGAAAGAAAACGAGCAAATTCCAAAATATGAGAAGGTTCACAATTTCAAGGTAAGAACATTTGATTTTAGCCTGTTCTTATAAGAAATGCACATTGCTTGAAATATGCACTATTCAAGGAGTATCTTCCAGTGTCTTTTTAAAAACTACAATGACTTGACTAAAATTTTCTTGCTATTTAAGGAATGAGAATGTTTTAAGTCTGTTTTTATTTAAGAGGTAGCTGAATAAAACTAATAAAAATCCAACCCCATTTCCTCTAATGCTGTTTGACTATTCTATTAAAAGTCTTGACTGATATTAAAAGTCCTCATTTAGTAATGATTTGGGCATTATTTTTACTTATGATGCAAATATGTCTAAATACCTTTGCAGGATAGTGCGTGAGAGGATTAGATCTTATCTCTGTTCGTTTCTGATAAAAAGCTTTGACTATAAGACGCATGTGCCATTGCATCTGGATTGAGCAGATGGTCTGCATTTTCCCGTAGTTTCTGTCTTTTCTCCTCTGTTAATGAATTGACCACAATGAAAGGAGGATGGCTACCAGGGGACTGTTGGTGATGCTGACACTCCCAGCTTCTCTTCTCTCTTTGAGTATTTGCTTTCACCTTGTGTGTGTGTGTGTGTGTGTGTGTGTGTGGTTTTTAATTATTGTGTTAATGTGTTTTATCAACTGTACTTGACTCTTATCAAGATGATATGTGTAGATTGAAGCTATGTGCAGATCTTGCTGGTATTTATAGCATAGAAGGCCTTGAAGTTTTATATCTTTACAACCCAATTCAGAGAATATACCTCTGTATATTCTATATGTGAGGTCACCCATAAGGAGATCCAGTTAAGTTAACCTGTAGTGGCATTTCCTGTAGTAACTTCCAATAGTTAGACAACTTTATGATGTTCTTGAGATACGAATATTTTTAAAGTATCATTAGCTTCAACATTAGAGTATCTGGTTTAAAAAGATGATAAAGCTGGAAACGCTGATCCTTGATTTATTAATTATCTAGTATTCAGTGAACACATAGAAAGCACCAGGGTCTGTCCTAGGTCATTTCATTCCAGATTTGCAATTCATCCTGATTTTTAACCCTCGCATTTATTTGACTCAGATGCTAAATGCCAAGCCTCAAATATGCTCTGCATTTCTGAGGAATAAATTTTTATTTTTTCAGATCACTTGGAATAAAGGATAAATTACTTAATTTAAAAAATATTTCTAAAATATGTTTTTATGTAAAGATTGTTAATATTTTAGGGTAAAACAAATAGCATTTTCTTCTTCTTCCTTAAACATATTATTAATGACCTTACTTTTCAACCAGTATCTTTGGTTTAAAATGAAATTGAGGCAGTTCAGTAGACTAAATATCTGATAGAAAACAGAAATCTCATGTGCATCCAGTCTTACCTACATCTTCCATTTATGAACTGAAACAGCACATGTAAGTTACTAGGCCTCAGTTTCTACTTGCATGATATACACAACCTGGTCTCATAGCATAGGCTATCAGGAAATGACCCAAATAAACTCTTTTGCAAACATAAAGTATATACATGTTAGGTCACAGAAGTAGCCATTTAGATTCCTAAGTAAGAAATTATATGCACATTTTTAAGAAATGGCTGAGATTTTATAATGTATGTCTAAAGATGTACCCTCTGATTTATTTAGCAGAAACAGATTGATCTATTAGGAATTTTATTATAATGTCAAGTCAAGTTCATTGTACATGCTTTTTTTATTTGTTTGATTAAAAGCAAATAGAACTGTTAAAGATTTTAATAAACAAGCATATTCTTTTTAGTATTGGTTATGTCTCCAGTTATTTCTCAGTTTTAACACATGGCTTTAATGAACAAATTCTGTACAACCAGAAAGTGCTGGCTAGGAAACCAGTCATCCCAAACTGCTTTAAAGATACTTGTTTTTTTAAAAAGCATATAAAAAGTAGAAGGCTGCTGTTTTCTGTGGAGCTAGAAAATTAAAACCAGCTTGAACTTATTCTTAAAAGAGTCTTAATTCTCAGGAAAGGGCTCATGTCAGTGAGTTGCATTACATTACTTTTTTTTTTTTTAGTGTTGCTAATAAGGTCAGAAGTCTCAGAATTTGCCTCTTCTCATTGAAATTACTCTTTGTTATTTGAAAAATGTTTCTGTGGGGTGGCATTATTTATTAAAAAGAAAAAAAGAAAGGAGGGGGAAAGTCATACTTCCGAGAACATCCTGAAAAGAATTCAGACTGTGGCAGGAGCAGTCTCTCCCACACAAATGCTTACTTAGAAGGTCACTGCTTGGGATGTGTAAGTATGTACAGTTCAGAGATTTATTGTGGGAAAAACCCTGAACATTTCCATGATGACAATCACTCACATAGCCTCTCCGTTGGCTATCTTCTGTGTTGGTACAAGTGTATTCTGTCTACTCTGAAGCCCACTCACCAAAGCCTCATTTCATTATGGTTTTCTTTTTTGCTTCTTGAACTGCCTTGTTATGCAATACCACGTTGTGGTGTTGAAAAGGTACCAAATCTCATTTTAGGGGGTAAAGCTAATAGTACTTTATACTTTTGGTAAAAGCTCTCACCAAGGTGAAAGCCAGACAAATCAACAGGATCTAACTATAGACTCTAGGCAGGGGTTTGGTTTTTTTTTTTTTTTTTTTTTTTTTTTTTTAGTAGAAAAATCAGAAAGCCTCCCCATTTTGTTGTGTTATGTAATAGTCTCTTTTTCTCTTTTTTTCTGTGTTACTTATTAGGATTTGATAAAGAATCTTCACAAGAAGAATAGTTGTATCTCTTAAGGAGATTATTATTTTAGAGATAAATGTACCACATCCTTTAAAAAACTATTACCCTTTAAGATTTCAACATAAATTATGGTGAAAATAATTTTAACTGTCCCCTGGATCAGCCTCTCATTTTAAGAACTATGCTATTCAAATACACATACAGAGAGAGAGAACAAAACAAAATGAAATCACTGATATTAAAAGTAAAACCAAAGCACTCCACCAGCAATGATTGTATCCTGCATTCCAGACCTGTCTGGATAGGATGCTAACCGAAGCCCAGCCTTGGCCAGCAGGAGCTTGCTTATTACTTGTATCACCTGGGGCAGAGTGCTGTTCCTCTAAGCCCATGTTTCTACATCTGAGAAATTGAATTTCTGGTACATGTAGCTACATGGTAACCCCTGTTTCTGTTATTACAGATTACTCCTCTATTGGCATTTTTTTCTGAATCTATACCAAGAAATTAATTTGTACTTAAGTATTCATCTGACTCCTGTTTTCCTTGCCAACTTGCAAAGGCCAGGATGCAGTCGAGAACCTTAGCATGACTGTGGGGGCTGAAGGAAGCTCATACTCTTTATTAGCTCCCAGGCAGAGTTAGCTGTTACGTAAGAGAAGCTGCATTTTTCATGCACCACAAAATACAGTGAAATCCTTTATATTTCTTTCACTCTCTTCAAATTAACTTTTCAGTGTTTCACTTGGTTGCTTAACTTAGCTCTATAAAATAAAATTAGTATTAGATATAATGTTACAATAACAAAAACCTGAATACCTAGGCAAATTAAATAATTAAAAGAAAATAATATTAAGAATTATAGTGAATATATACTTTAAAATCTGAGTTTCATCCTTTTTAAAGATGGTCTTGACATTATGAGTGTTGGTTTTAGTTCTCAGGTACTTTGCGCTCTGCTTATAAACGAAACATGTGAGATACTGTGTTAATAGATGTAGTAGTACCGAGTAATGAATCCTGAAATGTGAATTGGTACTATCATTAAAATAGCACTAAACATAGGTCTTAAAAATACTTAGTAAAATGACTGACTCAGGACCTACTGAGAGAAAGAGCTACTAGTGACCCCGCAGCTCTGGCTTGCTGTCCAGCACTCTGTTCTTTGATAAACTGAGGGGTCGCAGCGGCCGGCACGCCTGCCTGACAGAGGCTGGGCTCTCTTTCTATGGACTGAGCAGATCTGGTCCTTTATTTGATTCATATTCAAGAACAAGTGCAAAATGAGTCAGCAAATAAAAGTAGTTTTGCTGTGAACTATCGAGTTAAAGTGTATGATCTTTAAGTTCTCTTACAGTAATGAAATTCTGAGTGAATTATTACAATTATCCTGTTTTCCATTATTAAAATTTTATTGTATAGGGCAACATTTCCAAAATGTAACCAGATTAATCTTTACATGAAAGAATATTTTTAAAAAGCTGGTTGTATTAATTAGTATCAGTGAAATGTCATTTTCAGCAAATACGCCCCTCACTTTCTTTTTGCTGTCCTCACCCTCCTTCACACCACCACCCTCCCTCCCTTCATGCTTCCTTTTTCAGATGCCTGTAACTGTAGATGCTCAGGAGCATTTGCTGAATGGGTACACAGTATGGCATGAGGGACCTTTTGTTATTTCGAAGCCACTTTTCTTGACATCAGGAAATTGCTGCACACAAGAAAATAGCTTCTTCTAATGATCTTAAGATCTGTGTTATTACAGTGTTTTCTTTTAATCAGATTTATGTGAGTCTTAAAATGGCAGTAGAAAATTTCCCAAAAGTCACCAAATTAAATGTATATGAAACTCAAGATGTCATCACGTTCCCTGGTATTCGATTGGAGAGTCTGTATGCACACTTTAAATGCTCAGGAATTTGGATATTGTTTTGAATTAGTAGTAATGTTAAAGAAGGTGAGTGCAGATAAAATGGGGAGAGTAACCTAGAATGACCCCTTCATAACGATGAGTGCGATAATGTCACTCATCATTGCCCTTACTACAGACATGAACGTGGAGTGTCCCACATAAACATTTTAAAAGAACGAGTGCTTTTCTGCCTCTAAGAGATTAAATGAAATTGTATATATTTCTGTTACACGCATACGCTCTCTGGTTCCGAATGTGGGCCACTTGCAAGAGAAGATAAAAATAGCAAAGATCAGTGCACAGTGTGGGTTCTCTCTGCCTAGGGCAGTCAGACACGGAGAGCGCTGCCGTAGAGAAACTAGGAGACCGAACACCATCATCTGCAGCCCTGTAAGCTTTGTTTCTGTTGCTATCCGGGTAGTACTTACCAGATGCTGTGGAAGTCATCGTGATGAACAAACACTGCTCTGCTTTCTGGGTCAGCTGTGTTATTCATAAGGAAGATGGCATTGACTTCTTGTGCATTTCCATCCATACCTGCCCTCAGCACTGTGGCCTTCTCAACCTCACCCCACCTGTCTTCCATGTAGTTTGTAATGCTGGCTGGGGAACTGGCTATGACACCTCAAGTACAAATCTAGATCTTTATATCAAAAGGTACTGCCTGCTGTTAATAATCCAAAAAGAAACCTCTTGCAAAGGTCTTATGGGTTTGCACATCCTTCTTCACCACCATTTTATGGGACTAGAGAATATAAATTGCTACACTGAGGAGAAACTTCCCATGATGTATGATTGTCACAGACCATTACCCTTTATTCTCAAGATGTTTTATAATCTTTCTTCCCCAAGTTCCAAAATTTTGTTTCTCCATGTTATACTGCCTTGCTCCTACGAATTACCATTTGTAAAACTATATGACAACATTTTTATTTCTTTCATTCAAGTTTAATAGCGTAACATTTTAAAAATGCTTTAAGTGGGGGAGACATGTCTTGGGAACCCCTTCTTTCTAGCCTCTTGATCTGAATTAAGTCCCTGTCTTGTCCACGTGGGCCCGGAAAAGATGGGCTCTTTCAGTATACCTGTGGTAAGTTACTGGTGAAATACCAACTAAATATTTTCAGAGAAAAAAAATCCCTTTAATGCTGTTGAAGCATCTTGCCCACTTCATTTCTCTAATCTAAAACAAGTCTTTGCAGGCTTCCCTAACAGATATGTACCCCATTTCCCCATCACTCATCCTCTAGTATGTATTGAACAACTACAGTGTACACACCACCCTGCTAGGCATGGAGAGGGTATACAGTAATTTGGAATATGTGATCCTTGGCCTTTGGATATGCACAAACTAATAGGAAATGTAAAACTTACATGGAAGTGTAACAAGGGTGAGGAAAATATTATGTTATACATGCTTTTAATTTTACATGTCATTTATGTATAATGCCATATTTCTTATGGTTGTATATTCCATATGCAGATATAATGTTAAATAGTTGTTATCTAAGAAACAGTTTGACAACCAGAAATGAGTATGTAAAGCATGGTTTTGAATACCAGAACATAGTCTAAAATAGGGCAAGAATTTGTGTGTGTGATAAGAACACTTAACATGACATTTTTAAGTGCACAATACAGCATGTTAACCAAAGGCACATAGTTGTACAGCAGATCAGAACTTCCTGATCTTCTATAACTGTAAGTTTATATGTTATTGGTCAGCCTACCCATTTCTCCCTCTCCCCAGCCCCTGGCAACCGTGCTGTATGCATTTGACTATTTTAGATACCTGATATAAGTAGAATTATCCAATGCCTGTACTTGTGAGCCTGGCATATTTCACTTAGCATCATGTCCTCCACGTTCATCCAGACTATCGTGTATGCAGGACTTCCTTTTTCTTTTTAAGGACCGAACGAATATTCCATTAAACATATACCATACTCTTCTTGTCCACTGAATGTTTAGATTGTTTCCATATTTTGTCTATTATGAATAACGTTCCATTGAACATGGGAGTATAGATAATCTCTTCAAGACCCAGATTTCAGTTCATTGAGATACATACTTAGAAATGGTATTACTGGATCCATATATAGTTCTAGTTTTAATTTTTTGAGGCACTTCCATACTGTTTTATTGTTTGTTTGCTTTTGTGCTAGAGGGCAAATGCACTTGCCAGAGAGAGAGAAGGAGAGAAGAAACCACCACCCATGGAGAATAGTCAATCCCTCCTCCTCTGTCTGTTCCATCTTTTGGGATTTTGGACACACGTGCAAGTGTGCCCTGCAAGTGGCTCAAGTCTCCAGGTTCAGGACTCAGCCATGTGGGATCTGGCTGCCTTAAACAACAGACAAAGAGCTGGTCTGGCCATATACTGTTTTTCATAGCAGCTATACCATCTTATATTCCTATAAATAGTGTATTAGGGTCCCAGTTTCTCCACTTCTTTGCCAGCATTATTATCTTTTGTGTTATTTATTTATTTATTTATTTATTTATTTATTTAGTAATTCTAACAAGTGTAAGATAATAGCCCATTACAGTCTTCTGCTTTTGTTTTTTAGATTTTTGCCATAGGATGTGTGCACTTGCCCAAGAGGGACAGAGAGAGGGAATCCCTTCTACTCTATTCTCCTCTCAGAATTTTGGGCATGCACACACATGTGCCCAGCGTGATATTTAACCCACCAGGTTCAGGGCTTGAACTGCAATTGGTTGTGTGGAGTCCAGTGCCTTAGCCATGATACCACCTGCCAGCCCCTCCCATTATAGTCTTTTTTAATTATTGGAGCCAGCAGATGGCGTGGCAGTTATGTCACTGGACTCCCACATGGCAGATTGCAGTTCGAGTCCCAGAGCCAGTGGCTTGAAACTCAATGCCAGTGCATGTGCGTGCATGCCCAGGATCCCAGGAAAATGGAGAAGGGGTTACAGGATGGCTATCCCCGCTGGGGGAGGATTTCTCACTCTCTCTCCCCCTGTCTGTCTCTCTCTCCAGCTAGTGCACGTGCCCTAAAGTAAAAATCCTCTTGGAAAAAAAAAATTTATATCCTCCATGAGTGAGAGAGAAAGAGATGGCACCCCCAAGAGTGTCCTGACACAATGCCCAGCATACTCAGAGAGGTCTTGGATGCCCACACACCAGCAGCCTTTTCATGTGGCGTTTTCTCACAGATCACTGTGTATTACCACTGCACTGCCGTCTGCCCCCACCCATTGTAGTTTCGATTTGTGTTTCACTGAGGATTAGTGATATTGAGCACTCTTTTCACGTACCTGTTGGCCACTGTATGTCTTCTTTATAGAATGTTTATTCAAGTCCTTTGGCCATTTTTCGATAGGATTTTTTGGGGGGGCTATCAGGTTGTAGAAATTCCATAAAAATTTTGAACATTAATCTCTTTTCAGATATGTGGTTTGCAGATATTTTCTCTCAGTCATGGGTGGCCTTTCCACTGTGATTTTTCCTTTGTAGTATAGAAACTCTTTAGTTTGATGTATTCCCACTTATTTTTACTTTCATTGTTTTAAAATTTGGTTAGAGATGTGCAATTTTTTAAAGAATTATTTTATTTAACATTTATTTATTTATTTATTTAAATTTGAGCAGAGAGAGACAGAGTGAGAGCAAGGGGTGGGGGTAAGAAAGCAAGCCAGGAGGTCCAGGACTGAAACCACAGTTGACCATGTGGGAGTCCAATGCCCTTAACACCATGCCACCTGCCAGCCCCCAGGTTTGTTTTTCTTATTAGGAGATTCTTGGTGGAACTTATTAGGTATTCTATTTATTTTATGGAATTCAAAACAATAGGCCTAGTGGTTAAGGGAGCTGGATCCCTCATGACCAAGCACAGTTTGAATCCTGGCCCCAGCTGCTTGAAATCTGATAGAATTGAAGAAATGGAGAGAAAGGGATTGTGGTGGGACCACTTCTCATTGGGTGTGCTTTCACTGTCTGTTTCTTGCTCTCTCTGTAGAGTGCATGCATCTTCTGGCAAACTAAAAATCAACAAACACTTAACAAAAACCCCTAGAACCTCAGGACTGCCTTTGAGAACAAGATGGACCAGCCAGTGGAATGGTGGTTAAGGCAGCTGGATCTCACATGGCTGAGTTCAAGTCCCAGCCCCTGCGGCTTGAAAACCACGCCAGACACCTGTGTGTGTGCCCAAATTCCCAAAATGAGGGAGAGATGGAGGAGAATGGATTGCTGCATGACTGTCCTCCATAGGGCGGCTTTCTCACGGTCTCTGTCTCTCTCCAGTGAGCACACACATTCTCTGGCAAATAAAAAGAGAGAGAGAGAGAGAGAGAGAGTCGTAGGGTCACCACTTTTAAATGGCTTTAGAAGGAGCCAGCCACCTGGCTCTGTTCCTCACCAGAACAAGTCCTGATTCTCATTTCCAAGATCCTAATTTGAATCCCTTTGGCACACAACTACACCTAACGCTGTATTGATTATTTTCAGCATCTATGTCCATCTGCAGACTTTGATATTTTAGAAAATGAAATGTCTCTAAAATTTATCCCAAAGTAGAGAATTGGCCTGACATGTGACTTCTTACACAATGACAAGTTAAGGATATAAACCCATAGGAAGAACACAATAAATTGAATTTTTAAAATAAGTCACCTCTCACAGAATTCTGTTTTCATCATACTTTAGTTTATGTGTTCACATAGTAATCTAACCTTCAAGGATTGCTTTTTCCCACATTTGGGACATGTTGGTACTTTAAAGGCTACTTCTTATAGTCTCTGGTGTTATATTCTTTTTCCTCTTCTAGATTTACCTGAGGACTGGATCTTAATTCTATTTTGCTTGTTTTATAAGTTAATAGGAGAAATACATATGTAATATTTCATATCTCTATTTTAGAAATCTTCATCTTTGTGATCCAGTGTCAGCCTTACCTAGAGGACAAAGAGTGGTTGAGGAAAGGCCTACCATGACTCTAATAAGATGGTCGTGTGTCATGCCATTACAGCTTATTTCAGTTACTGTCTATATTACTGAGATCCTTATATCTCAGTAAACTTGTCATCATTAGTCAACATTCGTGATAGATTATGTAATAGTACATGACACAAAAATATCATTGCCTTTGTTAAAGAGACATCCATTTACATTAATGGACGTGGAATATAGGTTAAAATAAATGAAGAGAATACATGCAAAATACTGGTTTTTCTTTTTTAAATATTTTAGCACAGAAGACCTGCTGGTAGCTGAGAAACTACTGTATCATTTTTCTGTTAAACACCATAACAATAGATTTTTTTTCAGGTTTCCTAATTCTTTTTTTAAATTTCTATTTAATTTTCTTTAAGATTTTTGCCATAGGGTGCATACACTCACTAGAGAAAGACAGAGTCAGTGAGAAGGAAAGGGAGAAATCATCCTCTGGAGGGGTTAACCACACCACAATCCCTCTCCTCCATTCTCTTTTCGGGATTTTTGAGCATGCACACACACGTGCCCAGTGTGATTTCCAAGTCGCTGGGCCAGGACTCAAACCATAGTCAGCCATGTGGGAGTACAACCACTAAGCCACCTGCTGACCCTCCTAATTCCTCTTAAGTTAATATTCTTCTGGTTGCAAAATAGGAAAGCATTAGAGGGAAGGATCATTATGTTTCTGAAGAACACTGCATCATCTCAAACTGCTTATTTTCAGTATGGCAAAATTTTAGGGGGAATAAAAATAGAAATGAAGTGTTTCATAAGGTGTTAACCAGACATAAACATTTTAAATAAAAGACTGTATCCATTTTTTTAATCTACCAATATGCTATTTTATTTTTATTTTTTCCTTTTTTAGTTATTATTTATACATTTAATCGCTATACATCATTTAGATTGTAAAGGGACTTTACCCACCATGATATTCACCTCAGTCCAGCGCAGTTAAGACTGTATCCATTTTTAGGTCATGGGAAGCAGAGATTTCTTAAAGGACATGGAAAATTATTGATTAAGTTAATGTCATTTTACACATGTAGAAACTGAAGCCTAGAGAAGTTGCTGGTTCAAGCTCACGTGAAAGGTGATATATTGCAGTCTGTTTTTAGAACTGATCTTTTGGCTATCCATGTGAGTAGATTTGCCCAAACCATGCCTAAAGTGTCTTGCTCGCTCTCTTTTTTAGAACTACCTGTGTTTGGAGCGCTACCTTTTTTTTTTTTTTTTTTTTTTAATGAGAGATTTTTGCTAGAGGGCATGTCCACTCACTGGAGGGACAGAGAGACAGAAAGCAAGGGAGGATGGCCACATCGCCATCCCTTCTCCTTCATTCTCCTCTCAGGGTTTTGGGCACTCACTCACACATACCCGGTATGAGTTTTAAGCCACTGGGGCTAGGACTTGAGCCATGGTTGACTGTGTGGGAGTCCAGCAACATAACCATCACGCCATCTGCTGGCCCCAGAGCGCTTCCTTTTTCACATAACACAACGCTGATCTCTGCTTACAGCTCTGCCTGGCACACATGCTGTTGTTCATAAAGAGAAGTCCACCTCTAAAGAGGCATGCTATTGGATTGTTGGAAAAGTCATTATGCATTTTTTTTAATGCAAGAATGTATCATGATGACTTTTCTGACAATACCATAGTTTGCTTTGACAGTTGCTGTTAGATCTCATTACTCTACAGTTGTATGGTGTTGCTTCAGTGTGTTTAAAAAAAAATTTTGTTTGGGGAACCAGCAGTTAGCGTAATGGCTATGTCGCTGGACTCCCACGTAGTCAACCGCGGTTCGCATCTCGGACCCGGTGGCTTACAACTCACGCCGGGCGCGTGTGCGTGCGTGCCCAAGATCCCGAGAGGAGAATGGAGGAGAAGGGATTGCGGCGTGACCATCCCCCCTGGGGGGTGATTTCTCGCTTTCTGTCTCTATGTCTCTCTCTGTCTGTCTGGCGAGCGCACGCGCCCTATAGCGAAAAACCTCTCCAAAAAAAAAAAAAAAAAAAAAAAAAAAAAATTTGTTTGTAATCCATGGATGATTTTTACAATTTGATGGAACAGTTGAGAAACTTTCCATTGCAGATGTCAGAAAGCTCAGTCCACCCTATCAAAGGTCAAAGGGAATTTATAGTAGGAAAAACCCAGCATTAGTTGAAGATATCCTTTTACCCAGGGGCTTAAAATGCTACCAGAACTGTCTCCCCACTCTGTCTTCATTTTTAGGCTCCCGCCTGTGCTAGGATAGATAGCTGGCAGAGATTCCAGTGCTATAGACTCCT
This sequence comes from Tupaia tana, assembly GCA_026018925.1. Taxonomy (NCBI): domain Eukaryota; kingdom Metazoa; phylum Chordata; class Mammalia; order Scandentia; family Tupaiidae; genus Tupaia; species Tupaia tana. The sequence continues at coordinate 69,635,841 of JAKSZU010000001.1, forward strand.
GGATTCTAGTCAGCTGCAAAGAGAGACTGAACAAAGGTTCTAGGCTTGGCTGTCATTCGCCCCGTCAGATACTCTGCCCCCCTCTGCACCAGTAGCTCTAGTCAGGAGAATGGAATGTGCTAATTAGCTTAGATCTAGGTCAGATAGTCTCCCCTGGAGCTGGGGATGGGGTCAGCTCCATATGATTCATGTGGGTTGATGGCTATTATCCAGAGATAAGAAAATCTATTCTCTGTGGTTGAAAAATAAGGAATGCCCTCTGCAACATTAAATGATAAGTGAAGTCACCATCTGTAAGGTCCTACTGTACAACCTACTAATTTCAGCATTGTTAGCATAATACTTTGCTGAGTGAGATGTCCTTCATGGTTGACAAAATAATCTTGAAGCAGTCTAGCTTGTATAAAGGACATTAAGAATTACTGATTAAATCGATGTTGTTTTATAGGTGTAGAACCGAAGCCTAGAGAAAGTCGCTGGTTCCAGCTTAATGTAAGATCCATTTGAGAACCAAGACTATTATCTGAATTTCCACTGTCAGCCATGATGGAGGAACTAGGTTAACTTTCCTATCTCAAACAAATAGCAACCCAGAAGAAGTGTATAAAACAAGTCAGACTGATTACTAGGTAGTGCAGGACTTGGGAACGGAAAGAAAGCACTCAAATGAGGAGATTCTTGATTGGCCTAGCTTCCTGCCTCTAAGCAGACAAGTAGAGGAGAGTGCTCTCCCAGAGGACACAGAGTTGGGAGTTGGAGAGGCAAAACAGCTCAGGTGGACGGGGCAGGTGCCTGTGAGGACAGAGCTACTCATGAGCATACTCTGGAGATCTTCAGAGATGTCTTCTTGGGTCTTTTCTTTAGTACTTAACTGCACATGCAAGAGAGGAAACTATCAGGAAACCATCAGAAAGCAATAGGCTGGGCGATGGCTGAAACTCACTGAGGGAGCCATTTTGCGCACTAGAAGGGGTGGAATACATAGTAACAGGGGGTTCAAAAAGTTTCTGGAAAAATGAAACTAAAAGATAAAATATATGAACATTTTTAACAAGCGCCATCAAATTCAAAACTTTATTTTCTTTTTAAAGAGGTTTTTGCCTTAGGGCATGTGTACTTGTGGTGGGTGGGGAGTGAGAAATCACCCTCTGGGGGGATGGGCATGCCTTAGTCCCTTCTCCATTCTCTGCCTGGGATCTCGGGCACACATGCACACATGCCCAGCATGGTTTTTAAGCCACCAGGTCTGAGACACAAACCACGGTCGGCCATGTGGAAGTTCAGCAACATAACTGCTATGTCATCTGCTGGTCCCTTAAGACACTTTTGAAAGCAGTGATACCAGCCAGTTAGTCCATCCCTTGATGGCTAAGTGATTGACAGGTGCATAGTAAATACAGCATGGATGTGCTGGACAAAGGGATGTTCATGTTCCAGGCAAGTGGACTGGACAGAAATACTTTATCATGCTGCTCAGAATAGGGCACGATTTAAAACTTAAGAATTATTATTTCTAGAATTTTCCACATAGTACTTTTGGACCACAACGGACTACAAGAAAGTAAGGAGGGACTGTTGTATATTATAGACCTTTACATGAACTCTAAAAGGTAAAATAGGTTTTTTTCATAAGCTAATTGTGGAAACAAAATGGAATCATAAAAATGCACTTAATATAGATGTGTGCACAAAGGAGAGAAGATAAATGAAAGATAACTGGAATACATAGAAAACAAACAGCAAACTGGCAGATTTAAACCCTGCTGCATAGTAGTTACTTTAAATGGAAATGGCCAGACACTCCACTGTAAAGAGGCATAGATTGTCTGATTAGATTAAAAAAAAAAAAAAAAAAAGATTTGGGGCCAGCAGGTGGCGTGGTGGTTAAAGGTACTGGATTCCCACATGACTAACCATGTCCTGGACCTGGCAGCTTGCTTTCTCACTTTCCCTTTCTCTCTCTTTGTCTCTGCCTGGTTAAATTAATAATAATACCAACAACAAGAACAAATGGAAATAAAGAATTCCTTTAAAAAAAGAACAAGATTTAACCTCATGTTATCCATTTATAATGTAAAGATATAGAAAGATAAAAGAAAAAGATATACCATGGAGACTATAATTCAAAGGAAAATGAAATAGTTATATTAGCATAGCAGTTTTCAGAACAAGGAGTATTATTAGGAATAAAGTGGGTGGAATGGATAAAGAGGTCATAAAATTTTAAATATATAATAGATTTAAAACACAAAGCAGCAACTGAACTGGACTTAAATAGATTTCAACACTTCTCTCTCAATGACAGAACAAATAGAAAATTAATAAGGATATAGAAGACCTGAACAACAGTATCAATCAATTTGACCTAATTGATATTTATAGAGCATACCACCAAACAATAGCAAAATGCACATAACTGTTCAGTGAATGTAGATGATTTATAAAGAAAAGACCATATTTTGGGTCATAAAACAAGTATCAATAAATGGGAAAGTAGACCAGCCAGTGGCATAGTAGTTAAGGTAGCTGGATTCCACATGGCTGGCTGTGTTGTTCAAGTCTGGAGCCCAACTGCTTGAACAAAACAGAAGTGTGTGTGTGTGCCCAGAATCCAGAAAGGAAGGATATATAAAGGAGAAGGGACTGTGGTGTGACCATCTGTGGGGGGGCACATTTTTACTTTTCCCCTCTCTCTCTGTCTCTCCAGTGAGTCTATGCACCTTGTGGGAAAGTTTAAAAAATTTAAATGAAAAGAAAAGTATCAAAATCATCTAAAGTGTATCGTCTGACTAAAATAAGAGTTAAATTTGAAATCAGTAACATATATGAAAATTTTCCATGGCCCTAGAAATTAAACAACATATTGCTGGATAACTCATGAGTTGGAGAAAAAAAAAATCTCAAAAAACCCTAGAAAATGTTTTGAACTGGCTGGAAAGAAAAATACAATATATTGAAGTTCATGGAATATGGCTAAAGCATTGCTTATAGAGAAAATTATGCCATTAAATGCTTATTTTAGAAAAGGGAGGGAAAAAGTCCTAAATCAGTGAGCTAAGCTTCTACCTAAGAAACTAAAAAAGAAGACCTAGTTCGACCGCGTAGTAGAAGGGAAGAGATGTTAACGATTCTTTAGAGCAGCAGTCAGTGAAAAAGGAGGAAAGTAATGGGAAATCAGAATCTTACTGGGCTTTACATGAAAGGGTCTGAATGACAATAATTCTCTGCTTTCTAGTCAACCCCCACCCCCCCCCCCATGATAGAATAGAGCGTGGGGGCATTTCTGACAGGGTCTCGCCATGTCGCAATCCTCCTGCCCCGGCCTGTCAGCCAGCCAGGACTACAGGCAGGTGCCAGTGCACTTGGCCTGTTTAGGGTGGGCCAGGAACCAAACCTAGGCCTCCCATGAGCCTCAGCCCACATCACTGCACAGGGGCCCGCTTCGGCCTACTCCACTGCAGCTGGGCCTAGTCAAACCTTTTTTCTGGCATTCTAGAGGCATGCTTCCATTCATACTGTAGTGTGTGTTGATGGTACTTCTTTCACAACCAAAGCCAAGAGAAATTGAAACCTGATGTGAGAAGTATTATACTAGTGCAGACTTGGCTTTGAGAAATTGTGGATTACAAGATAAGGTGGACTGGTCTGAGACTCTCTTGTCCTTGGTGTTCAGTCTACCTTATCTACAGTGTAGGTATCGAGATTTCATGTTACTCAGCCAGGGACTGTAAAGTGACTTTTATTGCACAGCCAAGTTAGTTCATTTATTTGCTTTTCCTGCTATATGTAATATAACTTAAGGAGATTGATATTTTGAAGCATTGATTAACTGTGTGGATTTTTTTTACTGATATTTGAATGCAAACTCATTCATTCAATTATTTAAGGTAACTTCAGGTAATGTGACATTTTAAAATCTTGACCATGATTCAGTTTAAGGGTAATGCTATCAGAGGAAAAGAAGTTTTTAAAAAATTGCTCATGAAATTTTAAATAAGGAAGACTAAACATTAAAATTTTTATTATTTCAATTTATTTTATATATTCAATCACTATATACATCACTACAGCTTAAAAAGTGAATTTACCCAACATGAATAGGGTTTTTTTAGAATTATTTTTATTTAATTTTACTTATTCATTCATTTATTTTCATTTGACCAGAGAGAGACAGACACACAGAGAGAAAGAAAGAGAAAGCAAGCCACCAGGTCCGGAACTCGAACTGTGGTCAGCCATGTGGGAGTGTCCAGTGCCTTAACCATCACGCCACCTGCTGGCCTCTTAGAGAATTATTTTAGTTTATTTACTCATTCATTTATTTTAATTTGACCAGAGAGAAAGAGAGAGAAAGCAAGAAAGCAAACTGTCAGGTCTGGGACTCAAACCATGGTCGGCCAAGTGGGATTGTCCAGTGCCTTAACCACCATGCCACCTGCTGGTCCCTATGAATAGATTTTATAGTATTTTAAACTTCCATATTTTAAAATGGAAATGTTTTAAAATTACTCATTATAGTTATTTATTATACAATGTGTACTTTGTAGCATGATTAAAAATAAAAGGATTGCTGTGAGAACGCTATTTCCTCTTACTGGTTCCTGAGTTTCAAATTGGCAGCTCTGTGGAAAGGGTCATTCTTTCAGCTTAGAGCAGAATACCGAGACCAGAAACCGTATTTGTGTTCTACCATTAATGTGGCTGTGTGTGAATCTAAGCAAGTTCGCTTGTTTGCACTGCATTAACTCGTCTGTAGTTTTAGACATATTTTTCCTTCACAATCATAGTATTGATTGAGGGTGGGAATGGGCAGATTATGAAGGAAGCCATAATGAATCTAAACTCTCTTAAGGCCTTATGTTGAGTTATAGTGACTGTATTATTATTATTGAAATTGATAATAATTCGTTACTGTTTCTGCAAATGTTTATTCAAAGTATTATTTTGTACACCAATTAATAAACATTTTTATGTTTTTCATGTAAAAACAGAACTAAACTATATTGTCCTAGAAATTGCCCTATTTATAAAGGAAGACTAGCATTCTTACAGTCTGACAATATTATATGAGCTTTTCCTGTGGTTATTTCTTACTATTCAAGGGACATCACTTTTTTTTGAGTTTGAGCAATGTGTGGCTGGTAAGTATTCGTGGTACTTCTTTCAATTTTAAACAGATTTCTCCCTTTTGAAACATTAGGTCATCAACTTTCTGTCATTTGTCATCCTGTCGGAAGTGATACTATGATACTACTTGTGTGGTTAAATGTGTGTCTCCGAGAGACCCTGCAGGGTGCCCCCTGTACAGTCTCTTGTAGAGCAGCTGATGGCAGGGGCCACTCGCACCCGGGCCCTTCACCAGCTGTCCAAGGCCCCCTCAGTCTGTCTGCCACTGTGCTGTGGGTGGGTCCCTCCTAGCCAGCCACTTACCAGTCCTGGCCATTGCTTAAAGAGATGTTTCAGGCCAGGCCTGGTGCATTGTTCTTGCCTTTCCTGTGATGGTCACCACATTGTATGGCCATTCCATCAGGACAAGAAGACTAGGCATGGCCAGCATAATTAGTATCCGTGCTGGTGTCTTAACCATACCCAGACTTCTGTTACTGAATTTTCCTCATGAGTTTCTTTCTTTTTTTTTTTTTAAAGAATTATTTATTTATTTAATTCCATTTGTTGTTATTTTAAAATTTGACTAGAGAGAGAGAGAGAAAGGGAAAGGGAAAAAGCAAGCCACCAGGTCCAGGATTCAAACTGTGGTCAGCCATGTGGGAGTCCATCACCCTTAACCACCATGCCACCTGCTGACCCCTCCTCAAGAGTTTTAAGGTGACTAGTTTAGACCAGATTTAACTAAACAACGAGGCCACAAAGTATTGCCTGGATACAAGGGTACTCTTATTTAAGTAACCCCTCCTTTTATTGCACAGAACTCCTGCACAGTTTTATGCATTTACTGCCAGTGACCTTAGTATTATGTACTCTCTTTTCATGACTTAATAGTATAAACCAGAATACCTTAACTGAAACATAAGTAGAATTAGGGCTGAAATTCTAAGAGTCATGGAATTTCATGGATTTTATAGATCAGAAAGTTTAAGACCATCCTGGTGAGCCAAACATTGATCACTTAGTGATTAAGGGCACTGGACTCCCACATGGCTGACCACAGTTTGAGTCCTGGACCTGGCAGCCTGCTTTCTCACTTTCTCTCTCTCTCTCACTCTGTCCCTCTCTGGTCAAATGAAGTAAATAAATAAATGGAGTTAAATAAAATAATTATTTAAAAATTAAAAAAGAATATGTTCTAATTACCCCAAAGATAAAAATGGAAACAATTGTTGGGGGCAGTAGGGGGTGGGGGAGAAAAGCCTTTCCTACCCAGCTGCCTGTCTACCTACGTTCTTTTCATATCAATTCTGATCATCTGTTCTCTGCCTTCTTCATCTAGTGCCATGCTGGAGAACTGACTCATCAGAGCCTCCCAAATGAAAAGCTGCAGCTAAATGTCACTGCCACCTTCCCAAGCAAAATTTCATTTCCCCTGATGTTCTCCTCGCCTCCAATGAGGAGGTTTATATTTGCAGCGGTCTTTGCGGGCATGCTCCTTGGCTATTTGCCTTCTTGCTTATTTCTAAGGTAGTATTTTGACTTAGAAAGGAATAATTAAGATAATGTTGGTTTTTCTTCCTGTTTTTTTTTTTTTTTTTTTGAGAGGTTTTTGCTATAGGGCCTGTGCACTCACAAGAGAGACAGAGAGACAGAAAGCAAGAAATCACCCCCCCCCCCCCCCCCAGGGGGATGGCCACGCCGCAATCCCTTCTCCTCCATTCTCCTCTTGGGATCTTGGGCACGCACGCACACGCACCCGGTGTGATTTTAAGCCACCGTGGCTGGGACTCAAACTATGGTCAACTACATGGGAGTCCAGCAACATAGCCATTACACTAACTGCCAGTCCCAGTTTCTCCTCCTTCTAACAGAGTGATTAATGTGAAAAGAGTTGTTCATGGTTGAAAAGCAATATGAAGGCTGCAACAGAGAAGAGGACTTTGAAACTAGTTGGTTATGCCCTTTATTCATTGAGATGTAATCCATGCCATATACTCTTGTCACTTTCATCTGTCAGGTGGCAGGTGGCCTAGAAAAAATATGTGTGGCCCACTTATGAGGTTGCTTTTCTTGGACCATCCCTGACTTCACTGGTAGTAGTTACAAGACTCAAAATTATTTCTCTTTTGAATTCTGTCTACCAAAACACCATCCCCGAAAAAAGGTGGGTTTTTTTGGAGAGATTTTTGCTACAGGGCCCATCTGCTCGCCAGAAAGACAGAGAGAGACAGAGAGACAAAAAGTGAGAAATCACCCCCCAGGGGGGATGGCCATGCCCCAATCCCTTCTCCTCCTTTCTCCTCTCAGGATCTTGGGCACGCATGCACACACTCCCGGCGTGAGTTTAAACCACCGGGTCTGGGACTCGAACCACAGTCGACTACATGGGAGTCCAGCGACATAGCCATTATGCTAACTGCTGGTCCTGAAAAAAGTTTTTCTAATTAATCAGATAATTTGTTTAAATAACTCTTAAGAAAGACAGTGCTGTCTATAAAATAATTTTTCACTCTCCCACCTTACAAAGCCAAGTGTCATTAAGATCATACAGTGAATAGCAAAGTAGAGTCCAGCTGCTTCTTTGGATCCCTTAACTGACAGCTTCATGGAGGTAATGGAATAGAGTAAGACACTGGTAGCACCTCATTGATCAAGAGACCACTGTCTATCAGGCTCAACTACGAGACACACAAGAAGCCAAAAGGTTTTTTACAACCGGTGCTGGCAAAGTTCAGTTATCAGATTTCCTAGTCTACAGCTAAGAACAAGGTAGAATGGAGCAAGGAACAGGGAGAAAGAGTTGGCAGCACTGGAGAAACCAAGACAAGAAAACTGAAACTCACACATGCGATAACATAAAAATCTGGGGGCATATAGATTGTTTTTAAATGACACATGAAAGTATCGCATAATGAGTGTCAGTTGTGTGTATTGTAAAGGCACCCGTGATTCTGAGTCAGTGAATACTGTCAGGTGCAGCTCTCTAAGACGTGCTTTGCACAGAGGCCACTCCAGGTAAGACTCACTCATGATCTAGAGCTTCGGGCCCAAGCCCCTGCACACTTCAAAACCACCCCAGGCCTCCTTTCACTCATATCCCACCTAGTTCTTTCCCAGCATCCTCCTAAGCAGAAAGAGACCCAAGGTACAACCTTTGACCTTTTAATTAGTACTTCTGTAATGCCCATTGCATTCTGATTTTATGATTTTAAAAACATAGATGGTGAGTGAAGCATTCTGCAGGAAAAAGTGCCTCTTTCCATTTTGCTCAACAGAGAAGAGCTAGTCTACATTGTATGATTTGTACAGTTGGTGTTTTAAGATAATCCTTTTCTGAACTGATAAAGTATGTAATGTAAACATCACTGATAATGAGAAACTGTAGGTAAAGTAAAACATTTAGAGAAAGCTCAAATGTAGCAGTTACCATTTAAAATAAAAGTATTTGTCTCTTTTTCTTGAATGTACTTGATACTGGTATGGTATAATTTTAGTGTTATCTAGGAAAGAAACTTTCTTTCAAGTCCAGCAGCCCTTCGCCAAGTTCCTGGCCAGCTTCCATTCCTGTTTCCCATTTCACCAGTTAATTTGCTTCATAACTGAACTTTCTTCCAATGCACTGAGATTATAGTCTGTAAGGTATGAACTCTAGCTTTCCTGACCCCAAGGCCTGCCACTCTTGCACAGCCATCCTTACCCCCCTTACCCTCTTCTCTCCCAGCTCAGGGAGGGGAAAGTGATTTTCCATATTCAAACCTAGTTGCTCACCCCTGGATCCCCCTCCATCTGTCCCCTCAGGAACCTTGGCTCCATCAGCCACGTCCTCCTTCCCTCTGTGCTCTCATCCCCACCTCACTTTGAAATTGGCTCCTCTACCTTTGTGCCTCTGTTAAAGTCATCCTGTGCTATCTCTGGGCCCCAAACCCCAACAAGTAGCCCATTTTTCCCCCAGCTTTACCCTCTGACTCAGTGGGTGGCCAACTCCTATTGAGTATGTCTCCTACACAACTCATTTGTCCCTGTCCTTCAATCACCAACTGCCTAAATTCATATCCTTGTCTTCATTACCTGGATGGCTGCTGTAACATCCTGTCTAGTCTGTCATCCTCTGGCCACGCCTCGTTGACCGTTACTCCTTAAAACACCTTTCAGTGGCCCTGCATTGCTCACCGGGTGCAGTGTAAGGCTATAGGCCTGAAAAAGGTCCTGTCTGCCTTTCTTATCTCCTGCTGTGCCAGTCTCCCCACCTTCACCCTTGCTGACTCCCCTTGCCACTCTGTAACCACCACAGTTCTTCTCACAAACCTTTCCCTAGTGCACCAGGCTCCAACACACTCACCCCATTCTGCCCTGCAAGCCAGCTAGCTGCAGACTCGGCTCGTCAGTTGCATCTTAAGCCTGAGCAATGTCCCTCCCCACAGCTCCCCTCACACTTCACAAACACTTTCAAAGTGCATTTTTACGCTGTGTTTAATAGGAGAGACCTCCTGTGAATCCCTTGAGCCCATGTCTTACCTTTGTAGATGGCATAACTTAATACATGTTTATGAATGAATAAAAGTAATGAATAAAGACACGATATGTTTTGATGACCTCCAGGGGAATAAAGACAAAAAGACTGTAGTAATTAACTATGTACAAATACGATCCATGTCATGCAGTTGTAGAGGTCAGAAAACAAAGGTAACTTAAGAAATGTGAATTTTAGATACAAAAGATTAAAACCATTCCAGCTTTGTATGCAAATAAAAATTTAGCAGCTTCTCACGCTACAAGGCCTATTTATAGAACAGTTACTTGGAGAGCTACATAAGCTACTATCTATCTGTTTATTATTTTGCCAAGGGATGTGTGTGCTCTCCAGAGAGAGAGAGTGAGAAAGCATCCCCACACATTAGCTGCCTTCTAAATGATTGATAAATGAATAATAAATCCCCAGTCCAAAATAGTTGTGGATGTCTTATTCAGAAAGCTGTCAGGACCAGCAGTCGGCATAATGGCTATGTCGTTGGACTCCCATGTAGTCGACGGTGGTTCGAATCCCAGACCCAGTAGCTTAGACTCACACCAGAATGAAGGAGAAGGTATTGCAGCTTGGCCATCGCCCCTGGGGGGTGATTTCTCACTTTTTGTCTCTCCGTCTCTCTCTGTCTCTCTGGCGAGCGCACGCACCGTATAGCAAAAACCTCTAAAAAAAAAAAAATCTGTCAGAAGCCAGCAGGTGGTGTGGTGGTTAAGGTGCTGGATTCCCATGTGGCCAATAGTGGTTCAAAACCCAGACCTGGCAGCTTGAAAATCATGCCAGGCATATGTGCATACGAAGCCAAAATCCTGAGGAGAATAGAGGAGAAGGGATTGTGCATGTCCATCCCTTCGGGGTGTATAGGAGGGTATTTCTCACTTTCTCTCTTTCTGTCTCTTTCTCCCCCCCCCCCAATGTGCACACACAAGCTATGGTAAAAACCTAATAATAATAATAATAATAATAAAATAATAAAACAAGGGGCGAGCAGGTAGGATGTAGTTAAGTCTGGACTCCCATTTGGCCAACTGCGATTTGAGTCCCAGACCCAGTGATTTGAAAATCACATTGTGCCTGTGTGCCTAAAATCCTAAGCGGAGAATGGAGGAGGAGAAATTGCTGTGTGGCCATCCCCCCGGGGAATGATTTCTCACTTTCCATCTTTCTTCTCTCTGTCTCCAGTGATCTCATGAACCTTTTGGCAAAAATCTTAAAAAAAAAAAAAAAAAAAAAAGGCTGTCAGCCCTTTTGTCTAGTGGTTAAAAGAACTGGATTCCACATGGCTGACTGCAGTTCAACTCTCAGCTCTGGTGGCTTGAAAAACACAAAGTTGTGTGTACTTGTGTGCCCTAAATCCCAATAGGGGGGAGAAGTGGAAGGTAAGGAGTTGTGGTGTGACCACACTCCATTTAGAGTTGCTTTCTCCCTCCCTCCTACTCTGAATGTATATACCCTCTGGCTATTAAAAAAAAAAAAAAGTCCAAGAATGAAATATATAAATAATTTTCTAAGCATTCTTGTCTGAGATACATGTCTGATAACTTTGATTTTAAAAAGATAAAATTGGGCCTATTCAGACATTTGAAACCCCTCCTTCAGCGTACATAATAAAAAGAAACATCTCCATTCTTTTCAGAATGCCACTGTCACTAGTGCTTTCAGAAGGGGAGGAACGGGTTCTGTGGTAGCACCTCAGTTCTCAATGCTGTTTGCCAACAGCCTTTTTCTTTAATCAATAGCAAACAAAACACCATTTACTCTGTTTTTGCTTTTATAATGTAATTTTCAGATAGTTTATCATGGGACAACTGGCAGGTACAAAAGAATTTCTGGGGCTTCTTCCATACTTTTATTCCATTTTTATTCATCTTACCAAGTTAGTGCTACAGTATTCTCCTGAGATCTGGCAACCTTTAAGCCAGTTGGTGTCCCGAAGATTTTCTCTAGAAGTAGCTTTTCATGCTTACAGATCTCTTTTTATAAGTTAGTGTGGCTTCACTAGTTCCTATCAGTCAAGCAAGACGCATGCTTTATCCAGTTGCATTCACTCTGAGGCACATAGACACACACAGGCAAGTCACACAGGACATGACTGTTGCTCTTGGGCTCTGCTGCAGCAACTCCAGGAAATACTTTCAATTTACAGGCTCTGAACATCATTAACAAGCCAGACGCAATCGGGTCTGCATTCCTGACCCTTTTCCATAAAAGACATAGATGGGATTATGGTCTACTTTTCAAAATCAACATAAAATTTTGTGCTCAAGCTCACTTGGCAGCAACCAGAGGCATAAGCACATACCTACTTGGAATAAACCAGACATTATCCTCCACACCTTATATGGCTGTTTGGGGCAATAGGAGTATGTTGAATTTTGATGTATTTTGTTGACTTTAATATGTACATATTGACATTTTAATGTCTTTGGAATTGGGATTTATCTTACAGTCAATGGCTTGTCATAGTTCACATGCTTTTTCTAAATGAAACATGTATTGGTATATTTTACATTTGTGGCATCTTAAGTTTGAAGAAATAAATGTGTGTGTGTGTGTGTGTGTGTGTGTGTGTGTGTGTACATGTAACCATTTCTTTGGTTTCTAAGACCTAGTCAGTATATTAATATAAAAATGGTAAGGCCAACTGGTGGCATGGTAGTAAGGCGGCTGAATAACACATGGCTGACTACATGGTTTGAGTCCGGATCCAGTGGCTTGAGAAGAACACAACAGGTGCATGTGAGTTCATACCCAAAATCCTGAAAAGAGGGAGGAATGGAGGAGAACAGATTACAGCATAACCATCCACCCATGGGGAGCATTTTCACTTTCTCTCTCTCTCTCTCTCTCTCTCTCTCTCGCAAGCACACATGCCCTCTGGCAAAATTTAAAAAAAAATTATAATAACAATTCTAACTGTGAATTATTATTTGCAGTAGCTGTTTTGCCAGATGTTTGTTTTGAAATCAAATTGTCATGCTTTGTGATTTGCACTCTTACTATTTTCTTCAAGAGAAAATTTTGTGTGTGTGCGTGTGCGCATGTATGTGTGTATAAAATCATCTCAAGTAATTCTAATTTGATACAGATAAGTGGCTCCTGTACCCTCTGTTTCTTTTGACTTCTTGAATGCATTTTCAGTCAATATTTGCTCAGAATTTCTAAATCGGTACTGATAATAATTAAGCTTTTTTTATTTTTTAAGAATTATTTATTTAGCTCCATTTGTTATTATTGTTGTTATTATTTTAATTTGACCAGAGAAAGGGAAAATGAAAAGGCAAACTACCAGGTCTGGAACTTAAACTGCAGTCGGCCATGTAGGAATCTAGCACTTTAACCACAATGCCCCCTGCCAGCCCTTTAATTTTTTAATGTTTGGGGTTTGGATTCATTGCTTCTCTGTTTCTACCAGTATTCTTTTTGTGAGTTAAGCTAGGATACCTACTCTTTCCTATGCATAAAAATCTAGAGGTATCTTGGCACTTGAATCCTTTCTTCTTTGGGGATTTCCTTCTTCGTCAGAGAAAAAAGGAATTGAATGCAATAAAATAACTTTTATTAGCTGGAATGATTAGTAACTTTATTACTCAAACAGGATTTCTGATCAACTGTAGTAGCTTTTACAGTTTTTAAGACGTATTTATTATCTTTGGTAACATGGAATCAGACATTTTCTGTTTTGAACAGTAATTGCTTTTTTTGATGATTTGGTTATGACCAGTCAATAAGTGTCACATTTAATATTTTTGATACTAATGGTTGCAGGTGGGTCATCTTACAAAATTCTTAGAGACCCTAAGATACGCTCTGTATTGTTATCCTTCATGTCATAGCAGTGAGAAATGCCAGTACCTGTGTAACACAGAGATGAAGCTGCTTGTGCCTGAGGAGCCTGTTAGAAAACTCCAGTGTAGAAATTGTTCTCAAAAGTAAATTGCAGAATATTGGTTTGACTTATCACCATTTCTATAAGAGAAAAAGAGATCAAGCTCTGAAAAAACTTTTAACTGTTTGTCATTTCAGCCCAGCCAAGATTCTCCTACATGTAGCCATGTTGCTTCTGTAGTACTAACTGTGGCTTTTGTATTAGCGCCTGGATAGGAAGGAGTCTCCTCGTCCACATATTCCTCCTCACCCTCCTCTGCCCCTCTTCTTTTTCAGGTCCATACATTCAGAGGGCCACACTGGTGTGAATACTGTGCCAACTTCATGTGGGGTCTCATTGCTCAGGGAGTGAAGTGTGCAGGTGAGCGTTTGTCCCTTCTCTCTGGAGTGAGTTGGTTATGAAGTTATCAGGAGGAAGGTAGTTTAGAGGTTTGCTCTTATGCAATAGACTGAATCCTGGTTTGCTCTTACACACGTGCAGCAGACTGGAGTCTCAGGCATCTACTCGGGAAATTGGTATTTTATCTCCCCGTAAGCCTTCTTGGGCTTGATGGGCAGCAGATTAGGGATCTGGTATTAATTTAGTCCATTGAAAAGAGAGAAGTCAGCTTGTTGAAAAAGTCTGACAAAAGGAGATAAAAGTAAGGCAGTTATATTTAATACTTGCCTTTGCTGTTGCAGTAACTAAATTTATAAAAATGATTTTTTTAAAAAAGCAATGTACAGGGCCCTATGATTGTTGCCTTGGAAACTGAATTTTAAAGATAACTTGTTAGGCTGGATTGTCCTTACTCAATTTTTGTGAAATCAAATTGAAGCTTAAAAAAAATCTGTGAATTTATCTTAAAAGATGGTTACCAAATTCTGAAAAACCACTTAGTCACTCATATTTTCTGTATGATATTTTGAAATCTTGACTATGCCAAATCCTGTTTGTAGAATATGACCATGGTATTTTAGATTTAAATTTAGAAACTTGAAGATTTACAAATAATTAAATGCCTAATGCAGAGATTTATTACAGTACTTTGTATAATACACTAGGTATTTTCATTTCACATAGTTATTTTTTATGGTGGCCAACAGTGTAGTGGTTAAGGCACTAGACTTCCACATGGCCGACCGTGGTTCAAGTCCTGGACCCAGTGGCTTGAAACTCACACTGGGCACATGTGTATGCGTGTCCAAAATCCCGAGAAGAGAAGGGATTATGGCATGACCACCCCTCCCCCCCAGGTTAATTTCTCACTTTCTCTGTCTCTCTAATAAGCACACACAAGCTATAGCAAAAACCTCTCTTTTAAAAAAAAGCTGAACTTGTATGTAACAGCTACACTGGTCATTTTTATTCATATTTCTTTAGATCCTGGCATAGGTTTAAATATAATCATCTAAATTTTAAATATATAGTATTTGATCATAAAAGTTTTATTCTGCTATTTAATTTGTAAAAGTAAAAAAAAAAATCTTTGTACATACCTTTTAGCATGAAGTTTTACACAAAAAGTATACTTAAGGGCCAAGTATTTCTAAATGGTAACTATTGTAAATTGTCAGATTTATCACTATACACACCCTCATTTCTTTTGTGGCATGATTTTTAAATGGAATGTTTTGTTCATTATGTGCAGAAACCCTGGATATGTTAGTTAGGGTCTGATATTTTGAACTTCTTACTTGCACTTTCTTTGAAAACAAAATGCATTATGCATTGCATGTGAATATTCAAGTTCACGCTTCTCTCTGTTAATATACATCTTTAGTATCACAGAGTCATAGAAAGGTTCCAGGCATATATCACCAGCCAGCCAGCACACACACAACCTATGGCAAAAACCTTTAAAAAAAAAATTTCATGAATAATTTGTATTATGAAGAAACTGCATAAATTTCAGGATTTTTTGCATCCATTCAGAGACCTCCCTGATACAAGGGGTTTCACCTAAGAGTTCCAAGAGTAATGACTTTGGTCTGTGCAAAAATGTTCATCAGGGAGAGCCTCAACTCAGAGTCTAGTCTTAGAGAATAAATATGGAAAACTTTATTGTTGTGGCTACAGTTCTCCAGAGTCAGAATGAGGAACTGTAATTAGCAAGGCTATGGGTATGCCTTTGAACTGGAGGGAAACAGAGTGGAATGAAAGTGTTGAGGAAGTAGTGTCATTAAGAAAGTGTATACCTTGTGGTTTTTCAAAGTCAAATGGGGTACTCTTTCCAAAGCAGGATTGTCTGCTCACGGAATGATGGTATCAGTAAGGCTGGTGATACTCTGTAACAGTTTAAGCATTTTATGAGTATTGCTAATTTAGAAGCTTTGATATATATCTTTTACACTTTGAAAGGGTAAATGCCAACTGGGTAAATGTCAACTAGTTCTGAGTCAACTACTAGCAGAGAATAAGTATGAAGGATCTTCAAAAAGTCCATGAAAGGGCCAGCAGGTGGAGTGGTGATTAAGGTGCTAGACTACCACATGACCAACTGCAGTTTGAGTCCCCAACCCACAGGCTTAAAACTCACACTGGACACATGTGTGTGCATGCCCAAAATCCCAAGAGGAAAGTAGAGGAGAGGAGATGGAGGCTTGGCTCTTGTGAGGGGGTCATATCTCGCTTTTCCTCTCTCTCTCTCTCCAGCAAGCACACACACCCTATGGCAAAAACCTTTAAAAAAAAAAAGTTCATGAATAATTTGTATTATGAAGAAACTGCATAAATTTCAGGATTTTTTGCATCAAAATGAATTTATACTGTAATTCTACTTTCCATGAACTGTTAAAGTCCCCTTGTGTATGGAATATGCACGAATAATTTTTGGTAATACACTGTTGTACAATTCCAAATCGTATTTAAAAGGAATGTTTTTGAATATTATAGTAGTTTTCTGTGGGGAAAGAAGAAAGAAAATGATTCAGTCCCATCTCACAGTTACTCACATGAATAGCCTCCACCTCTTATTATGAGTTCAGGTCAGGAATGGAAAGAAAAACTTTGAGGAGATTTTTTTATCTTATATCTTCTCCTTAAAAGCATTCTATTCTTTGTGATTTGAACCATATTAATATGTAATATAACCACAAGTCAAACCATTTTTTAAAACCACTGGGGGGGGGGGTTGTTGAGATTCAAATTAGTTGTCTTTTCTATGACAACTGATTACATGTAATTAACAATGGAATTCTAAGAAAGTGACTCTTAAGTGTGCCTAGCTTTTAAGCCATCTACTTTATCTAAAACAGAATACAGAGAATTACAAATTTAAAGACTGAGTGCATGCCAGCTGCAGTTGGCTTAACGATCGTCCCCAAAGATACTCACTTCCTAATCTCTGGGACCTGTGAACATATAAGGAACTTTGCAAATGTGACTAAATTAAGGTTATTGAGAGTGAGAATTATCCTGGATTGTCAGGGTAGGCCTGGAATAACCACAGGTTCTGAAAAGAGAGAGCAGGGAGTCAGAGAAAGATGGTGTATGACAGATAGAGAGATCAGAGGGAAGAAAAAGATGCCACACTGCAGGCTTTGAAGATGGAGGAAGGGGCCACAAGCCAAGGAATGCAGGAGGCCTCTAGAAGCTGAAAAGGGCAAGGAAAGGAACGGATTATCTCCTAGAGGCTCCAAAAGGAACACAGTCCTTCTAACATCTTGATTTTAGCCAAGTGAAAACTAGCTGTGGACTTCTGGCCTCTGGAACTGTAAGAGAACACATGCATGTTTTTTAAGCCGTTGAGCTTGTGGTAATTTCCTGCAGCAGCAACAGGAAACTATCACAACAGCACTAAACATTAAAGGCATCATTTCCAAAGAAAAGTGACAGACTTACTGCCTGTCAAGAAAGTAGTGTTTTTATCTGCTTTTGATCTCGAAGAGAGCTTGCTTTGTTCTGTTTTCTTTTTTCAAAAATCCACCAAGGCGGAAGAGAGCTTGTCAGGAATTTTTAAAGGAATGTTTGCCCAAAGCATCAATTTTGTATTTCACATGCCATCACCACACCCCGCTCCTCTTCCTTCCACCATTTTTTAACATCCTATAAAACTATTGGGTGGTATTCCCACCACAGGCTGGTAGAGTTGCTGTAGGAATCAGACCGAATCCAGCTTTAAAAAGGCAGGCTGTCACTTCAGAACAAAAAGCTCTAGGCTTGCTTCTAAGCAAACCATAGCCAATGAGAACATTGGAGGAGTAGCCGGGACAATCACAAGAATGCTAATCATTGCACTGCCTAAGCTTTTCAAAACCCAGCAATACCAGATATGATAGGAAGCATTAAGCAGTCTCATCCACAACACTCTTCCTCCCCCGTTCTCCAGCCTCTTTTAAAGTGAGTAAAATAATGTTGCAAAGGAATCTCTAATGCAGCTTAGAAGTTGTATTCCACTTCCTAAAATATTTATAAGCCAAGTAGGTCGTTTTTAAAAGTAAAGTTCAAAAGATGATTGTTGTTTACATAGATTAGTTTCCTCAAACTGTTTTTTTCCCTTTATGAAACATAAACTAACAGATTAAAGTCATCTGTTATTATTATGTAACCACTGAGATGGTCCAACATCCCTCCCCAACAAAAGAATTATTACACCAGCATCCCTGAATTGTTTTTAATTTAGCCCAACCAAAATATTTGAAAAAATTAAGAAAAATGATAATTGTTTTAAATCAGACATACCAATTTAGTATTGGTTAATTCTTCTTTTTTTTAGAATTATTTTATTTAACCGTATTTTTTTTGGAGAGGTTTTTTTTGTTTGTTTTTTGTTTGTTTGTTTGTTTGTTTTTGCTATAGGGCATATGCACTTGCCAGACAGACAGAGACAGACAGAAAGCGAGAAATCACCCCCCAGGGGGGAGGGCAACGCCGCAATCCCTTCTCCATTCTCCTCTCGGAATCTTGGGCACGCACACACACGTGCCCGGCGTGAGTTTTAAGTCACCGAGTCCGGGACGCCAACCGGTTGACTACATGGGAGTCCAGCAACACAGCCATTACGCTAACTGCTGGTCCCTGTTTATTATTTTTTAAAAAAATATTTCCAGAGAGAGACAGAGAGGGGAGGGAGAGAGAGAAAGTGAGAAAGCAAACCTCCAGGTCTGAGACTTGAACCACAGTCGGCCATGTGAGAGTCCAGTGCCCCCAACCACCACACCACCTGTCGGCCCCTAATATTGGTTATTTCTTTTTTTTTTTGGAGAGGTTTTCGCTATAGGGCGCGTGCGCTTGCCAGACAGACAGAGAGAGACAGAGAGACAGAAAGCGAGAAATCACCCCCCAGGGAGGATGGTCACGCCGCAATCCCTTCTCCTCCATTCTCCTCTTGGGATCTTGGGCACGCACGCACATGCGCCCAGCGTGACTTTTAAGCCACCGGGTCCGGGACGTGAACCGCGGTCGACTACGTGGGAGTCCAGCGACATAGCCATTACGCTAACTGCTGGTTCCCATGGTTATTTCTTAAGGTGACTTCATATTTTCAGTGTATCATTGTCATTGCAGCCCCAAATAGAAATGTCAGCAGTTGTTTCCTAATAATAGAGTATAAGTACTTATTATTTCAAGTAGATAAGTACTGAACTTTTAGAAAGAAAGAAAAGAAGATACAAGAAATGAAAGTAATGTCTTTTAATTACTTCTTTGATCACTTGTACTTAAAATGTCATGGTTACTCTTGTTAAGATAGTGAAAAGTTGGGAAGACTCACTTAAAACATTCAGATAGCCCTTTTGACTTGAAAATAATATTTTTATAATAAATATTCCAAAGAGAAAGGTATTTTTAATTTTTTATATGAAATAATCTCTGATGCATATTAGAATTTGGACTCTTTCACTTTTTCTGGGGGGAAACTAATTAAGATATGTTTAAAAAAACTTTTATTTGCAATGATTTAAAATGAGTAGTCATGGAAAAGAAAGAGTAATTGTCTTTCCTTTCAAAACACACACTAACAAATTATGTTACCCCTTAATCCTATTAATAGAATGCAAATGATATTAGCTATTCATTTTTAAAAAATAGACATCTATGCTTTCTAGGTATAAAGCATATGTGTGCTTTGGCAAGATCAAGACCCCCAAAATCTGAGAATAGCCTAAAGTTAATAGTCTGAATAAAAGAAATATTTTATTAACAAGTATGGAATAAAGTATAATGAAGTTTTCATTCTTCCTTTCACATAATTACTTTGTACTTACGAAGTTTAGGAATTAGGAGGGGGAAATCTGATATAATAGTAACATAAAAATAACCTACCAAGCCACAAGATGCAAATGAAATCTTTTATGAACTTTTTTCATTGTTGTTGTTATTAATAGTGTAGAACCTTCCTGGGAGAAATAGAACTGCATAGGAGTTATATGAGTAATAAATACGTTTGAAAACCAAATAAAGTCTTAATAGCAAACTGAAAGTTGATATATTGTATCCCTGAAGCAGGAATTTTTAGAGTGAGTTTGGGGCTGTTGTATTGCACTTAGATGCTTTATTTTAATGACTCTGCCCTACCTGTGGTCTTTCAAAGGACTTTATATTCAATTCTGCCAAAAATTCGACCTTTGAAATTTATTACTAAAATCGAGCATCATATATTTTCTCTTGGTTTTATCTTATTCAAATGGAAAAGTGAATGCCAGTTTAGAAAACATTGCCCCCCTTTTTAATTTATTTTTACATTCAATCAATGTGTATCATTACAGCATACCAAATGAATTTTCCCATCATGAATACACTGTATATTGGCTCAGTCAAAGCCACTGCCATGCACGTTATCATCTACACATTTCTTTCCACCTACCTAAATCTGAGTTAGTTTTAGCTTTATCTGGTTTTCACTGAATCACAAATAAGTTCAGCAACCTGGTCGTAGGCCAGGTGCAGTAATGTGGAGGTCAGTGCCAAGGTCATGGGCAAGGAGCCGGGTTCATGTCTTAAGGGCTCCCTTTGCACACGTGTGCCTGTGATCCTGGCTGGTTGAAGCTGGGATTGACTGTTGTATGAAGATCCTGTTGGGGATGACTTTGTGTGTGGGGTGTGTGTGTATGTGTGTTTGTGTGTGCGCGCGTGTCTGTACATGTGTGTGGTGTGTGTCCCACTCCCCCACTTCTCTCATGGAAGAAAGAAAGAAACTTAAAAAGAAGTTTAGGAGCCTATGTTTAAAATGGGAGATTAAATAAATAAAGTGGGAAATGACTCTAAACATTCAAAGGAAAACTGTTAATATCAGCCCATTCGTGTCATTTAGATGGTCTGATGTTATGTGGATGCATCAAAGTCTTACTCTTCTGCTTTCTACTAGATTTCACTCATGGCTAATACCTAGAAAAAGAATGTGACAAAACAAAATATTATGGATAGATTTTATCACTGCTTTTTAAGTCTTATCAATCGATCACAGATAACTATAAGACTCATTTTGGCAAAATATACCAGTGTTTTAAAACTCAAGTATATACAACTAGTAATAGCAATAATACACATTTCTGAATAAGAAGCTAAAAATAACAAATTCATCTTCAGTGCTGAAAAATACAATTCAGAGGACATGATGTACTGCTGGTGGGAAGAAGTATAGGCCAGGAAATCAGAAATCCAAGATTTACATCTCAGCTCTACCACTTTCTGGCTGAGGAGTTTTAACAAGTCATTTAGCCTATCTGGTGCCTCACTACCTTCATCTATGAAATGAATGTATTGGGATTGGTTATTACCCAGAGCCCTTTCCAACTCAATCTGTAACCTCTCTGTACACACTTAAAGTATCAGGCATATCAATACCACTATTAGATTACAAAGCTTTATGGAAGATTATACTTTTAAAACACTTTGTAGAAGTTCTTCCATTTCTGGATAAGATGGATAAGTATGGGTTTTTTTCCCTCTCAATAATCATAACAAAAGAGTCCAAACAAAATGTGTATATCAACTGTCAGACTGAAAGTGAGAGAAAAGAAGGAGGGCAGTCCTAGGACCTCAGCACTCAAGCAACAACCCAGCAACAGATGGTATTTTTGTTTGTATTAACTTCCTGGGTATCCCAGCCAGGTATAGTAGAAACCCACAACCCATAAATGCCAAGAGACAGAAAAATAATCTAAAGAAAAGCCTGCTGTTTCTAGCCAAAGCCCTGGAAACCCCCCAAAACAGAAACTTTTTATCCATGCTTACCTTTCTTCAGGTAAATACCTTGAAAAAAGTCACTTCGCTTCGCAACAGATGCTTCAGCAGTATCTGTGAGTACAACCCTGTCTTTCAGCCCCACCCTGCAGTCACAAGGGTAAAGTGCTCTCCTATGAGTCTGTGGGCGGAGCCCTGCTTCTGCCCCTACTGTGCACCAAGAAAGTCACCCTTCTTTGGGTGAGCCTGTGAGTGAGACTCTGACTTTCATCCCTATCCTATATTAGAAGCAGTACCCTGTTAGCCTAAGTCTACGGGCAGAGGAGTTTTCATTTCCGACCTGTAGTAATAAGGCAGCTGAGACCATGATCTGAATCCTGTCTTCCATGTCCACCCTGTAGCACTCCTCCCCAACCAAGTTTGTGAGCATATTCCTGACTTCCAGCCTGCCCTCTCCCACTGAGCACAGTGGAAATATGGGATAGAGTCCTGCCATTTAGGTAACATACAAGTAAGACAGGCAAAATATCACTATAGTAGCATTACAGAGGCTTTATAAACAGGTAGACATTTTATCCACAGTCTACCAAAGCAAGCATTCTAAATCTGAACAGATTACCTACTAAAATTGAAGATTGAAATAGGAAGAATACTCTTTTTTTAGTTTTTTCTGTAGGGTACATGCACTCGCCAGAGACAGGCAGAGAGTGGGGAGGGAAGGTGAGAAATCACCCCCCAGGGAGATGACCACACTGCAATTTTCTCCTTCTCCATTCTTGTCTTGAGATTTGGGGCACACATGCATACACACCTGGAATGTTTTTGCAAGTCTCCAGATCCAAGACTTGAACCATTCAGTTGATGATGTGGGATCCAGCTACTTTAACCAAGATGCCACTGGCTGGCTCAGGGAGAATATTCTTAAACCACTCAAAATATCCAAGATACTGTTTACAATTACTTGTTACATAAGTACTAGGAAAATCTCAACTCAAATGAAAAAAGACAACAGACATAAACATTGAGTCAGTACAGGGTTGGAAATAGACAAGAAAAGCAGCTATTATAAAAATGCTTCAATAAGCAATTGAGAGCCCTTTTAAAATAAATAAAATAGGAAATATCAAAAAAGATTTAAAAAAGAATCAAGTGGAAGAATTGAAAAATATATAACTGAAATGAGCTCCCCAGATTTAATAGCAAAACAGAAGAGGAAAGAATGAATCAGTGAATTTGAAAACAGCTCAGTATTGGGAACCAGCACTTGGCGTAATGGCTATGTCGCTGGACTCCCATGTAGTCGACTGCGGTTCGCGTCCTGGACCCGGTGGCTTAAAACTCATGCCGGGCGCGTGTGCGTGCGTGCCCAAGATCCCAAGAGGAGAATGGAGGAGAAGGGATTGCGACGTGACCATCCCCTCTGGGGGGTGATTTCTCGCTTTCTGTCTCTCTGTCTCTCTCTGTCTGTCTGGCGAGTGCACACGCCCTATAGCGAAAACCTCTCCAAAAAAAAAAAAAAAAAAAAAAAAAAAAAAAGAATATAATACAAACAAGAGGAGAAAAAAGACTTTGAAAAATGATCTGAGCTTCAGAGACCTGTCAGACAATAATAAAAGTTTTAGCATCTGTGTTGTCAAAATCTCAGAAGAGGATAAAGAGTAAGAGTCTGAAAAAAATATCGAAAAAAATGATAGCTGATCATATGTCTTCCTTAGTTTTTTGTTCTGCTCATTTTCCCATCTTTTTATTGGGTTAATTTTTTTTTTTTTTTTTTCCGAGTAAGCCTCTTGAGTTCCCTATGTATTCTGGTTATCAGTCCCTTATCTGAAGCATGAATTTCGAGTTGCCAGGTCTGGGACTCAAACTGCAGTCGGCCATATGGGAGTCCAGTGCCGGCCATGTGGGAGTCCAGTGCCTTAACCTCTATGCCACCTACTTGCTCCAAGGATTATATATTTTTTAACTATAAAGATGAGATTTTTTTAGTTGAATTTTCAGCTACAGTTTATCACTTTACAGCCTAATTTAGCAAAATATTTGTATTCCTTTCTATCCTATCTAAAATTTCATTGTATTCTTCTTCAAAACTAAACTGTCTCAAAACATTAACTAGAAAATGTTTGGGTTCTGGCATCTTAGAAGTTATAGCCCAGTAAAATTGCAAAGGATAGGAATAATTTCAGTAGAGGCAGATGATAGAGGTGTTGAAACTGTGGACTCCAGAATCACCTGTAGGCTGGAATCCCAGCTGTATCACATATTTTGGGCAAATCCCATAATGCCTGCATGCTTAGTTTCCTCACATATAAAATGAGTAACTATGTATTTCATAGAGCTTTGTAGGCTTAAATGAAATAATAAAGTAAAGCTCTTGGAACAGTGCCTGGCACTAACAGAGCTGAATGTTAGCTGGTGATGGTAGCAGTGACAAATAGTAGTTATAGCTATTTTTAACTACTAGATCAATTATATGTTAGTTATCTTGTGTATAGCAGAAAAGATTATGAATAAATCAAAATGTGAGCACGACTGTTTTAAGAGAATCCTGGATACTCATACTTGTAGAGGTCCAGTTTCACTTCATAGCAAATGTTTGCAGATATAGTTATAGCTCATATTAAATAGTTTACATGGAACTTCAAAGAAATGGGTTAATGTTTAGCTGACTGTCTTTGTTTTGATCTACTATAATAAAATATCTCAGACTGGATCATTTATAAAGAACAGATATTTATTTCTCACAGTTTGGGGGTTTGAGGAGTCCAAGATTGAAGTGCCAGCTTCAGGTGTGGGCTTTCTTGCTGTCTTCACTGGCAAGTCTTTTTTTTTTTTTTTTTTTGGAGAGGTTTTTGCTATAGGGCACGTGCACTTGCCAGACAGACAGAGAGAGACAGAGAGACAGAAAGCGAGAAGTCACCCCCCGGGGGGATGGCCACACCACAATCCCTTCTCCTCCATTCTCCTCTTGAGATCTTGGGCACACACACATGCACACGCGCCCGGCGTGAGTTTAAGCCACCGGGTCCAGGACTTGAACCGCGGTCAGCTACATGGGAGTCCAAGGACATAGCCATTACGCTAACTGCTGGTCCCCACTGGCAAGTCTTAGAGAAGAGAAGGGAACCTACTCCCACAATCCCTTTTTATAGAGGCTTTAATCCATTTATGAGGGCAGATCTCTCGTGACCTGGCACACCTCAGAAAGCCCCACTTGAGAACACTGTTGCACTGGGAGTAAATTTCTAACGTAAGAGTTTGGAAGGACAAAAATATTCAAACCAACCCAGCTCCATGGTGCAGTGGTAATGTACTGCTCAAGAGCTGCTGGATCCCACATGGTGACCAAGTTTCAAATCCCCAGCCCAGTCCATTTGAAATGTGCTGGGCATGCACGTGAGTGCACAAGACCTGACAGGCTGCAGGGCCAGAAGAGGGGGACCATCATGTTGTAGGCTACAAGACTGGAAGAAGGGGAGCACATCGGAGGCTGCAGGACAAGAAGAGGGGGCACACTGTCACCAAACAGTGGATAGCCGATATCTCTCTCTCTCTCTCTCCCCCCACCTCCTTTTCTCCCTCCCTCCCTCCCTCTTGTGCATTGGCTATTTGGTAGAATACTACGTTTTGTGGAAAATTAAATACTAATTTTGATTTTGTAGGGTTTTTTTTGCCCTCCTGAGATCAAGGAAATGATGAAGCATGACCTAGAATTCTGGTCTGGCTTAGAACCAAAATTTTCCAAGAGAAAAGATGGAAATATTGTTTCCTCACCTTGAAGGAAGTGCCGGAGGCCACTTTAAAATCTTATTCAAGAGGCCAGCAGGTGGCGTGGTAAAGCACTCCCACATAGCTGACCGCAGTGCCAGTCCCAGACCTGTCGGCTTGAAACTCAGCACCAGGCGTGTGTGCATGTGTACCCAAAATCCCAAGAGGAAAATGGAAGAGAAGGGGTTGTGGCATGACCAGTCACCCCTGTGGGGTGATTTCTTACTTTCTGTTTCTCTCTGTCTCTACGGCAATCACACATGCCCTGTAGCAAAAATCTCTCTCTCTCTAAAAAAAAAAAAAATCCTTATTCAAATTGAAGTGTCTTTTACTAAAATAAACACTTCAGAATGCTCAAAATTCTTAAGCTGATGAGTCTCTTTTCTTCTTTTCTTAGATTGTGGTTTGAATGTTCATAAGCAGTGTTCCAAGATGGTCCCTAACGACTGTAAACCAGACCTGAAGCATGTGAAGAAGGTGTACAGCTGCGACCTGACTACGCTGGTGAAGGCGCACATCACCAAGCGGCCCATGGTGGTGGACATGTGCATCCGGGAGATCGAGGCCAGAGGTGAGGCCCTGCGGGCACCGTCCCCAACCCTCAGGGGCCTCTCGCGGAGCCTGGGGGTTGTCTTCTGTAATCTTTGTGGGGAGCAGTTTCACATGTCAAGTGATCTCAAGATCTGAGATGAATTGATTTAACAGGTAGTTAAACCACATCACTTCAAGGTACATTTAACCAGTTACAGAAAATATGCTTAAAAATGTATTTGTAGATAGATGATGCCTCCAGGCTGCAAAAGTTGACATGTTGCAGAAACACTCAGTTTTCAGTTTCCATGTTTTTACTTAAGAAGCAGAGACGTAGGTGCACTATTAAAGCTTTCCAAAGCCAAATGTGGATGGCCACACTGCAGCCCCCTCTCCTCCTGGGATCTTGGGCACACACATGTAGGCTTGGTGTGATTTTCAAGCCACCAGGTCTGCACCCTAATTGTTTTTTCCCACTTAGGAAAAACGGCTCCGGTCCAGTTAATATAGTTTATCTTATTTTACTGTTATGTAAAAGAATTTATGGGTAATTGGGGTGATGAATTATTTCCCTTGAGGCTGAACAGGTTTGATCTAATTAGGCAAAATGGTGGACCAAATTATAAATATTTAGGTGACAATCAGTTAAAGAACTGTGAGTGAAATGGTTTTATTTCAGGAGAAAAGTGTGACAAGGTATCTAAATATGTATATTTCAGTATTCTTTTTGACACATTCTCTCCCCAGCCTGAAGTGTGGAAAGAAGTTAAAATTTGGAGAAAAGGCATATTCCAAAGAAACTAATTAACTCTCATGTCTTATTTTTATAGGTCTTAATTCTGAAGGACTATACCGAGTATCAGGATTCAGTGACCTAATTGAAGATGTCAAGATGGCTTTTGACCGAGGTATGTACTTCTGTGTGTTCACTAAAAATAATACTCTTTGTCAAAAAAGGCACAATTTATTAATTATTTGCATTATTTTTCTAAATCATTGATTATTATACCAAGTAAAGAGACTTAACTTATAGTTTTATATTTTCATGTTAGTTGTAAATACTAAGCTGTTTCAAAGTGAGAAAAAAAGCATAAAACTTAACTATATTATCAATACTTTAGTACCCAAGGCTACTCCACAATCAATGAAAAATATACAGAGCAGTTCCATTTGCCAAAAACCACAGAGACAAGGAGAAGGGCCCGAATCTAAATCAGTGGCGATCCCAGGTTCCCCGGGCATAGCCATCTCTGACGAGCTGAGACCTGTTCTGCTGCCCGTGTGGGTGCCAGAAAGCTGAGGGGAGCTGGGCACCTCCCGCCACTGAGAGAGGAGGGGTCTGGTCAGTGAAAAGCTGGTGGGCATTTTTTTTTTAATGGGAATTTTTTTTTTGAACTGATGTTTAGATTAAAATTTGTCTCTATGGTTCTCTAGTTGGTCTTAAAGTACTAGACACTAATTAAATCATTAGTAGATGAAATTTCAGATATTTGACAAAGTTAAGTGCTAAATGCAGAGGTCATTCTGAAGGAAATCCAGCTTTGTTTGACAGTCTTACGGCCCAGCCCCTCTAAAATATTCTTCTGTTTTATAATGCCTTCTTGTTATCCCAGTATAAAGTTTTATTTTGCTTATTTACTTCTTTTTTTTTTTTTTGGAGAGGTTTTCGCTATAGGGCGCATGCACTCGCCAGACAGACAGAGAGAGACATAGAGACAGAAAGCGAGAAATCACCCCCCAGAGGGGATGATCACACCGCAATCCCTTCTCCTCCATTCTCCTCTCGGGATCTTGGGCACGCATGCACACGCGCCCGGCGTGAGTTTAAGCCACCGGGTCCGGGACTCGAACCGCGGTCGACTATGTGTGAGTCCAGCGACATAGCCATTACGCTAACTGCTGGTTCCCGCTTATTTACTTCTTATTACCTCCCCTACCTGCAGTGCTCAGGTAAGATCCAAATATTATGTGCAGGCACCTGGACTGAAGCAAAGGGGACCTTCTGTGGTAGTCTTTGGTCAGTTGAGAGTCTCTTTGTTATTTTCCTTTAAAAAAAAAAAAAAAAAAAAAAAAAAATATATATATATATATATATATATATATATATATGTTTTTGCTATAGTGTACCTGCACTCACCAGAGAGACAGAGTCAGTGAGAAGGAAAGTAAGAAATCACCCCCCATGGGGGATGGCCACACTGCAGTTCCTTCTCCTCCTGGGTTCTTGGGCACACACACACATGGGCCTGGTGTGATTTTTTCAAGCCACCAAGTCTGGGACTCGAACTGCTGTCTGCCATGTGAGAGTCCAGCAATATAACCCCTATGCCATCTGCTGCCCCCCCCCCCCCACTTTGTTATTTTTCAAAGCCAAAAGAAATTCCCTGGGAATTCTTCACTAGAATTCTTTCAATGAAATTGAAAGATAGTTCTACTGACCTCAGTCCTCTCCTGTTTATCCCTCTCCCCATAATTAGTCATGGAAAAATAAGTAAGCTAAGAACAGAAAATTTGAGTGGTGATTGAGGTGCTGGACTCCTATAGGGTCAACCACAGTTCAAGTCCCTGATCTGACAGCTTGGGAATCATGCTGGGTGTGCTTGCTCAGAGTTCCAGGAGGTGAATGGGGGAGAGAAAATTGTGGCATGGCCATATCGCCTGGGGAATGATTTCTCGACTTTCCTCTCACTGTCTCTGGTGAGTGTACATACCCTATGGCAAAAGGCAAAGGAAAAGAAAAAATAAATAAATAGAAAATTTGAAAAGCTATTTTTCTAATTCACTGAAAATAGATCATATGTATCATGTAGCACACTGAATTTGATGTAAAAAATAGAATCATTAATTTAAAAAATCTGAGTATATACAAAAATATCTCTTAAAACAGTGTTGTAGGGAACCAGCAGTTAGCGTAATGGCTATGTCGCTGGACTCCCACGTAGTCGACCGCGGTTCGCGTCTCGGACCCGGTGGCTTACAACTCACGCCGGGCGCGTGTGCGTGCGTGCCCAAGATCCCGAGAGGAGAATGGAGGAGAAGGGATTGCGGCGTGACCATCCCCCCTGGGGGGTGATTTCTCGCTTTCTGTCTCTACGTCTCTCTCTGTCTGGCGAGCGCACGCGCCCTATAGCGAAAAACCTCTCCACAAAAAAAAAAAAAAAAAAAACAAAAAAAAAAAAAAAAAACAGTGTTGTAAATACAGATATTTACTTTTGTTTCTTTAACATCCTTCCAAGATGGTGAGAAAGCAGATATTTCTGTGAACATGTATGAAGATATCAACATTATCACTGGTGCGCTTAAACTGTACTTCAGGGATTTGCCAATTCCACTCATTACATACGATGCCTACCCTAAGTTCATAGAGTCTGCCAGTAAGTACGAGTGCATGCGTTCCCAAACCTGACAGTCCTCCTCCTCCTGGTAATTACTTTTGCTGGTGTTCCTGCTGAGTATCTTGAATGCATTTTATGAAAATACTTCTCTACCCCTCTCCATGGTTAATATAAATCAAGAATTCGCACTCTCTCTACATAGGTTATTTATGACTTCTACCGTCAGAGGCTTCTTTCTAATGTGGTAAACCTTATTTTCTACATAAAGCTTATATGTAAGTGCTCCTTAGTTTGTGGACCAATGCTTTTGCAAAATCAAATAAAAACAAATAACTAGAGCACTCATATCTAAAAAATAAAACCAACTCTTTTGTTATTAGATTCAGCAAGCACAAATTATTGCTATAAAAGTTTTAAACTTCTTATTTTTCATTTCTGTATTTACCCTGGTATATGTAAGTTAATGCAGACCATTAACAAACTGTTCATAAATTGACACTGGTCTGTATATCATACTTCAAGGACCACGATTTTAGATTAGAACAGTGTGTGTGTACGCGCGCGCGCACACGTGTTTTCTAGTTGAGATGAAAATGTAGAAAAGCAAAGGCTTACCTGCCAAGTTTTATGTATACCTCAAAAATCATACCTTTAATTCACACCTCATTTTTTAAAGGGGATTCTTAACAGATTTTAACTTAACATTATGATTTTTTTAGGAAAGATAGGTTATTTCTGTCATTGTGCTTCTCTCTTTAAAACCATATGTTGTCTTGATCTTTAAATAATAACATCACTTCCTTAGTAACACTGATTTGCTTTTTGACTTTAAAATTTCATGAGGTACAAATTTTCTTTGTTCTAATTTTTAGTTCCCCATTTGGAACAGTTGTTGAGAATTTTTGTGGTTAGTTCCATAGTTTCCTGATCTCTTGTGGGTCAGTGGTCTCAGACTCCCATGTGGAGGACAGCCATAAGAATGAAACTGATTTCCCCAGAGTTTCGTGTGAAGAAGTAGGAAAGCTTCCAGTACTGCTCAGTAGGAGTGGTGCATGCCGATCATGGCAGTGGTCTCAGGGAGCTCGCAGTTTATTTCTTGGGGCAGACATTACCTCCTGAGAGAGATGTAAGTCCAACTGCCACTGATCTGGAAAGCACCTCACACACGCCTCAGACTCACGGATGCTCAGTCAACAGTTTGTGCTCTTCCCCAGAATGACCATAGTCTGGTGTTCTCACCTCGTGCTGCTGGGAAGTAGAACTGGATCTTGGCTCTGTGCCTGACCCGGGGCGCACGGTCAGCAGAGGGTGAGCAGTTACGCACACCCAGGATTTATTTCTAAAACAGCCTTCCTATCTAAAATCAGCAAACCCCTTATCTGATTCTTCAGAGAGCACTTGAAACTACATCATAAGAAAGAAACATTCCTAAGTCAAGGTAGAAATGAATTCTTCTTGTAATCCCAACTATTTTCACGTGCGATTTCTGTGACACCGAAACCCCTGGTGTTCTACATAATGTAAGCATTGATTGCACTTGTTTGATGGCGATACTGTTGTCTGCATAACATTGTGTCCTTGTCCATGTCTTCTCTAGCAGCAGAGTTTATTTCATTCTTTAGACACACAGGGCCTTCCTGTTAAAAGGCAGCTAAAGAAGATGAGAGATGTTAGCATTTAGAGAGTTTGTACAAGGTTCCGTAAATCACTGCAGGAATTTGACACCCATGATACCATGTGCAGAGAATGCAATGTGTAGGGTGTAAGTAAATTACCAAGGTCACATAACTAGAGCTGGTGGCACTAGCATTCAGACCCACATCTGTTTAATGCCAAAACTCTCACCACTTCGCCTGGCGTACCTGAAGGAATAGGGAGCAAAAGACTTACACAAGGGAAGAAGGAAGGGGAGGGTTAATGACTCCTCCTTGTACAACTTAAACTTTCTCAGCCCCTAAAAATATCTCTGGCATTTATTAGTACCCTTGGCCAACAGACAATCAGCATTCGCATTACAGTGTTCTTCTGCAGAAGCTATGGCAGCCTTCCGTGGAGAACTTGCAGCAGAAAAGGTGGACTCTATGTCCTGCTAGCTACATACAGGGACTGAAAAAGGAACACAGGAGTGGAGGAGGCCAGCTCATCCCATCTTAAGGTTCTGTCTTCCTAAGCCCTTGGAAACTCCTGTCTGAACCCACCTGGAAATCTAGGACTATTCACCCCTTCTTTCCCTCTCCCACCAGTTAAGACATTGCTGCCCCAGAGTACAAAAGCTTGGAAGGCAGGTGTTTCTCTCAGGGCCTGTTCAGTAACCTGGCATTCATGGACGCTTCCTGACCATGAGAACAGCGCTACTAGAGTTCAGCTCCTGGTAGTAATTAGTGTAGAAGATCTTCCTTTGGCCAAGGAATCTGAGAGTTCTGTTCCCAAAAGATCTTAGAAACACTATATGACTCAGTCAGAGTGTATCCTTGAGTGAGTCAGATAAACTCAAATAAAACCCAGGGTTCTTTGTCCCAAGCAACTTAAAATTTCCTGAAAAAAGCCTAAGAAGGAGAACTTGGGAGTTTTTCCTCAACTCTTTCCTTGAGCCACCCCCTTTGCTTATCTAAGCTGTATTCTTATAGTTGAGTTTTTCTATACAGAATTAACGAGGCATACTGTATTTAGAAGAGCTCTTAATTAGATCTTGAGATGGACAGAGTGCTCATTTCCTGCCCTCACAATGTCCACACTTTCCAGATCCTTCCAGACCCTCCTGTCCTCCTGAACCTCTCAGCTGCAGGCTTCTTTCTCTGTAGTTCCTGTCCACCTTCTCCTGGACCTTTTTTTTTTTTTTTTTTTTTGGAGAGGTTTTTTTTTTTCTGCTATAGGGCACGTGCGCTCACCAGACAGACAGACAGACAGAGAGAGACATAGAGACAGAAAGCGAGAAATCACCCCCCAGGGGGGATGGTCACACCGCAATCCCTTCTCCTCCATTCTCCTCTCGGGATCTTGGGCACGCACGCACACGCACCCAGTGTGAGTTTTAAGCCACCAGGTCTGGGACGCGAACCGCGGTCGACCACGTGGGAGTCCAGCGACATAGCCATTACGCTAACTGCTGGTTCCCCTCCTGGACCTTTTTACAGCCAGCCTCCTTCCTTCAGGCTGGAAGAGAAAGTCATGACTTGTCTTCCTTCTAGACTAGAATCCCCTTAAAGGCAGGTGTTCTCTTTTGCTTACTTTCCCACAGTGCCCATGATGATTTTGCTGACATAGTAGGTATACAGTAAACACTTGCTGAATAAATAAACTATGATGTCATATTGAGAATCAGAAAATCGTATTCTAAGGAGTCCTGTAGCTAGACCTTCATTTTTTTTTTTTTTTTTCTTTTTTTGCTATAGGGCGCGTGCGCTCACCAGAAAGACAGAGAGACAGAAAGCGAGAAATCACCCCCCAGGGGGGATGGTCACACTGCAGTCCCTTCTTCTCCATTCTCCTCTCAGGATCTTGGGTATACATGCACACGCGCCCGGTGTGAGTTTAAGCCACCGGGTCCAGGACTCGAGCTGCAGTCAACTACATGGGAGTCCAGTAACATAGCCATTACGCTAACTGCTGGTCCCTAGACCTCCTTTTATAACACGCTCTTTTTGAAATACTCAGTAACTGCAAATACCGCTCCTGTGGGCAGCCTGTGTACTCGTGAACAGGTGTGAGGGTCGTGAAGCCCTGCTTGTGTGCAACAGAGACCTGCCTGTTTTTAACTCTCTCCTGCCAGTAGTGGTCTTAGCACCACTCTCCCACAAGCAAGCCTTCCACACATTTGACAACAACAATGGTTCATCTCCAAATACTTTTTTCTTTACCATCAATCAAATTTCCCCACAATGGGAATTTTACTGATTACTTTATTCTCTCACAAAAAGACCAACTGTAATCAAATGAGATGAACATTCACCTCAAGATTTTATTGTCTTCATAATATAATGGAGCAAAAGATGAAGCTTAGAACTGGATCGCTTGACCCTTTCTCTTGTCTCCTCCCAGTTCAAAATGCTTGCATCTCTTACTAGCCAGCATCCTCTTAGATCTGCAGTTAGGCTCAGCACATTCAAGCCTCAGCACAATCTTCTTCGTAGTTTTTGCCTTTTTTTGGAAAATGACCTTAGTCTGTTTACCAAGGCCACTTTGCCTCCTGTCATAATGCTGCTTTTCCTGAGCATGCAGAGACTCCATGCCTTTTTGTGTCACTTTGTGAGGTTGGTGCTTGTCACACTTCTTACAGAAAGTCCGGTAGGTTTTAGGGACGTTCACCCTGTTTGCAGGTGTGCTATCCACACAGGGGAAAAAAAAAAAAAAGCCTGAATACATTTTATTCTATTTCACTCTTAATATTATGCTTCTGAAGACTAAAGAGTTGTGTTCTCTAAAAAAACAAAACAAAACAAAAAAAAAAAAAAAAAAAAACTGGTATAGGGTTAATGCATCTGTTAGTGGGAGAAAAAGAGAAATGAATTCTAGGGAAAAGAATCTCTGTCAATTTGATGTCAACATATTCAATACATTTTTTCACATGTTCCCAAATTTATATCTTCAGCCCAGGGATATAAATATCCTCTCCCTGAACAACACATTAATCCACAATATCAGCATGTTCCTATCAGACAAGAGATGTCTCAAATGGAACTCTTAATCATCTTCCACCCACAGTCCTTCCCGTCTCTGTGCATGGAGGTTCCATCCTCCCAGTTGCCTAAGCCCAAAACTTGAATTTTTTGTTTTTTAATGATAGAGAACACATGCGTGTGCACAAGAGAGAGAAAGAGAAAAGCACTCTCAACATGGTCTCATCACTCCATGATCTTCTTTCCTCAGCCCTCCAGCTCCTCAGACTTCTGGGTACCCAAGTTTACTCAGCGTGTTCTCAGGCTGACTCTGAGATCAGGACCCTTAGTCACCATATGGCTTCCAGCCTTACAGGGCACTTGGCATTATGTTGCCCCATAGCAACTGAGCCTGGGATCATTCTTAATTCTTCTTTCTGGTACATCCCTCATCAGGAAGTCCTGTGAGTGCTACCTTCAAAATATGCCCAGGATCTAGCAACTTCTTAAACCCTTCCCTGCCTGCTACCACCTGGTCCAAGCAGTGGTCTTGCAAAACTCTTCCTGTCCTGTAGTCTGTCTTCTATTTGGCACTCAGAGGACAGAGACCTGTGAAACACACATACAGATCATAACATTTCTTTGTTCGTAACTTACTCATTTCTCTCAGTAAATGCTAAATTCTTAGAGTAGCTTGCAGTTCCGACCTGAGTGCCCTGTTACCTTTCTCACTGTCCCTCCTAATGCTCTCCTCTTAACTTACTCTACTGTAGCCACAATCGGCTCCCTAATTCCTCAGATATTACTACAGGGTCCTCAAGTATTCCTTGGAATCTTTGTATGGCTCATCATGTGCCTAGAACCATCTTTCTCCCAATCCCCACATGATCCATTCACTCACTCCTTCAGAGTCTTCACGTAAAATTTCCTTTCTTGGGGCCAGCAGATGGCATAGTGGTTCTATCACTGTACTTCCACATGGCTGACTGTGGTTCAAGTCTTGGACCCGGTGACTTGAAAATCACGCTGAGTACATGTGTGTGCATGCCCAAGATCCCAGGAGGAGAAGGGATTGCAGTGTGGCCATCCCCTCTGGGGGATGATTTCTCACTTTCTCTCACTGTTTCTATCTGTGTCTCTCTCTCCGATGAGTGCACATACCTTAAGGTAAAAACCTCTTAAACAAACAAACAAGCAAGCAACTTCCTTTTTCATTAAGGTCTATCCTGACTCCCCATTTAAAAAACTGCAACCCATAGCACTTCCAGTGCTTCTTATCCTGCTGGTCTTTTTTCCTATAGAATAGCACTTGTCTCATTCTAATATACTGTAAACTATAAGATGTCATGTTCTTTGTTTATGGTCAGTCACCCTCCAGTAGAAATAAGTTCCTCATAAGCAGGGACGATCACCACCCTGCATCTCAAGGTTCTTTTTACAAAGATTAGTTGTGGAAGTTAAATGAAATTAAGTTACTCATTTTTCAATTTTGAGTTGCTTTGCTCTCGCTTCATTATGTGGGTGCTTTCTTAGCTACAGTCCTTTATGACTACAAAAGACAGATAATACATTCTTTATTGCAAATAAATGAAGCAGGAACTGTGAGAAAACCTTGAGCAGAGATAGTAAGATGGTCAAAGTTTCTTTGAATCAAAAAGCTTTGGGGAACCAGCAGTTAGCGTAATGGCTATGTTGCTGGACTCCCACGTAGTCGACCGTGGTTCGCGTGCTGGACCCGGTGGCTTAAAAAACTCATGCCTGGCGCGTGTGCGTGCGTGCCCAAGATCCCGAGAGGAGAATGGGGGAGAGGGGATTGCGGAGTGGCCATCCCCCCTGGGGGGTGATTTCTCGCTTTCTGTCTCTATGTCTCTCTCTGTCTGTCTGGCGAGCGCACGTGCCCTATAGCGAAAATCTCTCCAAAAAAAAAATAAACTTTGGGACCAGCAGTTGGCATAATGGCTATGTCACTGGACTCCCATGTAGTCGACCACGGTTCAAGTCCTGGACCCGGTGGCTTAAACTCACGCCGGGCGCATGTGCGTGCATGCCCATGATCCCAAGAGGAGAATGGAGGAGAAGGGATTGTAGCGTGGCCATTCCCCCAGGGGGTGATTTCTCACTTTCTGTCTCTCTGTGTCTCTCTGTCTTTCTGGTGAGCACATGCACCCTATACCAAAAACCTCTCAAAAAAAGAAAGAAAAGAAAAAAGCTTCAGTCACTGGGGACCAGCAGATGGCATAATGGTTATGTCGCTAGACTCCCACATAGCCAACCACAGTACAAAGTCCTGGACCTGGCAGCTTGAAACTCATGCTAGACACGTATGTATGTGTGCCCAAAATCCCAAGAGGAGAATGGAAGAAAGGGGATTGTGGCGTGGCCATCCCCCTGGGGGGTAATTTCTTACCATCTGTCTCTCTGTCTCTTCAGCAAGCACACACACCCTATAGCAAAAATCTCTCTTTAAAAAATAGCTTGAGTCACTGTTTATATTCTGAAATTTATCAAATCTGCTTTGCCAATGCTAGAAATTTTTCACTTTCATCTTCTGCCAGCTTTTACCTGATTCTAATACATCACCATTGAACTGGTTCATTTTATATGTTAAAAGACTAGGATTTTTTATCTTGTTTTGACTGTCACGTTGTGGTCAGATATAGCTTTCCCTGCATTTCAGGCTACTTCCTGGTTCAAACTCAGCAGATTGGAGCCTCATTCTCCGTGCCCTAAAACCGAACACGTAAAGGCACTCCTCTTACTGACATTTGGGCAGAAATAGGAATGTGCTGTGACCCTCTAAGAGTACAATTGTAAAGATGTTCATTACTTCTGATTATTGAAATGACTGACGAATTCAACCTATAACTTCAAGGGAATGTGATGGCCATTTGACCAACACAGCAGAACTGAACACTTGAAATGATTATGGTCCCCTTCAAGGTTTATACCTTCAGAAGAATTCCATTTATTTCAGGAACGCCACCACCACACCAAACATTTGGAATTGCCTTTAACGTCTGCAGTGCATTCTTCTGAATTTCTGAAGTAATAGAAAATATTTATGCTTTCAGGGTAGTGTATGTGTATCATTTAAAATTAAGTCTAATGAATAAAACG
The DNA here is from genome assembly GCA_026018925.1 of Tupaia tana. Classification (NCBI taxonomy): domain Eukaryota; kingdom Metazoa; phylum Chordata; class Mammalia; order Scandentia; family Tupaiidae; genus Tupaia; species Tupaia tana. The sequence continues at coordinate 69,672,807 of JAKSZU010000001.1, forward strand.
AGTAAAGGTATGATAGATACATGTCTTGGTTTAGAAAGAAGAAAGTATGACTATCAATAGGACTTTGTCAGGGGCAGTGGGTGGCGTGGCTTGTATGCCATTGCTAAAAGAGGGTTTTCAGAATATTTTCAACAATGCACCATCCTGTAAGTGTGGCCATAATGTTCTAAAGTGATCCCATTCGAATGTATCAGTTTTATCTGTATGTACGTGTGTGTCAGAATTTTGCCGTAGTTTCATCCTCTGTATCCAGTGCCTGATTTCCATGATTGCCAGATTCTAAGACATGTGAGTGGAAAAACTGGATGCTCCCCAACAAAAGTCCAAGTAAACAGTATTGCCACATTGAAACTAAGAACCTTTGGAAATCTGGGACTTGAATCTTAAAAATATTCTCCAAGCGTATAGGCAAGGGTCTGTCAGAAAGCATTTCGAACCAATTTTAGAAGCTCACCACAGAATAGGATTCAGTGAACCATTTGTTCCATTTTCTGATAAAGCTTTTCTCCTTTGTATTCAACTTGCTCTTTTAGAAATCATGGATCCTGATGAGCAATTGGAAACCCTTCATGAAGCACTGAAACTACTGCCACCTGCTCACTGCGAAACCCTCCGGTACCTCATGGCGCATCTAAAGAGGCAAGTTGCAGACTCTGAGTCTTACACTGCATTGCATCCAAATTTTCAAGAATAAAATGAAACAAAAGGTGAAAAAGAGATAGCCAGTCTACTGGATGAATAAATAAATAAATACATCACTATATTGTCTTCTTGTGTGAAATTGCACTAGTTGACAAAGAATGCTAAAAATATTCTGTACTACAATACTAAACACAGACCTGATTCTCACATAAGTGTATTTTTTGTTTTAGTATGTTTTAAAATGTGCTGGAAATATTAATAGTCTCCTGAGACATGCATTAATTTTTGTGGAAAGGAAGGGCTATAGCTATGAAAGTACCTACATAATGAAGCAAGAGCAAAGCAACTCACACCTCACTTTTCTTATCTTCTTACTTCAAAATAAGCACTTCCAACTTGCTGATGGAATTTTAGGTTATTGAATTAATGTTGCTAGTGCTGAAAACTGGCATAAAAGGTGATGAGTTAAAGTAAAGAGTAAAGGGAGGAATAGATGTTTTAAGTAGAGGGGCTGGCCCTGTGGTCTACTGGTTAAGGGACATGGATCCCTCATGGCCAACCCTGCTTCAAGTCCCAGCCCCAGTGGTTTGAAAAACATGCTGAACACATGTGCGTGTGTGCCCCAATCCCAACAGAATGGAGAAATAGAAGAGAAAGGGTCATGGCATGACCACACCCCACTGAGAGGAGCTTTCTCCTTCTCACTCTGGTGAGCACATGCACAATTAAAAAAAAAAAAGTTAAAGTGATTGTTAGTGATATAAACGTTCTTGGTCACCCTCTCTTCCTACCAGTTGGAAAAAGATTTCATAATTATAGGACTAAGTTTTTAAGAGCCAATCAAAAAATATTGTGTATACCTGAAGGTATTGAGTTATACAGAAATTATATTTTAGTCCTCATGGATGTTGATTTTCCCTCTTTAAAAATGCCCTGAGTCAAAAACTTTAATATGCTCACAACCGCACTTGTAAATACAAAGTGCTTCACCATTGGATGTAATTAAATGCTCCACACTAACGCAAAGGAATCACTCTCAGATTATAGTCTCCATGCTATTGCTGTAGCAGTAAACAGAACAGAATCCCTGGTGGTGTTGGTCACTCTGACCCATTTTCGATCCCTGTTCCCACCGTGCTCTCCCTGGACAAACTATTCAACGTACAGAAATATTCTGCAGAAGATAGCCAGGTTGGGGGGCGGGGGGCAAGCAGCATAGTCGAGGTGGCCTCGTCCCTTGTCTACTATCTCGTCTACTATTTGCACACACACCTTGTGGCTACAGGCTGTGGCAAGAGGATCCACAGAGAGAACCTAGGCTTGAACTCAGGCTTGACTCACAAGTCATCCAAAAGTTGAAATTATTTATTAGTATAATTTACTTCACAGAAAGTCAGTACTTTGAAGTTGTGGGAAAGTACAGAGAAGTGACCTGGCAGAAGGGCTGGAAGGTGGTCACAGACCCTTGTCAGTCGTGTTTCTGTGTCGGTGCTCCAGCATGGCGAAGAAGCTCATGGCTCCCTCGAGGTCATGTGTTCCTTTACTTGCGTGTTTCAGAGTGACCCTGCATGAGAAAGAGAACCTGATGAACGCAGAGAACCTCGGGATCGTCTTTGGCCCTACCCTCATGAGATCTCCAGAACTAGACGCGATGGCTGCGTTGAATGACATACGGTATCAGAGACTGGTGGTGGAGCTGCTGATCAAAAATGAAGACATTTTATTTTAAATTTTTAATTTGAGGGGAGAAGAAGTGTTTTACAGATGAAGGAATGTTTTATAGTAATTTAATTGGCTCCTGTAGCTGAATTATTTCTCAGTTAGAGGTTTGGGCATATAACCAGATAAAAATGAAGGAACTTTTCTGTTGTTTCTGTAGCGCTGCTCAGCTCTCCTCGTAAAACAGTGAACACACTTTCCGGTTCTAGTAATCCTGGGTGTTTATCATGTTAAGAGAAACTCAAGCTATTGCATGATTAGCCTCCTGTTTGGCAAGGAAACCCCATACGAGCAAACAGCAAGCCTGCACCCGCACCGCCTCTCCGTCCTGGGTAGTCTGTGGTTGTGACCCAGCATGTTTCACAGAGTGAGCCTGTCGTGACTTTGCTTTCAGGGTCTGTGTCCTCGGTTCCTGACGCTTGCACACACATGCACACACGGGTGGGAGAATAGCACCTCCCCCTTGCATCGCCATAGACGATATCATATGCCTACTGTCTGCCAGTGCTTTCTTTCTGATTTCTCTTAGTTCTTCTCTAACATAGTTCTTCCTGGCAAAAGCAAAATGTGTTTTCAGATTCGTTACTTTAATAAGTTATCCATACCAATAAAAAAATGTACAACACTGAGCATTTTCTGTTAAATTATTGGTTTTCAGTTGTAATTTTGTATTTTTATCTGGCATGCATTTATTAATTTATTAAATTTGGCTTTTAGAAATCAAAAATATTGATTTCTTTTTTCACCCCCATGAGTGAGAGTATTTGGAAAAATGTGTTTGGCCATTTATTTAACGCTGAGTACTTCCTCTCACCTCTTTTGTTTGTTATTAAAAGTTTGGTGGTGAGCTTCTAAAGCTACTTAGAATCAAAATACCCATCCATTGGATTTATTTTTCTTGCATTACACTCTGGTTATAAATCTGGAATATTTTCTCAACTTTTTTCTAAAGAGGAGAGGGTGGACAGGAGTTCCTTCTAGAGCCATCAAAAGAAAAAGGAAGGCTAGTACAAAAAAAGAGGCTTTTTCTGAACATTTGGTTTGCCAGAAATGTCTGCTGTTGACATGCACTGAGCCAGCAGCACTGCCTGAGATGAGGGCCAGAGAGCAGCCTATAGTTGGAAGAAGGTGGGCTGCAGTGAGGAGCCGGGATGCGGGCCCCGGGAAGAAGGTGGGCTGCGGTGAGGAGCTGGGATCCAGGCTCCGGGCCCACTGCTGTCACTGGCTACCGATGTGGCCTTGAGAAAATGACCCTCCAGGGTCTGCTTCCCTGTTTGTCAGGTCAGCACTCTTACAGAACTAAAGTTCTATCCTGCTTTGAAAAGTAAAACAAAAATTAGAAACATATTCCCAGACTTCAAGACTATCTCAGAGATAATGGAAATTGACAACAGTAGGGAGTTTTCCCATATTTTGCCCCTAGTCTACAGCAGAAGTTGGAAATAGGAAGTACTATTCACTTACTAATTTTTTTAATTGCCAGAGATGGCATGTGCTCACTAGAGAGAGTCCTGTTTTTGCTTTAGTTTTTGTTTTTTGTTTTTGTTTTAGGGCTTTGCCATAGGGCTCGTGCTCTCCGAAGAAAGACAGATAGAAACAGTAAGAGGGGAAAGTGAGAAATAACACCTCCCAGGGAAGATAGCTATGCCATAATCCCTTCTTCTCTTAGGATTTTGTCCCACCATGGGACACACCACTATCCATTTTCCTCCTTTTCTCCATCCTGTCAGGATCTCGAGCACACGCACATGTCCCAAATGTTTTCCAAAACGCTGGGGCCAGGAATTGAACTGCAGGTGGCCACATGGGAGCCATCTCTCTATGCACAGCATTTAACCACTGTGCTACAGAGCCAGCCCTTTATTCATGTTTATATTTAGAAAAGTGTGGTTGTTCGGGAAGTAATTCCATCACAGCTCTCTTCTCATCCATAGCCTCCTGTCAGAAATGTCCTTGCACCATGCGCTGAGTGCACCGATGATACAGAGTACAGGGGTTTGTTTTCTTTAAAATGGAGACCATTAAAAGACACTACGAAGGCAGTGCTTTAGACCTGGGGAATTCTGTCAGAGAGATCTGATCAAACGAATCTGCCCTGGGACAAGTAAATGGACCTGCTGTGTGTTCACTGCTGAAGGCAATTTTCTCCAGTTTTTTTGTTGTTGTTGTTAACGAGGGTGTGTGAATGGGAAGGAGAGAGAAGTAGGTATTTTTGACAAAGTCTTGCCATGTGATCCTCATGCCCCAGCCTCCATAGGCACACATCACTGGGCCTGGCCTTCGGATTGGGCCAGGACTGAACCTGGGCCACCCACAGAGCATCAGTCACCGCACAGTTGTGTTTACCCTTTTGCACTACAGTCACTGGGCCTGCAAAGTCCTGTTTTTGTTTTAGGTTTTTGCCCTAGGGCTCGTGCTCTCCAAAAAGAGACAGATAGAGACAGTGAGAGGGGAAAGTGAGAAATCACACCCCCCAGGGAAGATAGCTATGCCGTAATCCCTTCTTCTCTTAGGATTTTAGGATTTTGGGCGCGCGCGCACACACACACACACACACGCACCTGGCGTGATTTTCAAGCCACCAGGTCCAGAACTTGAACCACTGTCAGCTATGTGGGAGTCCAGCACCTTAACACCTCACCACCTGCTGGCCTTACAAAGTCCTACTTCTAAAGGAGAAATTTGATTGTAAAGGATAGGCTTTATTAGAATGCTCTGTTTTTTTCCTAAGTGAAACAGATTTGGTTGGCTTTAGAACGGGAACTTAGAATTTGATGGACCAGCAGTTAGCGAATAGCTATGTCGCTGTACTCCCATGTAGTCGACCGCGGTTCGAGTCCCAGACCCGGTGGCTTAAACTCACGCCAGCTTCATGTGCGTGCGTGCCCAAGATACCAAGAGGAGAATGGAGAAGAAGGGATTGCAGTGTTGCCATCCCCCCCAGGGGGTGATTTCTCACTTTCTGTCTCTCTGTCTCTCTCTCTCTCTGGTGAGCACACACACCCTGTAGCAAAAATCTCTCCAAAAAAAAAAAAAAGAATTTGAGCTCTATCTGCAGCAGAAGCAGCACCTGTAAAGACGCCAGCCCTCCCCCAGTTAGTCATCATAAATATTAAGCAAATATTCAGAGAAAGTTTCTGAGCTTGTCTTCAGAGAAGCTTTTCCTTTACCTGCTCTGTACAGAGTGTGCTTGGTACATTTTAAAACTGATGGGTGAGTAGTTCATACCCCATGCCCTCAGGAAGTGCAGATACAAATAACAACTACCTCACCTGTGAACACACTGTTGGAGACACCTCAAATTGAAACAATCCCAGTCAGCCAGGGAGCTATTTAGCTCTATAATTAATGGGGATCTTTACATTTATCTTCCTGTGACCTATGGGGGGGGGGGGGGGGTTCCTGAATTCATCTCCTTTTATGACCAGGCAAGTTTCTACTTCAACCACTGATAGCAGTAGGAAGAGAGACCCATAACTGTCTCCATCACACCCACAGAGTTGGCAGCACTACAGGCACTGTCTCCTCAATTTTCTGCATACAGTTTGAAAGAAATTGAGAAATCTATAAATTTCCCACTTCCACATATTTTTGGTGTTTTTAAATGCTACTTAGTTATACTGGCTGGCTGGAGGAAGTAGTTCTTCACTGAACTGAGATTAAACGTGTCTAAATGGAAGAATGGATATTTATCAGTGTTTCTGATTGCTTAATGAGCTCAAATGGAAGGCCTTGGAATAAATTAGGATCAGGGTTCCAATCTTTTTAATATTGCTTTTCTTTTTTGAAAAAGCTTATTTCATGAGAGAAAGAGAAACAAGCCCCCTCAACAGGGTCTCACACTGCAATACAACCCCTCCACCACACACACACACACACACACACACACACAAGCCTCCCAACCAGCATCATTGCCACGTGAACCCAGCATTTGTAGGTCAACTAGGGAACCGAACTCATGATCTTCCATATAGATCTTACATTGCTTAAGCAGTATGTTCCTGCTGCGTCACCCAGCCAGCCTTCATTACTTCAAATAATAATAATAATTGTGCCAGAAGGTGGTATGGTGGTTAAGGCACAAGATACCCACATGGCCAGCTGCATTTTGAGTCCCAGACCTGGCAGCTTGAAAATCACACCAGGCACATGTGCATGCATGCCTAAAATCTAAGGAGGAGAATGGAGAAGGGATTGTGGCATGGCCATCCCCTCTGGGGGACGATTTTTCACTTTCCCTCTCTCTGTCTTTGTCTCTCTCTGGCAACCACATGTACCCTATGGGGGGGGGGGGGCGGGACACAGGGTGCATGTGCTCACCGGAGAGAGAGAGAAAACAAGAAATCACTGCCCATGGGGCATGGTCATGCCATAACCCTTCTCCGGTTCCTCCTATCAGGACTTTGGACATGTGCACACATACCAGCATGTTTTTCAAGCTACTGGGTCTAGGATTTGACCACATAGTAAACCATGTGCGATCCAGCTGCCCTAACCACAGTGCTACCCACTGGCCCGCTGTCATCATTTTTTTTTTTTTTTTTTTTTTTTTGGAGAGGTTTTTCACTATAGGGCGCGTGCGCTCGCCAGACAGACAGAGAGAGATATAGAGACAGAAAGTGAGAAATCACCCCCCAGGGGGGATGGTCACGCCGCAATCCCTTCTCCTCCATTCTCCTCTCGGGATCTTGGGCACGCACGCACACGCGCCCGGCGTGAGTTGTAAGCCACCGGGTCCGAGACGCGAACCGCGGTTGACTACGTGGGAGTCCAGTGACATAGCCATTACACTAACTGCTGGTTCCCCCGCTGTCATCATTTTTAACAAAACATTTCATAGCTTATTGCCCCAAAGCTAATAAATATTATTGGTAAGTCCATTTAAATAAAAAGTTTAATAAATGCACTTCAGAAAATCAGCGTACCTAGACCTTTTCTCTCAACATTTTCTTTAAACTTTTGCTATAGGACATGTGCATTCACCAGGGCAGGGAGGGAGTGAGAAATCACCCCACAGGGTCACGACCATGCTGCAATCTCTTCTCCAGTCTCCTCTTGGGATGAACACACACACACCTGGCATGATTTTCAACCATTGACTCTTAAACCTTCATCAGCCATGTGGGAGTCCAGCTGCCTCAACCACAAGCCACCTGACTGGTCCTTCTCCCAGCGTCTTAGGAAAATCTTTTAAGTTATTTTAAACTTGATTTGCCTATAACAATTGTCTGGCATTCCATTTGCCAACTAATCTAAATGAAAGGCATTCCTTCAGCCAGCTGAAGTGACACATTCTCTATGTGTGTCATCATCACACAGCCCACCTCGCTGAACATCTGGGCAGTTCTGAGCCTTGACTGACGTACACTGGTGGGGTGAGGTGCAGGCTAAGAAGGGGACAGCATTGTCAGGAATCTGTCAGTCTGTAATAATGTTTACAGATCTAGTTCCCACTTGTATTCTCTCTCCAAATTATAAAAAAGAAAAAGCCAAGGCCTGAATCCCTTAGAGCATCTGTTATTCCACCCATACTTCCTGGGTGCTCCCCGGCAGATTGTGTGCCATGCACTGTGCTAGGACTTGGAGTAAGACGAGTTCCATCTTTCAAGAAACTCCTTGACCAAATCAGACTACTTTTGTGCTCTTTCACATGGAGTAACCACCTCAGTGGCCGTGGGCCTGCCTCAGCACCAGCCATCAACAACAACAAAAGAACAGCAAGATGATGTGGATATATTTGCCCCTTTTTTTCTTCATTTGGAGAATATCTTATTGTGTAATCAAACCCATGTAGATAAGACCTTATATGTTTAATACACTGTGTTACCCTGTATAAATGGTAAAGTTTAGTTTCTAGACCAGTATGGCTGTTAATTTCTGTTTAATGCCAACTCAAAACAGTAAATTGGGATTTTTTTTCAATGTTGGTAGTACAGCTAAAATTTCCAAAAATTCAAATTATATACAAATATATATGTGGGGGGAGCATGGATTAATAATAGCTGTATGTTATTCATCAATAGCAGCAACAGCTTTGTATTTTCCGTTCTCTGCGGGAAATGTGAGCACAGAAATCATGGTCTTACAATTCTATTTGATACTTTGGAGATAACTTTTAACTTTCTTTTTTCACCAATAAGGAAAAGTGGAAATAAAAATGACTTAAGATCAGCAGACGATATAATGGTTTTTGCTATAGGGTGCATATGCTCGCCAGAAAGAGAGAGAAAAAGAAAGCAAGAAATCATCCCCTAGCGGGAATGACCACACTGCAATCCCTTCTCCTCCATTCTTCTCTTGGGATCTTGGGCACACAAGCACACATGCCTGGCATGAGTTTAAGCCACTGGGTCCAGGACTCAAACCACGGTCAACTATGTGGGAATCCAGTGACAGAGCCATTACGCCAACTGCTGGTTCCATGTCCCCATCTTCTAAAAGGTCCTCAAATTCTTGGAATTTCTTGTGTAATAGGAGCATCTTTTGTTATTCATACTGAACCCTTTTGATCATACAGGAGTTTATGCTAATGAGGTAACTGTTGCAGGGGAGGGTGTGTGGGGGAGGGGGTACTAGACAGCCACAGGCTGGGACTGGTCAGAGAAAACACCAAGTAATTGGAGGGCTGTAGCTTTCGGTTGCACTCACTGACTTTTGGGAATGGAGGGGGGAAGGGGGTCCTGAAGACTAAGCTCTATAAAAACTTGTGAAAAGAAGATTTGATGAGAGAGGGCATGGAAATTGCCCCTCCCTGCCAGACCTTGGCCTGTGTGTCTCTCCTTGGCCGTTCCTGCATTGTGGCCTTCACAATGCACTGGTAAACATCAATGTTCTGAGTTTTGTGAACCATTCTTGAAAATTGTTAAACCTAAGGAGAGGGTTGTGGTAACTCCTGGTTTCAAGGTCCTCAGTCAGAAGTTGAGTGGGTCTCCCAGGGCTTGCAAACAGGTTGAAGTGGGGGCAGTCTCATGGGACCTGACTCTTCACTATTAGGATCTGGCACTAACTCCGGGTAGATAGTATCAGAACTGAACTGAACTTGGGACCAGCAGTTAACATAATGGCTATGTCGCTGAACTCCCATGTGGTCTACCGCAGTTCGAGTCCCAGTCCCGGTGGCTTAAACTGTGCGTGCATGCCCAAGATCCTGAGAGGAGAATGGAGGAGAAGGGATTGCGGCGTGGCCCCATCCCCACAGAGGGTGATTTCTCGCTTTCTGTCTCTCTCTGTCTTTCTGGAGAGCGCATGTGCCTTATAGCAAAAACCTCTCCAAAAAAAAAAAAAGAAGAACTAAACTGAACTGTAGGACACCCAACTGGTGTTTGGAGAGTTGGAGAACTTGTTAGCATGGGAAAACCCACATATCTGATATCAGAAGTGTTGTGAGTAAAAACACCGCAGTCCTTCTATCTAAAACAGATAATCTGTGACAATCTTCCCATTTCCCAAGTAGCAAAGAAGGGAAAAACTAAAATTGTTATTTCCTTTTGGTTTTATATAATTGAGGAACTAGATTACAACCATAACACCAAATCCTTTAGTAATTTCATTAATAAAGGTCGTATTACTACTTTATTATAGATGTATACATTTGTTCGTTTCAGTACTGATCTGCTTTATTAAAGTCATTAGGCCCTCTCAGAAAGTGCTCAAATAAATTTTAAACAGTTATATCTCACTAGTCCAATATATCATAGTATCACGACTCAAGTGATATTTGGACATATTGAAACTAAATGAAGAGAGAGTGAAGCTAAAACATTATGACTTATCACCATGTATTGTAAGGAAAATCCTGGTTGATGAGTTTTACTTGTTTTTGAAGAGATTATATTTTAATACTGTCTTCTAGTCATAACACATTTCTCATTGTAAATGTTTTCCTTGGTGGTTGTTTGGCTGAACAACACGAGCACCACCAAGAACTGTAAGCAACGTGTTGCTGACCTAGTCTCTGGACCCCACAGGAGTCCCGGGGGCTTTATTGCTTCACAGATACACTCACTCTTGCACTGTAGCAGGAAACAGCTGCATGTGAAGCTGAAATCTTAGGACGGGTTCTTCTACCTCTGAATCAACCACTTAGCTGCCCATGCCACTGTCGGAAGACTCAAAGCAGCAGAGGAGGCAATGTTTTAGAGATCAAAATAATTCTGTGTAGGAAATTAGCAAAAAAGGGCTTGTAGAGATAAAATACCACCAACTCAAAATACTCTTAAAACATTGAAATCTTTGGATTGTCGTTGTCTCATACTTAAACCTGTTGACTTCCTATGAAGTGTCTGCAGGTGCAACTTAAGCACAACCAAGTCTTGTTGGTGCAGAAACTCCATCCCTAGACTGATAGTTGGATGCGTCTCCATGTGAGTGGATATTTCCTAAAACAGTTTTTATTACCAAAGAAAATACGTACTATTATTTTCAAGGTCAACTGTGTATTTTTAAAAATTAATCCGAGAGAAAGGAGATGGTATAGGCATATAAGCAGACTTCAAAAAGCTCTTGATGAGCCAAATGGCGGTGCAGAGGTTAAACAACTGGACCCATATGGAAAAGGTCCTGGGTTCTCATCCTCTGACTCCCCACCCCAAGCACACTGGGCACATATGTGCCTACCCATGATCCAGGCTGGCTGATTATGGGGCTAGATTGTGGCATGAAGACCCTCTTGGAGCTTATCTCTCTGTCTCATAGAAGAAACTTTTTTATCTCTCTGTCTCATAGAAGAAACTTTTAAGTTCATGGGGAAATGGAACGAAACTATGAGTTTATTTTGGTGGGAAAAAAATAGCTTAAAATCCATGTGTAATTTTTTTTTGGGGGGGGGAGAGGTTTTTGCTATAGGGCACTTGCTCTCACCAGAAAGACAGAGAGTCGGAAAGCGAGAAATCACCCCCGGGGGCATGGCCATGCTGCAATCCCTTCTCCTCCATTCTCCTCTCGGGATCTTGGGCATGCATGCACATGCACCTGGCGTGAGTTTAAGCCACCAGGTTCAGGACTCAAACTACGGTCGACTATATGGGAGTCCAGCAACATAGCCATTATGCCAACTGTTGGTCTCCCCATTTGTAATTTTTTTGTAACATGCATTTCCCATGAACTTTTTGAAGACTTCTCATATAAAAGGTTCAGTTTAACTACCATGAGCACCAGTGTTTTTGTCCCAGGGTTCTAAAAACAGAGAAAGCTATTGATCATACCAGGGGATAGCCATAAGATCCAGAGACCATTCGTGACCTGCCTCTCTGACTCTACCCTGCCTGAGCCCAGTACAGTGGTTTTCAAACTTTTGCATCTTTTGGAATAACCTGGAGACCTTGATAAAGTAATTTGCCCAACCCCATCTTCAGAATTTCCGAAATCGGTCTGGGGCGAACCTAAGAATCTGCATTTCTAACAAGCTCCTAGATGCTGCTGGTGCCAGAATCATGCTTGGGGAATCACTGGCTCAGTGTATTGACCCTGCCCATACCTGAGAACTACCTGAGTCCCTACTGTGGGTCAATCAAACGCCGTGAGCAAGACCTAGGCAGACAGCTCCAGGTGATTCTAATAGGTCCCGCTTGTGCGAAGTTCACCTTCATGTCCTGCTGGTATGCTAAAATGCACTTGGGATTTGTCGTCAGGTATGTTAAACAGCGAACATGGAAGAGACTATCACGAAGGAGGACGTTTATACACCCAGACCCTAGAAACAGGAGTGCGGCATTCCACACAAGGCCACGTGGGCAAGGATGGGGTCAGTCATGAGGCAGAGCATGGCCTAGAGCCTTTATCAGGGCCTCCAGAGCCAGGGTGGGCAAGGCAAGGTGGGTATCTTAGTTTCGGATTGATTTGTATAACTTGGACAGGCTCTGGCTATAGGGGTAGTCTCTGGTTGTAGGGTACCTGGCTCTAGGGTGATTTTTGAGTAGGGGGAATATTATTTTGATGGGTGAGAGTTTGATAAAGGGAATGGTTATCAGTGTGGGTTCTAGACTGGTTGGTTTGTCTAACAAAGAAACTCTCAAAGGGGAAGACCTTTGCTTTCCCTAGGAATTAGCTAGGCCTGGGAGGGGCAGTTTCTCCAGAAACAAGGTGACAAATGTCAGAGCACAGAGAATACAGAGACTCAGAATCTAGTCAGCACAATTGGCTGCCCCTACTTCCCTTCACAGTCACCTTCAGTTTCTGACCAAAGTCTGTGTCCTTAATACTTTCCTTTCTTATTCAAATTTTATCCTAAATTGCATAGCTTAACCTAAATTAGATGTTACATAAGAAAAGAGAAATAGGACTTGATCAAATTTTTAAAATATCACAGAGAATGAATCAGATGAGTATCTACTTATTAAAATCCTGGACTAGGAAGACCAGGGAAGTTCCCTCGAAGCTAGGGAAGGTCATTTTTATACAACAAGCACTAAACTTGAAGACCTGAATCCCCCAGTGGATAGGTCTTGTTAAAACATCAGGTAACTTCTCTGTGCTTCTCAGGCCACGTTGATAAGACTAGCATTCCATAAAATGTGAGGAATGGGAGTTGTTCAAGAACTATGATAATTGTACCACCTAACACATCAATGAGGCCTAAGAACCATGCCTACCTGGGTCAATATGACTTAGCTGTTTGTTCCAGGAAAGCTTTGCCCAAAGAAGACAAAGCTATAGCCAAAAACTTCAGTTTTGGGGAGATTCTTGCTATAGGATACATGTGCTCCTCAGAGAGACAGAGAAAGAAAAAGAGAGAAATCACCTCCCCTAGGGGGATGGCTATGCTGCGATCCATTCTCCTCCATTCTTCTCTTGGGATTTTGGGCATGCATGCACATGCACCCAACATGAGTTTCAAGCCACCAGGTTCAGGACTCAAACTGTGTTTGACTGTGTGAGAGTCCATTGCCTAACCATTACACCAAAATTTGGTGTAATGGAATTTTTTTACTGGCCCTCAAAAAACTCCATTTTGCACCAGGATCTTTGGCTGATAAGTTGACCTCAGCACACTGCTCACCTGGGCAGCTTGCTCACAAGTAGTAGCTTACCTATCAAAACATCCTTCAAGACCCTGCTATGTTCACTAGTTTTAAATGCTACGTTTCCTGCTGTTTTTCTTTTTTTTTTTTGGGGGGGGGGGGGTGGGGGAGGGTGAGCTTGGGGGAGAGGCCTGCCCACAACGTTTACCAATTCCAAAAAACACATTCAGAGGTCCAACAGAGAAAGATATGAATTTACTTACTAGGGAAGCTCCACTCATAGCAGGAGGAGAATGGTCCATGCTGCCAGGCTCAGGTTATATACGTTAAGAACAAAACGTGCATAAATCAAGTAAAGACATAACATTGGTTAGTGGTTTCAATACCAGATCAGCTTATCAATGAACAGAATCAGCAGGGTATGTCTGGGTTTGGTTTCTGGGGTTTAGTGTCTCTACTGTCGACGGAAAAAATAACCAACTGTAAAATTAATAATTAATAATTAATGCGGTTTATTTCCAAGCCAAATATGAGTGATCTAGGCCCGGAGAAGAGGCACACATGCCTTTTTTGGGGGTGATCATGTACAGAGGTTCCTTTTATTTGTTTTTGAAATTGACAGACAACATTTAGTGAAAAGATTTTCCATTGGTCTGGCCCAAAAAAGTGGGACATGTAGAAGCAGGGGGCTTGTAGGTTATAGGGAGATTCCACAATTCTTAGGTTGGTGATTGGAAGGGAAGATCTGTGCCTTAGTTAAAGAAAGGCTTAATCTACATCTCAAGGAAAAGGGAAGTTCTGTGTCTTGGGAAGAGATAAGCAAAATAATATACTGTAATTGATTGAAATATACATGTCATAGATACTATGCCAAGCCCTTCTTCAAGAGACAGACAGCTCCATGGCTCCTGTGATCTAGCCATTTTGGGAGAAAGGAAGATATCCCACTGGTCACTGGGCCTCCAGCATACAAAACCCACGTGATTGAACTTCCAAGTTTGGGAAGAACTCGACCATCCACCAGATGACTAGAAATCGCTGCAGGACCACAAGAACTATAGGGAAGCAGGAAAATACCCCTCCCACAAGGGAAACGGATAGCTCCTCTTCATCCACACACAGTTCAATGGAAATCATGGAAATGTCTGATAAAGAATTCAGAACATTCATAATGGCAAAACTAACAGAGATGGAAGAGAAGAGAGACAATGAACTGCTGAAGAGGAAGGAGAAAGAAGTTGTCGAGTTCCAGGAGGTGAGGAAATTCATGCAAGATCTAAAAGAGGAATTTCACACCTTACAAAAGAATCAGATGGACCTGTTAGAGATGAAGGCTATAATACAAGAAGTCAAAATCTCCCTTGAAAGTATTAAAAGCAGACTAGATCATACAGAAAATAGAATCTCTAATGTAGAAGAGAAAATGGCTGGCCTAGAAAAATCCACCACAAAGACTGAGAAAATGGCCCAAAAATTTGAGAATAATATGCGAGAAGTACTAGATACAATTAAACGTCCAAACATCTGGATAATAGGCATCCCAGAGGGTGAAGAGACTCATAAGGGCATTGATAATCTATTCCATGAAATCCTGCAAGAAAACTTTCCAAACCTGGCGAGGCACTCAAAGATTCAGTCCCAAGAAATACAGAGGACCCCAAATAGAATCAACCCAAGAAGATCTTCTCCAAGACACATTATAGCCAGATTGACCAAAACCACAGACAAAGACAAGATACTAAGACTGGCAAGAGAAAAAAGCCAAGTTACCTACAAAGGGTATCCCATCAGACTAACGACAGACCTCTCATCGGAAACAATGCAAGCGAGGAAAGAATGGGAAAATATATTCAAAGTATTAAGGGAAAAGCAATTTCATCCGAGAATTCTGTACCCAGCAAGGTTATCATTCATTTGGGAAGAAAAGACACGAACTTTCCCAGATAAACAAAACCTGAAAGAATTTACCAGCACCAGACCAGATCTCCAAGAAGTTCTTAAGGGAGTGCTATGTCAGTAAAATTAAATGCAGACACACAGAAATAAGAGTTCAAAAACTAAGAAAATGGGCAACTTAATTGTAGGGACAATGTTTGGAGATGAATATTATATCCCAGAATTCAATCTGGAAGATTGAACCTTAACAGAAGAAAGATTAAGTACATGAGACTGAACCGATAAAACAACATTCTGTGACTTGACTGAATTATTGCTGCTTTTCTCCTAAGCTTTGTTTTCCGGTTTTAAAGGATTTCTGTCCTGTCTTGAGCTGTTGATAGGTGCATGTACCTACTATTTGAACAGGATACTAACCTGTTTCTAGGCTTTAAGTTTCAAGGAAATATCATTACCAGTTCAAAACTACTCTTCTTGAAATTACCTGCTGAACGTAGTTAGATTACTTATGATATTGTGTGATGAACAAAATGTTGGGGAAAAAGGAATGGAAGACAACTGTATATAGCAGAGATAGTGTAATAAGAGAGTGGGAAAGGGCAGAGGGTCAAACATGGGGTAAAAATACATATATATACATATACATATGTATGAAAGTAGAAATGGAATATTATTGATGATAACATGCATGATTAAGCCACTATGCAGTTTATTCTAGATGGGAAACCACATTTAGTACGTTGTGATGATGCTCAGGGAATGAATGTTAAGTAATTAAAAAAAAAAAGTTGCAGGAGAAAAAAAGAACGGTAAAACTGTTTGTATCGAAATTAAAAAAAAAAAAACAACGCATATTTGATGACTGCAGTAAGCTATATAGCCCCAGCTGGGTACTATTTTATAATATGTTCATTCTACTCACTGGGGTTTATGCCTAAAGTCAGACTTGGGTTCATGTATAGGTATATATCAGCTGTGCTAGCTATTGGATATATTTAGACTAATTAAGTTCATTAGCAAATCAATTAAATGGGGGGGGGGAGGCATAGAAAGCAACCATGGATACCAGAGACAATGTGGGAGGAGAGTGGGACATGGCAGAGGGTGAGGGATAAGGAATCAAGGATGGCAAAACAAAAAACAAAGTATACAAGACATAAGAATTGGAAAATTATTTGCTGAAAACATGTATGTTGATGTGCTTGATTGAGCCAATACACAGTATATTTTGTATGGAAAATTCATTTGTATGCTGTAATGATGTATAGTGAATTAATGTAAAAAATAAATAAATTTAAAGAGAAAAAAAAAAAAAAACTATAACAGGTAGCACACACACACACAAAATAAAAGATACTATGCCAGGAACAGGAGGTAGGAAGAATTCTGCTAATAGAAAATAAATGGTCTGTTAATGTTTGTGGGCATGACTTCCCCAGTCCCTTTTTAAAAGATTTTGGAAAATAGGAAAAGTAGTCAGACTTCTGTCCACACTACACTTGCAACATTAATTGTGGGACCTTCCATGAGGTTAAGTTCCCGAGAGGCATACCTCCCGAATAACCCAGGCCATAGGCCAGCTCCATGAGATAAGGGAATGGTCAGGAGGACTTACGAGGTCCATTTGGGCCCCCAGCTGGGTCTCTGAGACATAGAGCACAGAGGGAGGCAGGAGAGCTCAACATATGGAGCTGACCCTCACCTGCCTTGAAAGACACATCTTTTTCTTTTTTAAAGGTTTTTGCCATAGGGCATGTATGCTCACCAGAGAGAGACAGTGAGAGGGAAAATGAGACAACACTCCCCCCCAGGGGGCTGGCCACGCCACAATCCCTTCTCTTCCATTCTCCTCCTGGGATTGTGGGCATGCGCACACATGCTCCCTGCATGATTTTTTTTTTTTTTCTCCCTGCATGATTTTGAAGCTTCCAGGTCCAGCACTTGAACTGCAGTCAGTCACATGGGAGTCCAGCACCTTAACCACTATACCACTTGGTAGCCCCGAAACACATCTTAACCCACTGGAGCTCAGCTCTCCAAAGCCCTATAAAACCCTTCTCTGATTTCCCATCCTGAGATAATCACTTGGACATTGTTTCTCTCCCTTTTCTGCCTTGAGTTGTAATTAAGTTAGTTTTGCTTTATTAGTAGGCAGTCTGGTGATATGGACCTCAGTGATTATTTCAAGAGTAAAGTTCTCTATAGTCAAACATGCTTGGAAAACACTGTATGAAATTCCACCTTTATGAAAATTATAATATGTAACCTTAATAAAGCTTCTGAAAAGTTCTGCATTAAAAAAATGAAGGCAATTAAACAAGCTGGAGACTTATGCCTGAAAAGTCGTCTTTTTCCTGCAAGCTTACTAACTTCTCTTAGAACATTGTTTCCCTTTCACATCAGTTTTTTTTTTTAAGAATTATTTTATTTAACTTTATTTATTTTAACTTGACCAGAGAGGGACAGAGTAAAAACAAGAGTAAGAAAGCGAGAAAGCAAGCCATCAGGTCTGGGGCTCAAACGGTTGTCAGGGAGATTCCAGGTGAAAACAATAGAGAGGTTAGCTGGCCTGTGGAAGTCCAGCTCCTTTCACCACCACGCCACATGCCGGCCTCCACATCAGTTTTTAAAAGGTTAATTTAGGTCAATGCATTAATGATTCATGAGAAATTAAAGGCTGTTGGCCCAGTGGGAGTGGTGCAGGTGGTCACATACTAATCTGCAGTGCTGGAGCCCACATGGTTGATTCTGGGTTTGGAAACCCAAGTGGACATGAAACACAGTGGGTACTCACATGCCCAAGATCTTGACTAGCTAGAGGGCTAGGGGGCAGGGGTCTCAGTGTGATGAGATCTTGTTGAGGGTGTCTCTCTCTCTTGTACCTTCTCTTTCTCATAAAATTAACAAAAAGAAAGATATTAAGGACTGCTAAACCCATACAGTAGAACCCTGACACTGCATCTAATGTGGTGAGAAGGCGCACAGGTGGCCCACGCTGTAAATGTCTTCGTCCCATCAGAGCCTCTGGGTTGGGCTGCCACCCTGGGCAGGGAAGTTTCCACATGCTCAGTGAGTGAGGCCTATTGGAATCCAACAGTCTGTCTACAAATCCGCTCATGGAGGCACCGCCAAGCCAGGCATCCACCACTTTGTCAGAGGAGGAGCTAGTATGCCTGCTGGGCCTGGATTCCCAAAGCACTGCCTTGCTCAGGTGCAACACAGAATGAGTGTCCCGTGAGTGCCCATGGATAGCCATTTCCATTGTCACAGTGATGCCGGGACGTGCAAGGAAATCCCCATGTAGTACCTCCAGCCTTCCTCAGGCAGGCCAGCTAACCTCGTTGTTGTTTCCACCTGGAATCTCCCTGGTTTGGGCTCTGCAAAAGAAAATGAATAACCTCAGGATCCAGTGTACCATCTGTGAAATAGGTGGCCAACAAAGAGCCCTGGCCTCACAGAAGCAAGGTTATTCGAAGCACCTACAAGCATTTTGCAAGTGTGATCCTTGGTATAGTCTCATTAAGAATTAGTCACCATTGGGGCCAGCAGGTGCTATGGTGGTTAAGGCGCTGGACTCCCACATGGCTGACCACGGTTTGAGTCCCGGACCTGCGGCTTATTTTCTCTCTCTCTCTCTCTCTCTCTCTCTCTCATGAGCACACGTGGCCTATAGCAAATTGAATAATAATAAATAAAAATTCTTTTAGATGCGCGGGACCGGGGCCGCCCGCCTCTGGGCCCGCGCGGGACCGGGGCTGCCCGCCTCTGGGCGCACGCGGGACCGGGGCCGGCGCGCTAGGCCGCCCGCCTCTGGGCCCGCGCGGGACCGGGGCCGCCCGCCTCTGGGCCCGCGTGGGACCGGGGCTGCCCGCCTCTGGGCGCACGCGGGACCGGGGCCGGCGCGCTAGGCCGCCCGCCTCTGGGCCCGCGCGGGACCGGGGCTGCCCGCCTCTGGGCCCGCGGCCAGCGCGCGGGGCCGCCGGCCTCAGGGCCCGCGCGGGACCGGGGCCGCCCGCCTCTGGGCCTGCGTGGGACCGGGGCCGGCGCGCTGGGCCTCTCGCCTCTGGGCCTGCGCGGGACCGGGGCCGCCCGCCTCTGGGCCCGCGGACAGCGCGCGGGGCCGCCCGCCTCTGGGCCTGCGTGGGACCGGGGCCGGCGCGCTGGGCCTCTCGCCTCTGGGCATGCGCGGGACCGGGGCCGCCCGCCTCTGGGCCCGCGGCCAGCGCGCGGGGCCGCCGGCCTCTGGGCCCGCGCGGGACCGGGGCCGCCCGCCTCTGGGCCTGCGTGGGACCGGGGCCGGCGCGCTGGGCCTCTCGCCTCTGGGCCCGCGCGGGACCGGGGCTGCCCGCCTCTGGGCCCGCGGCCAGCGCGCGGGGCCGCCGGCCTCTGGGCCCGCGCGGGACCGGGGCCGCCCGCCTCTGGGCCTGCGTGGGACCGGGGCCGGCGCGCTGGGCCTCTCGCCTCTGGGCCTGCGCGGGACCGGGGCCGCCCGCCTCTGGGCCCGTGTGGGACCGGGGCTGCCCGCCTCTGGGCGCACGCGGGACCGGGGCCGGCGCGCTAGGCCGCCCGCCTCTGGGCCCGCGCGGGACCGGGGCCGCCCGCCTCTGGGCCCGCGTGGGACCGGGGCTGCCCGCCTCTGGGCGCACGCGGGACCGGGGCCGGCGCGCTAGGCCGCCCGCCTCTGGGCCCGCGCGGGACCGGGGCTGCCCGCCTCTGGGCCCGCGGCCAGCGCGCGGGGCCGCCGGCCTCAGGGCCCGCGCGGGACCGGGGCCGCCCGCCTCTGGGCCTGCGTGGGACCGGGGCCGGCGCGCTGGGCCTCTCGCCTCTGGGCCTGCGCGGGACCGGGGCCGCCCGCCTCTGGGCCCGCGGACAGCGCGCGGGGCCGCCCGCCTCTGGGCCTGCGTGGGACCGGGGCCGGCGCGCTGGGCCTCTCGCCTCTGGGCATGCGCGGGACCGGGGCCGCCCGCCTCTGGGCCCGCGCGGGACCGGGGCTGCCCGCCTCTGGGCGCACGCGGGACCGGGGCCGGCGCGCTGGGCCGCCCGCCTCTGGGCCCGCGCGGGACCGGGGCCGCCCGCCTCTGGGCCCGCGGCCAGCGCGCGGGGCCGCCGGCCTCTGGGCCCGCGCGGGACCGGGGCCGCCCGCCTCTGGGCCTGCGTGGGACCGGGGCCGGCGCGCTGGGCCTCTCGCCTCTGGGCCTGCGCGGGACCGGGGCCGCCGGCCTCTGGGCCCGCGGCCAGCGCGCGGGGCCGCCGGCCTCTGGGCCCGCGCGGGACCGGGGCTGCCCGCCTCTGGGCGCGCGCGGGACCGGGGCCGGCGAGCTAGGCCGCCCGCCTCTGGGCCCGCGCGGGACCGGGGCTGCCCGCCTCTGGGCCCGCGGCCAGTGCGCGGGGCCGCCGGCCTCTGGGCCCGCGCGGGACCGGGGCCGCCTGCCTCTGGGCCTGCGTGGGACCGGGGCCGGCGCGCTGGGCCTCTCGCCTCTGGGCCTGCGCGGGACCGGGGCCGCCCGCCTCTGGGCCCGCGCGGGACCGGGGCTGCCCGCCTCTGGGCACGAGGGACCGGGGCCAGCGCGCTGGGCCGGCCGCCTCTGGGCCTACGCGGGACCGGGGCCGCCCGCCTCTGGGCCTGCGCGGGACCGGGGCTGCCCGACTCTGGGCACTCGGCGCCTCTGCTTCGCGTTCCGCAGTCGAGGCCGCCCAGCCCCTGCTGCCCCTCCGGCGCTGGGTGTGTCCCACGCTCGGCGCCGACGCTGCCTGGCAGCACTCTGACCAGGCAGGCGAACCGGAGGTGGCGCTGGGTCCCGTGCACATTCGCGTGCTCGGGGGCTGGTGTGTGCCCGCTGGGCCCGCGCGTGGCCGCCGGGCCTGAGCGTGGTTGCGCGCGCTTGGGGCTGACGTGTGGCCGTCGGGCCTACACGTGACCGCCGGGTCAGCGCATGGCCGCTGGGTCTGCGAGTGGCCGCTGGGCACACGCATGGCCCCCAGACTGGTGAGTGGCTGCCGGGTCTGAGTGTGGCTGCCGGGCCCGCTCCTGTGCATGGCCGCCGGGCCTGCGCCTACACATGGCTCCCGGGCCGGAGCGTGGTCACTGGGCCGGCGCACGCCGGGCCTGCGTGTGGCTCCCGGGCCTGCGAGTGGCCACCGGGCCTATGCATGACCTCCAGGTTGGCGAGTGGCCACCAGGTCTGAGCATGGCCGCCGGTCCTGTGTGTGGCCGCCGGGCCTGTGCCCGTGCGTGGCCGCCGGGCCTGTGTGTGATCGCCGGGCCTGTGCAGGGTCGCCGGGCATGCGCCCACGCGTGGCCGCCGGGCCCGCGCATGGCTGCTGGGCCTGTGCCCAGGCGTGGCCAACGAGCCTGCCCGTGACCGCCGGGCCTGCACGTGACCGGCGGTTGCGAGCAGCAAACTGAAGCCGAAAACAAGGATTAAGATCTTGCAAATATAAGCAGAAGAAGGAAACCTTGGATGTCTTAAACCAATTGAGAAATGTATGGTATAGGAGGATTTTCGCTGCCTATGGGCAGTGAGAAGGCGATGGTACCAGCCCTGCATTACCTCAGGGAAAAATAAGAACTATTCTACCATTCTTAAGGAAGCCAGATACTCGAGGATGACTCACGCTGCAGATCCCCACAACACCATCCTCGGTAATCACAGGATGGATGCTGTGCTGCAGCAGCTGATAACCGTCTCTGCCTACCAGAACTGCGTTCCTGAAACTGTACTCCATAGAGACTCACCTACAACTGCGGAGCTGCACGAGACCCACCCTTGACCCAACCCTGAATAGAACCTATGTTTCCTATTGTGGAAAACTTTATGAGCTCATAATTGAAAAAGGAAAAAAAAAAAAAAAAAAAAAAAGGATGAAAGATCTGGAGGGTATGGTCGCAGGGATGGCAACTGCGGATGCTGGAGACAGCACGGGAGAGGTAATGGGAATGAATGATGGAGGGCGGTTCAGGGAACGATCATCACGTTTGATGGACACAGGGGTGAAGGGTGGTCTGTTGAAGATGATGTATGTGGGGGTATCATTGTCTTGGCTAATGTTAACTATACTCATGCTGGAAGGGACCATGCTGTACACTGTAAAGATGTCCAATGAAAAAAAAAAATAATGATAACATTATCGGCACTCTGGCAGAAGGAAAAAGATCCAATGATATGATAGCGGAAAGGATAAATGTGGATGCCGGAGCCTGTAAGGGAGGGGAGTGGGTGGTCAGGAGAGGGTGGTAGAAAGTGGGCGTGGGGGGCAAAAGGAGGAATCAGTTAACACCAAAAAAAGTAGAGTTCTCTGTTGAAAACTATATACATATATGTATATTGTATACATCATAATGGGAACTTTATGTAAAATGAATTTAATTAATCTGAGAAAAATAAAATAAAAAAAAAAAATTCTTTTAAAAATAAACAACAAAAAAGAATCATGCTCATAAAGATAGGCATGCATCCTTATAGCTCTGTCTGGGTGTAGCAAGACAAAATGGCTGCCAAAGGGAATGTCACTCAGTGAAAAGAAAAGGAGAGAAAAAGTAAGGGGGTGGAGGAGAAAGGAAGGAGGAAAAAATGGGAATTACTAAAAATGCAAAGGCTAGGCCCTGAGGTCCAGGTTTCTGGGGACACCGATCGATCTTCTCTCTCCCTCTTTCTCTCCCCTACCCCCTCCGTGCTATCTTCTTTCTCTGGCTTGCCGTGGGTTTCTCAGATCACACAGCTTTCCATCTGCAGAGGAAACCCAAGTTTTTCACTCTCAAAGCTCAAGCCATCCCAGGGCTACGGAACTGAATGCAAGTGATAACAGAGGTGTTTTCCCCCTGCCTACCCGATGACCCTCTGTTCTTCCTTCTTGTTCCAGCTCTACAACGGGGAGAAGCAGAGGGTTTGCAGGAATGTCATCCTGAAGGAGAGCTGAGATTTTGCACAGTGAGTAAGTGGCCGGTACCCCTGTGTCGCTCTGTAGTGAGGTGTCTAGGAGTCTCAGGGGTACCTCCGGAGAGGACTGGCCCAGCTTAGCTTTAGCCTAAGACATGGAGAAACTCAGCCTGCTAGGAGGGGCTTTCTTCTCTCCCATTCCATATCTGCTGAAACAGAAGGAAACATAGTACAGAAAAAAAGTCCTGTGACCTATCGGCGACACGGGTAGATTCTTTCTTCTCGGTATGTTTTCCTTGTACCAAAACCCCGGCCCAATCAAAGACAATCCAAAGGGCAAACATAGCACGTTCTTGGAGTGCCTACGGCATTCTATGGTGTTGTGGGAAAAGACTTCATTCTTGGAATGTAAAAACAGGGCTTGCAGATGATAAAAACTGCATTTCAGGGAAGATGGAGATGATGTCGGCCAGCTAGAGGCAGGGGTCCTGAAGCCTCCAAATTAAAGGCTTGCTCTTATACCCACAGCCCCTGCAAAGCTTTCCTTGTGGTCGGCAGAAGATGGTGACCGCAGGGATGATGTTGTCTTCAGCCACTACCACAGAAAAACAGGATCTCAGGAAGTTCACAGGAAGGGAACAGGCCAGCCATTCCAAAATGTTATTTGAAAATAGTCTGAGAGTATACATTGGAAAGAAGTATTTGTTCTGAAGAGCAAAAGGGAAGATGACGTGGAAGGAAACTGTCAAGAGGCCATGATGTCTGGCCAAGGGAACAAGGCACTAAGAATCTAATTATTATCTGGGCTTTTAGGTGAATGCAAGACTCACACCCTTGTCATGACCAAGGGGCTGGTTCTAGTCAACACACAGAACTATTTTGAATCCCCGCTGTCATCCTGGTACTCCGAACCCAAGCAGGCCACAGGCATTGTGCATTTCCACAGGGAAATCGTTTTCCTGAAAGTCTCCTGCCTCTCAGTGAGTCTCAGGAAATGCCAGTCCTCTGGGCCAGGTTAGATGGCCAGGTTAGGAATGCCCCTTAAAGAATATTGGATCTTTGGAAAAGTCATGACTCATTTTTCTATGCAAAAATGCGACGTGACTTTTCAGATGACCCAATAGAACAGAGCCCTTGGCCAGCAAGCCCAGGGTCCTAGAGGTTACACTGGCACCGTGGGTGGTATCATCTGGACTCCATGTGTTTGCAGGGAGGGGCTGAAGAGTGAGACTTACGAATGGGTGGGTGACCTGGTGGGGAGGCAGGGTCACAGTGGAATCTGGTTGCCCTGGAGACAGGACGTTTTCTGCTCAAGCTGTTTGAGAGGAAAATTTTCCACTGTAAATATGTAAACATATTGCAGCTTTCTTAGCTTTTACATTCTTGTTCACATAGCATTCAGGATGGATTTGTACTTTAAAAGAAAAATTCTAAAAGGTAATTTTCAGGGGACAGCTATTGGGTAGGTAGCTGGGGTTCAGCTTTTGTTTAAGGATGAGTGTGGGAAGGAAAGGACTTGATTGCTTTTCCAGAAGCACCAGGTCTCCCCAGGTTATGTGGGGTATCCACGGTATTGCCAAGAGCTGGTTCAAGAAGGAGAGGTACCCTGGAAACAGGCCAAAGACGGTACCTTCTTCTTCAATCTCCAGTGTGAACAGTTTACCTTCTATCTTTCCTGCTATTTATACTATAAAACTCTACAGCTATAGCCTCTCCCTAAACAATTTCCTGAGTCCCTGTGGATTTATTTTTCCTTTGGTGTGTGGTAAAAAATATATAATATAAACTTTACCATCTGAGCCGCTGAAGTGTACAGCTCGGTGGCACTAACTACATCCACTGTGCTGGGTGGCCATCACCACCACCCATCTCCAGAACTTTTCATCATGACCAATACCAGCTGTACCCATGAAACAGTAACTCCCTAGCCCCTGCTCCCAGGCCCGACTAACCACCTGTCTACTTCCTGGTCTGTGAATTCGCCTGTTGTAATTACCTCACATCACTGGAATACAATATTTGTCATTTTGTGTCTGGCTTATTGCACTTAGTGTAACGTGTTTGAGGGTCATCCATGTTGTGGCATTGCTCAGACTGTCATCCTTTTTTAAGGCTGAATATTATTCTATTGCATGGACGTGCCACGTTTTGTTTCTCCACACATCTGTTGGTGGACACTTGGGTTGTAATGGTCATTTCCGCCTCCAGGCCGTTGTGAATAATGCTGCTCCTATGAGCATGGTTGGACAAGTCTCTGTTTGCATCCCTGCTTCTAGTTCTTTTGGATGGACACCAGAAGGGGAATTGCTGAGCCATATGGTAATTCCACATGTAACTTTTTGAAGAAAAAAGTTCCACAGCAAGCCCCTGTATACTTTTGATCAATATATTTTCTAGAGCATCTGAGAATCATTTTCTAATGGAGTTTGGCAATAAGTATAATTGTATCTATTTTTTAATTCCCTCATATTCACTAATCCATTTTTCTCTAAGGATCTCTATCTTAATTTTCTTATGTTGAATGTTTAGATATATCCTGGGTCAGCCTTGAATTGATTGATTGATGAGTAGCAACAAGCAGGGGCGGTGGGGGGCAGACTTAATCTAGTTTTCTAGAACCTCCTTAACCACACTGTGGACAAGCAATACTTGGCTTCCACTACTCATCCCTGGGGACATTCATCATGACACTGTCTCACCTCCCACCTGCCACTTCTGTCTCCATGACCCAGTCCAGCCCCAGTGCAGCAAAAGCTTATTTAGAACATACAAGTCTTCACTGAGTTTCTTCTCCTCAGCGCTTCCATGGCACTGGAGGTCTCTGTAGCCTGACCTTGTGTTTTGAAATGTTTCATCCTCTAGGGGGCATCGCATTCCAGCCCCCAATGTTGCACCTCCCTGTACACACCCAGGATACCCAGTGAACTGAACTCCTGGGGTGCCTGGCAATGTCTCCCTTCACCTGGTTGATGGTGATGAGGAAATCTGCTTTATAATTTTTCATTAAACTGTTCAATTATATGTGCTTCTTTGAATGTATGTTATATTTCTCAATTAAAACATTTTAAAAAAAGAAAGAAAGAAAATAAAGCAAAATGTAGCAAAGGAATCTTCCAGGCTCCAGGTAAGCCTATAGATAAAAGCAGAAGCTATTTGTAGACGTGGAGTCTGATGGATGTCTCTGCTTCATCTTGTTTTTCTTTTGAATATTTTCATTAAGCAATATAGCACATACTCAAAGAATTACATGTAGAGGAACAGTTTAGTGAAAAATATGAAGCAAAAATCCATCACCACCACCCAGGTCCAGAAGGAGAACGTTGCCAGGTACCCCAAGAATCTGGTCTACCCTGGAAAAACATACCCAATTCTGACTCTGTCCTTTCCCCTAAAGTAGTAGCCCTATCCCAAATTTTATAATTTTTCTTGATTTTTAACATATTTTATAGCATTTGTTTGCAGCCCTAAAATGTATAGTTTAGTTTTGCTCAAAAAACAAAATCTGTTCATTGATTTATTCCATGAGCAAGAGAGAGACAACATCCCCAACAGAGTCTTGACATCACAATCCACCCCAGCCAGCCTCAGATCATGGGCACACATGCACCCAGCATACTCAGGGAAGTCCCTGGTCATGAATGTCAACCTGTTTTCCTCAGTAGTTGTGTTGTTCCCGCTCTCAGCCCAGGAAAGAAAGTGCCTGCTGCTCCCTGACTCAACACTCAGAAAATGGTCTGCAGAGCCTCTTACCCCCAACACACACACACACACACACACACACACACACACACACGTCATTCTGTGTGTGTTCATTTTACTGGTGCTAATCTCATTCAACAGTCACATGCTTGACCTTGGCAACCAACAAACTGGGAGACTTTTGGAGATCCTTCCACAGGAATCCCTACCCCAGTTTCAGTGCATGGTAGGGGTGATCCAGAGTGAGGCTAAGAGTTGCCAGAGGGCAGGGAGGAGGGTCCAGGTGTGCATTGCCATCACCCTGGAGGTATGAATTGCAGAGCCCCAGCCAGCAACAGACCCAACCAGCAGGTCATAAAACCTACATCAAAGACTCCTGATCCCCTGGCTATGAGTTTAAATGGAGCCCAGGTGTCACCTGCAAACTCTTTCAGCTCCCTGCTGAGCTGCTCGCCTACAACCACTCCTGAGCTTGGGAGCCTCGACAATGTGACCAGTACTGTAGGGTCAGATCACTGTGGCCTTACCAGCTGGGAGTGATCAATTCTGTCTGGTGAGTGGGGCCTCCCCAAGAACAGACAGAGATGCTGTCCTAGACCAGCTGCTGTACTAAAACCAAGCAATCCAGAGCAAGCCGTTAAACAAATAAAAATGTTACCAATTTCTTGTCTTTGGAAAAAAAAAGTATGCACCTCAATATAAATTTCACACAACAGAGATAAATACCAAGAACACAAACAAAATCACTTAAAATTCTGCCACTCAGAAATAACCACCACACACACTTGGTCGGTGTCATCCGAGCTCTCTCTCAGGACAAACATGCAACTGGAAGGACTGGCAAATGGGCGAGTGGGCGTATAAATGAACACCCAGGTTATAGATATAATTCTAGGAAAAAACCCTACTGTATATGCTATTTTAAGATACAAACATGTTTTTCTCTTTAAGAACTAATATCTGTTGTTTGCTTCCTTTAATTACAAGACATTCTTAATGGAGGAACCCAGAGATCACAAAACACAAAGAAAAAAATCCTTTTACATTTTACCATGAGAAGACACCAAACATACCTGCACATATGCATGTATACATTTGTTGTAGACCAAATGCTATCCCCCCGGATTTCTTCTGTTGAAGCCCTAACACCCAGTGTGACTGACATAGAGACAGGGTCTTTAAGGAGGTGGTTAAGGTGAAATAGGCCATAAGAGCCCTTAAAGGAGGAGGAAGAAATAACAGAGCTTGTGTTCTCTCTCTGTCCTTGAACACAAAGGGAAGGCCATGTGAGGTCACAGTGAGAAAGTGGCCGTGTGCAAGCCAGGAAGAGAGTCCTCACCAGAAACCAACCCCTGAGCACTCTGATCTTGGACTTCCAGCTTCCAGAACTGTGAGGAAATCGATGTCTGTTGTTTAAGCTGGCCAGTCTCTGCTGTTTTGTTAGGGCAGCCCTAGCAGACCAACACAACATACAATGTAATACTTACTCCGTCAAAATAGCATAGCAATGCGCTTTATCCCCCACACCCCAGTGACCGAGGACTCCCTAGCAAGGCTTCCCAGAGGACTTACTCCTAAGGACAACAGCAGATTCACAGGCCTCCTCAGCCGAGCATGGTAAAAAACGAGTCTCGTGCTGCCCAATAGGGAGCCGAAGGAGCAGGACCAGCCACAAGGTAGGTGGCGGCATTTTGTCTCTTGGCCACAAACTGAAGCATGCACATGAAGTGAAACGAAGCCAAACCTGACCATCGTTACAGTAATAAGCAATGCATAAATCTGCATGGCTGAGCTACAGAAAAGATCAATGCAGCCATTTTTAATAGTGACTAACTGAAGTGCGACTGAAATGTTATTAGCAGAGCAATAAACTTCATCCACAGTCCTCACTTAGACGGAATCTCCCAGGCAACACCAGCAGCTCAGCGGCACTCAGGTCACCCCCGCCTGCAAGGCTGAGAACAGCGTGGTTCTGCCTGAGGATTCTAACCAGTCGCTGGCCCAACCTGCTCTCCTCCTCCTCACACACAGGAGTCAGATCACCCTGGCTTCTTGGATTCTTAGAAGTGACTGGAGGTCAGATTCGTTCAATCACGTTCTAACGTCAACAAGACACAGGGAGAGGGAAGCATCAAGTTCCGGAAGGGGCTGGCAAAGCTCCCCTCCCAGGGCATCTCTAAGAGTACGGACACAGGGCTCACAGTGAAGGTCAGGGACGATGGGACAGCCTTTTGTGTGGTTCCTAAAAAGTACAGGACTAGCCAAACACTGAGAGCTACAAGGCCTTGAGCCAAATTTTAAAACAAACCATTTAGGAAATAGAAACAGTAATTAAAATGCTGCTTCAGTCTGTCCGTAGAGCAAACCCAGCGAGTTTCTTGTCCCCTCAGCCTCTACTCACACCACCTTCTACATCACCAACACAGGGCCCAGGAGGAGAAGGGGAATGTCGCCCAGAGCCGGCCTCTTGGGAAAGGCCTTCATGAGGCTCTGGAAAGCTGGATCCAAAGTTCTAGCTTCTTTCTCATGCCACAGAGTGACAAGGCTGTCTAAATGATGGTGAGGCCTTGAGCTTATTATCCCCACTCCCCAACCCCTCACACCTCACTCCTTCCCATCTTCCTGGTGCCCTGTCTCATCCAAGACCCTCTTGGGGTCCCTCCCCAGGTTCCCTCACTAGCCTCAAGATATCTCCAACACCCATCCTCAGAACTGTTATAATCTGATGGCCTACTCTGTGTGAGGGGCTTGACTGTTCACATGGTACCATTCATAGGCAGTAGGATTGAGCTTCAGGGAGGTCCTTCTATGCTCCAGAAAAAGCTCCCACCAGGAGCTGCATACCCTGAGCCATGTGTGTGTGTTGTGTGCACACACGTGTGTGTATCACATTTTCTTTATCCATTCACCCATCAAGGGACACTTAGGTTAATTCCATATCTCAGCTATTATGAATGCTACAGTGACTATGGGAATGCAGAGATACCTACCCAATTTCAGTTCCTTTGGACATATGCCCAGAGGTGGGATTGCTGTATCACATGGTAGTTGTTGGGGCTGTTTGGGTCATGCAGTTTGTGGGGACCTCTGGAGCATACTGTGTAAAAGGCTGTCCCCTCTATGTCTGAGGCCAACCTAACTTCCAAGGAGTTGGGGGAAGAGGGTAAAAGAGAGGGTACCCTGCGTTCCTGCTCTGGACCCTGCTCTGTGGGGGGCGCAGAGCAAGCTCACTCTGTTCAGCCCAGTCGCAGCACCAGCTGGCGAGCATGCCAGCTCTTTCTCTAGCCCCCGTGACACCTCCTCCTCTCACCTAAAATGGGAGGAGAGAGGGGGAGGCAATGCTGCCTTTTCCTCCTGTGCTGAATTTATCCCAACTGCAGACTGGCTGCAGAAGCCGAGGAGAAGATAAACAAAGAAGGCTTGTTATAATTTTGCAGAACTCTCCTGAGACTCTGCAGCCCACTCTGTGTTCTTCCTGCCTCGCTGGGGAGAAGCTCCGCCTGGCTCCTGCTCCATCCTGCGCCAAAGGGCTGTCTTCCTACTCCTGGGGCCTCCTTCTCCTGGGCAAGCTTCAGACCCTGGTTGAAGATTTAGTTCCCATGTTGGGACTGGGAACTTTGACAGGTGCTCAGCATGTTCTCACTGTTCCTCACTTTTGCCTCTGCTGTAGTTGGCCACTATGGTGGGCCACCATCTCTGCCCTGGTGCCCTCTGAATCTCCTCCAGATCAACTGCTCAAATGATTTTGCCTCATCCCCCCACACAGAGAGATTCTAGGGAGAGGTATACAAACAGCAACAGCAGGGGCCAGCAGGTGGCATAATGGTTAAGACACTGGACTCCCACATGGTCAACTGCAGTTTGAGTCCTGGACCCAGCAGCCCGAGACTTACGCCAGGTGCATGTGTGTGTGTGTGCCCCAAATTGCGAGAGGAGAATGGAAGAGAAGGGATTGTGGCATGGCCATCCCCCCTGGGGGGTGATTTCTCACTTTTTCTGTCTGTCTCTGTGTCTCCAGTAAGTGCACGTGCCCTATAACAAAAATCTCTCTAAAAGCAAGACAAAAACAAAAGCAAAACAAATGACAACAGCCTGAAGGAGGAAAAGACATGAAGGGCCCAGATATGCCCCAGAGTCAGGATGTCCTCTGTTTAATCTTCATTCTAGCCCATTGGTGATAAAAGACCAACAACAGTTCCCCTTCTGAAAACTGGTAGAATCAGCCTCAGAACTTAGTCGTGATGGACATTTATCACCTTGCTGGGGGGCATGGGCAAGTCGATCCTGGCCCATTAGGGCACCTAATGTGGTGAACAGGGAGTGCGTGCACGGGCAGCCCTGAGTGTGGAGCCAGAGATTCTAATGGCAGGAACTGTGTGGTGCGGGACCACTGCCACAGAGGGAGCAGGAATGGGGTCCTGGGTGTGTAGGGGCCGTGGAAACAGCTGTTCCAGCCCCAGTGGCCAGGCCCAGAAGCAGCAGTACCTCTGCATGGCCTTCGAGGTCTAGCAATCTGCAGCAGAAGTCACAAAGCCCCCAGAGGACTGGGTCTCCAGGGTGACTTTGCCTGTGAGCCCAGCTGTGACAGAACCATTGCACTTCTGCTTTCCCAAGCTGGCTCTCCAGCCCTCCCTGCAGCTCTGAGCCATCCTATCCTTACACAACACACTCCTTTTCTGCTTAAGTCAGCCCAAACTGGTTGCTGCAGCTTACAGCTGAGAGCCTCCCCACCCCTCCAACTGATTTCCCAGTCTCCAGGCTCTGGTTCCAGAGGCTTCTACCCTTGTTTTTCCAAATACTTTCTGCCTGCCCAAGGCCAGAGTAGACCCACTATGCTTCGACAAACTGAGCACATCCCACGTCAAACTGAAAGGATAATAGCCCCCCAATCTCGCACCAGCAAAATCTTTGCCCCAAGGACTTAGAGACACTTCCTAACAGTTGGGCTTCCTTTCCCACAGATCAAGGGGTGATTGAGGAGTAAAGCTTTCTGTGGGCAGTTGAGGACATCCAAATAGCAGGCCACCAATCAGAGTGAAGTCTGACATCCTAAGAAGCCCCATACCAGGCTTCTGATGGCTTCTGACAGGTTTGGGTCAAGCCTGCTGTTCTAGTTACATGGTCATTTCTGAGTGGGGCTGATTTACTAAAAGCAAGGTGCCAGAGCCTGGAGTGCCCCTCCCAGCATTGCAGAGCACGTCGCAGCGCTTCGTGTCCACCGCAACCCCACTGTGAAAACAGTCCAGAAACCAGGCAAGTATTTCTATCCGCACGTCCCTTTTGCATTGGCATTTTCTCTCTGCTGGCCTTTTAGCACGTGCCCAGCAACATTATTTACTTATTGGAGGCGGGGGGAGCCAGAGCAGCCCTCGGTGCCTGGAAGCTACTTATTTGCTTCTGCCATGAGGAGAGTCAGAGTATGGGATTCCTGACGCCTTGGGAGAAGGATGACATACAGAACAAGAAAGAAGGGGTTTCTTAAATCCATCCAGATTTATGGGGAAGAAGTTTTGGGGGGACCAAGAGACTCCGTTGGAATTAAGACCTGGGTGACTTCTGGCCTCAGAATAAAACCACGATGCTCCTACACCCAGAGGCCTTGAGCAGACAGAAGCTGATCTCTGCTTGTTAATCCTCCAAGTCTGAGTAATTCCCCCCGCCCCCCAGCGAAGGCTCTGGAATCAGGGGAACATGTGGGCCCTGTCGTCCCCAGAAGCTCACCTTCCTGATGACATCCAGATGTGTCATCATTCCAGGGGTCTGATTAGCTGTAGAACGTGATATTTCCATGTTCCCAGGATTCATCTGCGTTAACTCTGCTGCTAATTAGGTTTGTATCTGGCAGTGGTGACATCAAAAAAAGGTTTTGTAGTCAATTATGTTCTCCCGAACACACAGGAAGGAATTGTCCTGTCAATGCTACGGCGGTCTCCACCTTAATGAGCTGCCCCAGACAAAGGCACAAAAGGACATTATCGTCCCTGAGTACCTGTCTCTACGGGCTTCTGTTGAACAAGAAGTTGAGTGCGGTCTGGTCACCCTGTGAGAGCAGGCATGCCTGCACTTTCAGATCGCCTGCCTCCTGGGGAACACAGCTGAATGTGATCAGGTGTGTTCCAGCCGCTCTAAAAAATATCCCCAAGGAAATGAAATGCACAAACAGTGTTCGCCCAGCCTAATTACCGAGGGCTTGATTTAACTGCAGCCCAAAGCTGGAAATGGCCACTTACAAAGCCAGTTACAGCCCCGCTGCCTCCGTAACAGCCACATGGCACACACCTGGAGGAAAAGAAATGGAATTCTTCCTATAAGGTTTTTTCAGGTCCAGAACAAATCATTCTCCAAATGTTTTAACATCCTGAGTGTGGGTGGAAGTGATACTTATGTCTTATGGAAAAGATGGCGTATTATAGAAGATTCATCCAGCTGGCAGAGGCACTGCAGGAAGGGCTGGCGGTCACTCAGGGGAACAGCAAGGCCTTGCCTTTTTTCTTTTTATTTTGTGGGTCAACTTCTACCACTTTGTGAGAATACTGGGACTTTCCAAATCTTTGCCCCAAGGACTTAGAGGCACTTCCTCCTCAAAGGCCATTGGAAAGGCAGGGGGAGTTCCATATTCTTCAGTCAGCAGTGGTCAGGCCACCAGGGTTTGGGAGTGGCCTGGGAGGAAGTGGGCTTTCAATGGGACAGGGCCCTCTGGGCAGTGGGAGTGACCTTCAGGGGAGGAGGTTTCAGCTTTAGGCAGTGGGTGGCAGTGAGCCTGGCTGTGGTGAGCAGGGATTGTATGCTGTGCCAAACCAGCGCCTGGCCGGCGGTCGCCCACACTGTGTCTGCCTTCAGGGTCCCACGGCCTCCCCTGTAAGTGTGATGCAATGCGGTCTGACCACTCCTCTCTGGGAACTGGAACTGCACATTTCCTGCCTTTTATCTTTGACCTGATGAAGATGAATATGTCAAAATAAGCAAACCACAGCACCATCACTGTGGCAGGGGTAGGGCTATGGCTCTGCAGGTGCAGAGAGGGCTCTGAGCAAGCTGTGCCAAGTAGCCTGCAGGGATAATAGGGAGAGCCTGGGGGTGTGTTGGACCAGGCACCATCTGCCCACACCAGGCCAAGTGAGTCCTGCTGGCCAGGGACAGGGACACGGCTCAGACAAGGTGCACATATGCTGCAGTTGTTAGATCCAGATTGCTAATTCTAGGTTCTTTCTGGGAGATGCTGGGAAAGCTTCACTGTGGAATTTTATCATTAGCTGGAGAGCATCAGGCCCGCCCTTGATCTCCTGCCAGAGAAGATTCTTGGAGAAAAGCCTGGCTTTGAAAAGGCAAATTCAGAGAGCATACATGCAGACCATGGACACACCAGGCATAACTGTGGGGTGATGAGGTCAATATTCCTAAAAAGTCAAACATGTCAGAATTTATGCCTCCAAACAGGGTGTCCTTATGTCATCTCCTCGCGGTGCCAGGGAACAAGGGAAAGGGCATGTACTTATCCCATTCCAGTCCAGGTGGAAGAATTACTTACTACAGTGCAGGAAAATCCAGAGCACACAAACAGAGATGGCTGCATGTCTTTGTCAAGCCCAGCATTGCCCAGCTTGCTGGGCTTTCTCCTGAACCCCAGTTTTCTTTCTGTCTCTAGCTCTCATCCCATCTCACATCTTCAGCCCGTCTGCCTACCAGGCAGCCACGGTTTTCCTTTAGTCTCCCATCCTGTTCTTTTTTCCTTTACTCATGATAGAGAACCACATATACGAGGGAGACAGAGATGAGCACAGAGATGAGCACGCTCCACAGGGTCTGTCACGTAGCGATCTGTCCTCCAGTCCTGCAGACTGTCAGATCTTCAGCACTCATATA
Organism: Tupaia tana; assembly: GCA_026018925.1. Lineage (NCBI taxonomy): Eukaryota > Metazoa > Chordata > Mammalia > Scandentia > Tupaiidae > Tupaia > Tupaia tana. The sequence continues at coordinate 69,707,461 of JAKSZU010000001.1, forward strand.
TGTCCCCAGTGTGCTTTAGGCCTTTCAGACCAGGGACCCAAACCATGGTCTCCATGTGGGATCCAGCTTCTCTTGTGCAGCATATTACCACTGTGCCATGGAGCCTGTCCCAGACGTGCATTCTTGAAGGTATTACTCTCTCTCCCAGACAGTAGGGCCAGTGTAATGAGTCAGGCCACACCAACTCCCAGGAGTGACTCACTTGGGTCTTTGACAACAACCTCTTGGGATCAGCAGTTGGCGTAATGGCTATGTCGCTGGACTCCCATGTAGTCGACTGTGGTTTGAGTCCCAGACCTGGTGGCTTAAACTCATGCCGGGCGTGTGTGCATGCATGCCTGTGTGTGCCTAAGATCCCGAGAGGAGAATGGAGGAGAAGGGATTACAGCATGGCCATCCCCCCTGGGGGGTGATTTCTCGCTGTCTCTCTGTCTTTCTGGCAAGTGCACATGCCATATAGCACAAATCTCTAAAAAAAAACAAAAAACAAAAAACAAAAACTCTTATTTTTGAAACCTGCTTCCCAGTTTTCCTTTGAATTAACCCAAGTCACCTCCCTTGCTCTCCCTTCCTTAGCTCAGTTCCTCTGACTCTTTGCCTTTCCTAAACCATATGGGAGGGGGCAGATATCTGTCATCATATCAGAAAGGAATTTCCATCTGCAAAGTGTCAGTCTTCATACATATGGTACAAGACAGAACTCTGATTTAAGACCAAAAGCAATATACAAACACTGGACGATTATCTGGCTAGAGTGCTTGTCACAGAGCCAGGCCCTGGAGACATGTCCGCAAGGTGACCGTTCTAATACATGACAAGATCCTCCTTCGTCAACATGCCAACTAGCCTTCTGAATAGAAATGAACACAGAAGTACAATCCTCCAAATTTGCCAAGCGTTTTTCTCTAGGAAACTTAAGCCAAAGATCAGTCTCTGGGAAATTTTGTTTTGAGAGGCAGAGTTTGAGGGGCTCTCTGAGAGGGGTCAGGTACTTCAACTTTCCATAATTAATTGCACTAGGTCTAGAACTGGCCTGGCTGGAACCAGAGACAGTCACAACCAAATCTCATATTGGTGGTCCCTTGTTGTGCATTTCTTCCCACCCAAAGTATGTCCCGAAATCACCTAGGGTAGAAGAAAGGAGAAAAGGCTTGGGTAAGGAGACAACGATTGTTTGAAAAGGACAAGCGGACCCCAGTCATCCTTGGACTCCTCAGTCCATTAATAGTATCATGCTCAAAAAGGTTTCTCATGCCTGCCAAGGTCCCCAAACTCCTCAGAAAGGGGAAGCAGGGCAGAGAAGAACATGGCAGTGACACTGCATGTACTACTGGACAGGCCACAGAATAGATGAAAAGGCCCTCCCCAGGCTTGAGTTCCCAGCACTGGCCAAAACCACCTTTATCTTTCTCGAAATAAAAAAGCAGCACAAAGTTGCATGTCACCAAAACAATTTCAAATACTTCTGAAAACAAGTTTACAGAAAATCAGAACAAAGAACCAGTTTGAGAACCAGCAGTCGGCATAATGGCTATGTTACTGGACTCCCATGTAGTCACCATGGTTCGAGCCCCACATGTGCATGTGTGCCCAAGATCCTGAGAGCAGAGTGGAAGAGAAGGGATTGCGGTGTGGCCATTCCCTCTTGGGGGTGATTTCTCGCTTTCTGTCTCTCTTTCTCTCTGTCTTTCTGGTGAGAGAGGGTTTTTGTCCTATAGCAAAAACCTCTCCAAAAAAAGAACCAGTTTGTACAAAATCGACACAGCCAGTAAGAAAGGAACTGATTTTATTCTTTTGGCATTTTGCACAAATTGGGAGGAGGAGCAAGGCATGGCGTAATGTTCCGCTAGGGGCCGGATATCTGGAACTGCATGGAATGTCCCCTGAGCCCAGCAGGACGTGAGCCCTCTGGTGGGCACTGTCTCTAGTGTTGGAGAAGGGTGTCTTGTGGACTGAGAGTTGCGCTTCTCAAATGCATCTGCTGGTGGCACCCTAGTGGCCGAGGAGGATGAATGCATCCCGAGGGGTCTTCTACGAGGTCTTATATTTCTTAAACATTTGTGTAAATTTCACAAGCATGTTTATTTTCACAGAAAAATCAGGCTTTATGTTGCTCACCGGTTGAACCTGTCCTGCTGTCCCGACAGTGAGTCACATGAAGACAGGAGCCAGAAGCCCGGACAGGCTCAAGGACAAGAGCTCTCTCCTGGGGAGAGACTGGACCCAAGTATGGCTGTGTCACCACAGTGGGCAGGGGGAAGAAGGTCAGAGGATGCACCAAGATTCTGGTCAAAGAGAGGGACTTGGACACCAAAAGTTGGGCGGTGCATGGTAGGTCTGGAGAGTTAATGGGGCAGCTCTAGGGGGATGTGCTTCAGGGACTTCCTGCCCAGGGCAGGCTTAGCTGAGGTGTGAGGGAGCTTGCTGGTGGCTCTGCCCACACTTGGCTCATCCATGCTTCTCAGGACCTCATCTACCAGGACAGGTTCTGTTCCTCTGGGTTGGAAGCTTCCTTCTCCCTCCCCCAATAGTCCTTAGAGTCCCTGTCCAATGATGGAAGGCTTTGACAAGAGGTGGGAGCAGGCGCTGGGCGTGTCCCCTGCAGGCCAGGAGGGGGAGTCCCACCACTCCCCAGGACAAGTGTTATCATATGTTTTTCTCAGCATCAGCAGTTGGGTCTGTGAGAGTTAAGCAAACATACTTCTTGGTTTACAAGTTGTTATTTTATCACTGTAAGTATTAATCAACATTTGGGTTTTAGTCATAACATAACTATTGCATAATTTTGTTTGCCTCACAGCAAATTAAATAAAAAATTGGCAGCACATTACATCAATGGTTAAATTGATTAATTTTTTTCTCCAGGTCTTCAAGTAAAATTAAAGCTCCAGGCAGATGTGCCTTGTTTATCCAGGAGCTACAGACAGCCTGCTAAGGCCAACGCCCTGACAATGTCCCTAGAGCTATGACAAAACTAAGCCAGTAGCACTAATGCATTGAACCAGGACAGAGAAGGCACTCATAGAAATTGATGCGTTAGGGACCAGCAATTGGTGTAATGGCTATGTCGCTGGACTCTCATGTAGCCGACTGTAGTTCAAGTCCTGGACCCAGTGGTTTAAACTCACGCTGGGCGAATGTGCATGTGTACCCAAGATCCCAAGAGGAGAATGGAGGAGAAGGGATTGCAGAGTGGCCATCCCTCCTAGGGGGTGATTTCTCGCTTTCTATCTGTCTCTCTCTGTCTTTCTGGTGAGTCCACATGCCCTATAGCAAAAACCTCTCCAAAAAGATCAGAAGTTGATGATTTAAATACTGGTCGTGGCCATGTGATAGTCTAATGAGGTTAATACACTTGAAATTATTAGTATGACAGATGAAATGGAACTTGAATGAAACTCAATCCTGGCTAGCCAATCTTGTTTTTTAAGTTTATTTTTTTCATGAAAGAGAGAGAGAGAAAGAGACAGGGACCCTTGATAGGGCCCTGCCCTGCCCCAGTCTTCCCCCTAGCCATCCAGCCAACCAGGACGATGGCATGTCCAAGGGTGTGTTCAGGTCAGTCTGAAACCTAGACTCCCCACCTTCCCATTTGGCTCCATTACTGTGCAGTGGCTCCTGACTCTGCACCACTGCGGCAAGACTGTTTGCTAACCAATCTTTGAAAGTCTAGCTAGATAATTATGGAGCTGACGCACATGTCTGAATGTGTTGTAATGCCTCTATAACAAAAATAGAAGGTAAAATGTCATAAATATTCAAGCACATCTATACCCTTTTCCATTTAACTGCAGAATACTAAATAATTCTGTCAGGGTGCAGTCACATACAAGGCCCATCTTCTTCCCCCCGTAATTAGCTAGCAGTCCCAGGACCAAATTGCACAGTACTTAAGGTAATTATGAAAATGAGAATGTATACAGTATTGCAGTTGATCGCTGCACTCATCAGCTTTACTCTACACATTGCAGACTTTTGCTCAAGAAATGCATCCGTGCATTTATTACTGCATAGGCATTGAGACTAGACAAGAGCATTCTTTATTATCAGGTGCAGAGTCCTCACGGACTCATTTTGCAGTGTATCAGAAACCAGTTAATGAATTCTCTTTGATCTTTGCAAGATTTTTACACAAAAGGATTCAGAGGACTTACATGCTTTGGAAACGACAAAGGTCTGTCCCTAAGATTACTAGCTCTTTGATATTTAGCCTTTCTTTTTTTGAGAGATTTTTGCCATAGGGCATGTGCACTCCCCAAAGAGACAGAGACAGAAAGTAACAAATCACCCCTTGGGGATGGCCATGCTGCAATCCCCTCTCCATTCTCCTTTTGGGATTTTGGTCACACACACACATGTACCTGGTGTGAGTTTCAGGCTATTGAGTCCAGGACTCAAACAGTGGTTGACCACATGGGAGGCTCATGTCTTAACCACTATGCCACTTACTAACTCCTATTTGGCCATTTTTTTTTTAACCAAAGAGATATGCAAGTCTTTGTTAGAATCATGCACTAATAGAGGCCAGCCAGTGGCATGGGGTTAAAGCATCTGGATCCCACACGGCTGACTTCACAGTTCGAGTCCCAGACCTGGTGGATTGAAAAACATTCCGAGTACATGTGTGCCCTAAATCCTGAGAGGAGAATGGAGGAAAAGAGATTGCAGCATAGCCACCTCCCCTAGAGTGCTCTCTCTCTCTCTCTCTCTCTCTCCTCTCTCTTCCTCTCTCTCTCTCTCTCTCTCTCTCTCTCTCTCTCTCTCTCTCTCTCTCTCTCTTATGAGTGCATGCGCCCTCTAGCATTTTTTTTAAAGGAATCATGCACTAATTGTTTATGGACAACTAATATCATTGTCTTGAAGGACAGGAAGAGGAGAAATTCAATGACAAAAGTCCAATAATACTTCTAAATGTCTTGTATAATCTACTTCATGATATTCTGAGAGCCCTGACAAACTTTTTTTTGTTTTCGACAGGTTTTTCGGTGAAAGGATTATTACTTAGCTTTTTTCAATATGTAATGACTACAGTAACAACTCATCTAGACACAAGGTTTAAAAACTAAGTGCAGTCACTGATTCGATTATATTTTCTTGCACCAAGGAGATCTATTCCACACTAAGATTAAAATAATTCCATCGTGGGGACCAACAGCTGGCATGGTGGTTAAGGCGCTGGACTCCCACATGATCGAATGCAGTTTGAGTCCCAAGCCTGGTGGCTTGCTTTCTCACTTTCTCTCTAGTTCTCTTTCTTCAGTCAAATCAAAAAATAATAATAAATACAATTAATTAAAATAATTTTTTAAAATTCCATTGTGAAAAATACAAGAGGTGAAAAAATGTTTAGGTAACCTTTTTACCAATGCAATTATTAGTTTGAGGAAAATAATTTTCAAAAGTTTAAAAATTTAAATTATGTCTCTGCTGAGATAGGTATTATGGTATAAAACACTGTTATATTAGTGCAAGTTTTTTCTTGAAGTGAATTTTTCATTAATTTTATTTTTGATAATTTCTGTCACCGTGTCAACAGAAGAACATTCTTGGTCCAAATTAAAACTAATTAAAAGTTATTTAGGGAACACAAGTGAATAACAATGTTTAACAGTTAGCACCTCTCAGAATAGAAACTCAAGCAGCTGACAAAATGGAAGATGACAAACGTTCATGGCTTTGACTATTTAAAATTATGGCAAAAACTGAAGTTTGCTCATGTAATCAATGTTGACCCGTGATCCTAGATGGTCCAGTCTTGGTGCTGGCCCAGTCCTGTAGAAAAATAGAACTGAGAACCAATTTTTTGTTTTGAAGAAAATACCAAAGGTTGGAGTGTAAGTTTTTAAATTTATTTATTTTACATTCATTCACTGACCATCTCACAACATACAAAATGCAATTTCCCGTCCAGGATACACTGTAAAGTGGGTTAATCATACATGTTATCATCAACAAATACTTTTCAATTTCTTGTTCCGTGTATATATGTATATATGTTTCACGTGTGTGTGTGTGTGTGTGTGTATTTTATTCCCTATTTCTCACCCTCTGCCATTTCCCACCCTCCTCCCACCCTGTCTCTGGTGTCTACAAGTGGCTTTCCATTCCCTTTCTTCCATCCACATTTTTTTTTTTTTTTTTGAGAGGTTTCTGCTACAGGGCGCGTGCACTTGCCAGACAGACAGAGAGAGACTGAAAGCGAGAAATCACCCCCCAGGGTGGATGGCCATGCCTCAATCCCTTCTCCTCCATTCTCCTCTCAGGATCTTGGGCACGCACGCACACGTGTCCGGCATGAGTTTTAGCCACCGGGTCTGGGACTCAAACTACAGTCAACTACATGGGAGTCCAGCGACATAGCCATTACACTAACTGCTGGTCCCTCCCCTCCACATTTTATTGATTCACAAAACATCTTAATTAACCTAAATACTTTCAATAGCAAGTTCAGCTGATAGATACATATCTGTGAATACATGTCTGACTTTGGGCATGAAACACAGTGAATGGAATGACTATACCGTAAAGTAGCACCTAGCTGAGGCTATATATACTACAGTCATAAAATAGGTATTTTTAAATATATTTTTTAATTTCAAGAAAAGCAATTTTAGCTTTACTAAATCAAAATTTAAAGATGTTAAGAGAAATTTGCTTAAGACTTAAAGCCAGGAAACAGGTTAGGATTTTGTTCAAACAGTAGGTACATGAACCTATCAACAGCTCAAGAGAAGACAATTAATTCCTAAATCTGGAAAAACAAAACATAGAAGAAAATCAGCTATGTTCTAGTCATAAGTCATAAAATTCTATTTCCCCAGTTCAGTCTCATGTACTTAATCTATCTTCTGTTGTGGTCTGTTCTTTCCCTTTAAATTCTGGAAGGTAACATTCAACTCTGGACTTGTCCCTACCCTTGAGTTGGCCTTCTGCTTAGTTGTTATTGAACTCTTACTTCTGTGTGTTGTGTTTAGTTTTCCTGGTACAGCATGGTAGGGGTGTGTATTTTAAATACCCAACAGAGCTCCTTCAAGACAATGTCTGGACTTAGCTCTCACTTGAGTTTGCATTTAAGTGATCTCTCCTCCTTCTCTGTTTCCCCTAACCTCTCCAGGTACCCAGCCTGAAGCTTTTCTTGCTCAACTCCCCTTTCCCTCTGCCTCAGTTTCTCATTTGCCATTCCACCTTGCCTCCAGGTTTCCTTCAGACTGCTGTTACCCAGACTTGGCATAACAAAGCAAAGTTCAAAATATGCTTTTAGTTGCAGGTAGGGGTAGACGTGGGACACAGTAGATTCTACATCAGGCTCATTCGTCTTTGTTTGTCCCAGAGAATATGAGATGCCAGTTGGAGAATTTGCTATCAAAGCATTTTCAGAATTAAGCAAAGGGTTGGACGCCGGAGAGGCAGAGGCCCAGGCGAGCTCCAGTTCCTGTTCACGCTCCCCCGTGGGCGGCCACCCTCACTAACACACCGACTTCCGCCATGAGTAGCTGGGTCAGAAAGCACCCCAGAGATGTTCTATCCCATGAGAGGAGGCGTCTCAGAATTTTTTTTCTCTCTTTCTAAAAGGAACATTTAAATGAAAGATTATGTATATATAATTTAATGTACATATATTTGCATTTTAAAATCAAAGCACAGTTGTTCTAGATGACACCAGAGTGGGAAGCATGAAGCACCATGCTTGAGGCTACCCTCTGCCCCCACCATCACTCCTCCTTCCCTTCTTTGTGGCCATCTCAGAAGGGACTTCTTGGAGCACAAGCTAACCATGAGGGAGTGGAGAGAGCGCTGTATTTGGAATCAGGAATAGCAGGCTTCCTTCCCCGTAAGCTCTGCTGCTTGTGACCTGAGTGAGCTTGGACCCGTCACATAGACGCCTGCCCTGCTGAGCCGCTGTGAGATACGTGTAGAGATCCAGATCATGGCAAATGCTGATTTCCTCGCTTCCATCAATCCCAAAGAAGAAAGGAGAGAGAAGAGCTGGACAGTGTCAACTCATCCCTGACACTGGAAAATACAAAAGCAGTGTCAAGATTGAGTGGGTTAAGGGGGCTGCTGTTGGCATGGTGGTAATGCAATATTCTTTTTTTTTTTAAGAGAGATTTTTGCTATAGGGTGTGTGTGCTCGCCAGACAGAGACATAGAGACAGAAAGCGAGAAATCACATCCCAGGGGGTTGGCCACGCTACAATCCCTTCTCCTCCATTCTCCTCTCAGGATTTTGGGCACACACACACACACACACACACACACACACACGTGCCTAGTGTAGTTTCAAGCTGCTGGGTCCAGGACTTGAACTGCAGTTGGCCATGTGGGAATCTGGTCATGTAACCATTCTACCATCTGCTGGTCCTAGTCATGCATCACTCTATGAGGCTGACCCACATGGGCAGTTCCTAATTCAAATCTGGAGCCTTCCCTGAACACGCCTGGCATGTGCATGCCCATTATCCAGGACCAGTCGAGGCTGGGTGTAGATTGCAGCGTGAAGACCCTTTGGGTGCTTCTCTACCTCGTTTTCTCTCTCTCTCGAAGGAAAACACTTTTAGAAAGACTGGGTGGGCTCACAGTGAGCGGGCAGCTAGCTAACTATTAGGTTGTCAGGAAAACAACCCGATAGTTCTGACAACCTATATTTTGTCTGTAATAAGCACATTTGTGTAATAATGACAAATCAAATAATCACTACAAAACTGTCAGCCTGAAGTACATTGCACTGAGCTCGGCTGGAAAAGATAGGATGAGAAGAAACTGGCCATTTCAGACAGCCCCAGATGAGCATGGGGGCAAGTCCACTGGCGTGAACTGGATTACATCTCACAGCCCAGGGACACCTGCACTTCCGTGTGCATTTCAGCAGGCTCTTGTGCTGTCCAGTACAGAGCTCCTCTGTAAACTCAGGAAATGGAAAAGCAAAGTTGGACCCTCCTAGGGGCTGAAAGAAGACCCCTGCTTCTAGACTCTTCTGAGGGGAGACCACTGCTCAGGGGGTTTCTGGGAATGTGCCTGAGCAGGCCCCATCCTAGTACAGGCCGCTGGGCTGGCTTGCTGGGTGTTTCTAAAGAGCCAGCCCATCCAGAGAAGGCCTCCAGGCTCAGCAGCCACTTTAATAACGGTCTGATGCCACCTGCTGGCCACTGGGCCAAGACACTCAATGCTGGAAACAGGAGGGCTGAGCTAAGGGGTAGGCAGGCTCCACAGAACCTCCTCACCCAAATGTAATGCAGAGTGTTTTTTTTTTTTTTTTTTCCAAAGAAGTGTTCTTGGGAAGATCCACAACTATTCCATTCATTAAGCTACACAAGAAAGTGGACTTTTATTAAAGTGATACATTCCTTTGAACCTTATTTAGTAAATTACAAACAGCTTTCGAGCAAGGTACCAGGTACCCTGTGTGGCATTGCGGATGATTGATAGTCACGCCTGCTTTTATCCCCAAGTGACATTATCCAGCCTGCTGTACCCTATTCATTGAATTACACTTCACATCTGCTCATTCCCTCTTCACAGTTATTTAATGAATGCCTGCTATATGATATGACAGGCTGAAGGCCAAAAGCTGAGTATACAGCACTGAGCAAGAGCAGGCCCCATTTCTGCACAGGTTTGCAGTGGGAGGGAGCAGTACCGCAGCTGTGATAGGGACAACAGTAAAAGATGGTCGTGGTACAAGCAGGCCTAAACGACTTTGGTCGATTCTTTTTTTGGAGAGGTTTTTGCTATAGGGTGCATGCACTCGCCAGAAAGACAGAGAAAGACAGACAGAAAGCGAGAAATCCCTAGGGACCAGCAGTTAGCATAATGGCTATGTCGTTGAACTCCCATGTAGTCGACCGTGGATCAAGTCTTGGACCTGGTGGCTTAAACTCACGCTGGGCGTGTGTGCGTGCGTGCCCAAGATCCCGAGAGGAGAATGGAGGAGAAGGGATTGCGGCGTGGCCACCCCCCCTGGGGGGTGATTTCTCACTTTCTGTCTCTCTGTCTCTCTCTGTCTTTCTGGAGAGCACATGCTCCCTGTAGCAAAAGAAAAAAAAAAAAAGAAAGTGAGAAATTCCCCCACCCCCCCACCCCCCATGGTCACGCTGCAGTCCCTTCTCCTCCATTCTTCTCTTGGGATCTTGGGCACGCACACACATGCACCCGGCATTTTTTTTTCTTTCTTTTTTTTTTTACCCAGCACTCTCACTTTGGAGGGCTTATCTTCAGGCAAGAGTCAGAAAACTGGGCAGATTCATGTGTATGAGGATGATTATAAAATAAAAAAATAATGAGAGGAAATCACCCAAGTGTTCATGATAAATTAAGTTAGGGTAAATTTGTGGCCAGCTGTAGCAGCACAGTGGTAATGCAATGATCTATGATGCTGAAGCCACATGGGGAGGTCCCAGGTTCATGTCCCAAGATCACCTTGTGCACACGGTGCCCCTGTGTGCCTGTGATCCCAGCTGGCTCAGGCTGGGACGGCAGCATGAAGACCCTGTCGGGGTGCCTCTTTCTCTTCCCTCTTGCCCTTTTTCATGGAAGAAATAAAGGAAATAGACTCTAAAAGAGATTATGGCATACTTGTGAAATAGAATATTGTGCCCCCATTAAAAATGAAAACGGAGAGCTACATTCTTTTACTAGGAACATATTTATTTAATATTTCATACACTGTCGAATGAAACATATGTATAGTAAATCTCATTTTGAAAACGTTTTTATGGATGTTTTCTTCTCGTTCCATATTACATAATCAAAATCTCTTGTTGTTACTGTTGGATTATTATAGTCATCACTGCAAATATGTTGTTTCAAACAGAACAAACAAGTCTTTTTACTCTACTTCTCTCACGAGTGACCACCTCATTTCTGTTACTCTTCGCAGTAAAGCCCAGTGCTGCCCCTCGTAAACCTACTGCTGTCAGGTTTTGCACATATCAAAGTCACCAGTGGCCTCCATTGCAAGCACTGTGGTCATGTCTGTTCTCTCGTTGCTCCGTCAGCAGCATTTAACACGGCGATCACTGCCTCCTCCTCGTACTGGTCCTTCACCGGGCTTCCAGAACTGCCCTGTCTTGAGTCTCCTGCCTCCTTGCTTCCTCTTCTTCAGTCTTTGCTGCTTCCTCCTCTCCTTCCCAACTGCGGAATGCCAGCTCTCTTCTCTGCCTTTTCTCATGCCTTTGACCTTCTCCCGCCATGGCTTTAAGCACTCTCTACTCCAGCTTTGATCTCCTGACTCAGAAATCCAACTGCCCACGCGTATTTCTGAAGGATGTCTCCAATTCATCGCATCCCTGACAGAACTCCTGATGTTCTCCCTTTAAACCTGCTCCATCACAGTCTTCGTTAATCCACTTGTTGCCACCTAAATCCTTCCTAAGGCTAAAGCCAAAACCCTACAAATCATTTTTAATGCCTCTCTCTCTCCCTTTTTTTTTTTTTTTTTTTTTTTGCATTCCCAAATCCAATCCTTCAGGAAATCCTGTTAGCCCTCATGTCAAAATTTATTTCCCAAATCCAGTGCATTCTCACCACCTGCACTGCAAACACTCCAATCCAATCCACCACTATCTACCACCTGGATTGCTACAGTACCTCCCGACTCGGCCCCCCACAGCAGCCAGAGTTCTCCTTCTACAGTATTTGTCAGGTGCCATTACTCCTTGGCTCAAAGTCCTGCAGAGGCACCTCATCTCACATAGTAACGTCTATAGGGCATGTTATGTCCCCTCTTCCCAGGGCTCCACTCTGATCTCATCCCCTTGCTGTTTCCCATCATCCTCTTGACTCCTGCCATAGTGGCTTGCTCACTTCCACGAGCACAGCAGGCCTGGTCCTCTGAAGGACATTTTACTGCTGTTCACTCTGCCCAGAATGTTCATTCTAGAGGATTCGCACCTCCTTCAAGTCTTTGCTCAAATGTGACAACCTCAATGAAGCCCACCCTATCTACCATGTTTATAATTACAACCCTCCAGCTGGCCTGATCCCTTTACCCTGCTCTGCTTTTTCTTTCTTTCATAGCATTTTTCACCTCATAAGATATTAAACAATTTACTTATACATTGTATACACATACGATATATGCATATATTGAGTTGTACGAAAAGTCATGACATATTTTTTCTATGTTCGTCTATGCAAAAATGCACCATGACTTTCCAACAACCCAATACACTAAATGCATATAGAGTTAATAAGTAAATTATTTAATATCTTATTAGGTAAGATATTAAATTTTGTGTGTGCATGTATGGTATATAGGTAGATATAGATAGATACAGATATCCTCCAATTAGAGTGCATTTTTCTTGAATAACTGGAATCTTTGTCTTTTTTTGTTTATTGATATATCATAAATGCTTCAAAAAGTGCCAAGCACTATAGCAAAATTCAATGAATAACAAATTTTAATGAAAAAATGAATGCATAGACAGGGTCTAAATGGAGAGAAACTAAACCATTAACCATGGATATTTTGGAGTAAAAAGGGTGCACATTTTAATTTTTGTTCATCTGTTTACCAATTTTTTTTAATAATAACTGAATTACTTTAATAATTTTTTTTTTTTTTTTTTTTTTTTTTTTTTTTTTTTTTTTTTTTTTGCTAGCAGACCCATGTGCTCACCAGAGAGGAATAGAGTGAGAGAGAAAAAACACCTCTATGGGCATGGTCACACTGTAATCCTTTCTCTTCTATCTTTCCCTCCTTTTTTGGGATTTTGGGCACATATGCACACATGCCCAGAGTGTCTCTCAAGCCACCAGGTCTGACCTCAAACCATGTGTTTGGCCATGTGGAATCCAGCTGCCTTAACCACTAGAACACAGATCCAGTCCAAAATTTTAATTAAAAAATGGTTCGCTCCTGAGAATAAAAGCAGTTTCAGTCATTTTTTTCTTTTAATCTTTAGTTCCAAATATTCATCTACAGAAAAAAATTGATAAGATGAAATGTGGGAACAAGTGTGAGAACTCCCTGCCCAGGCCATGGGAGTCTTTCTTGATTTGACATTCCCAGGACCCAACCCTGTAAGATACATGAGAGGTGGCAGAGGGGAAATGAGACAGAGAAGAGAAGGAAACCGCTAAAGGGGGGTTACCAAGCCATGTCCACCCCAGGCCGCAGCGATCAGTCCCATGGAGGAGCTCTGAGACTAGTGTAGACCAGGCCTGGGAGTGCCTGTGCAGGGAGCCGTTGGGGCTACTTATCCCACCAATGTTGTTTGAAGGCTCTTTCTGGTGGCGATAACATTTTGTCAGTTCTGGCTTGAACTATGTATTTCCTATAGCCAGAAAAAAATATCAACAACAACAAAAAACACCCCTAGGCAAAGGCTGCAGGTGTTGTCAGTAAACAGTGTGCTCAGAGAAGAGGCAAATGCCCAGGGGACCTGGGTGAACACAGAGAGCTGGGGCAGATTCCTGGATCCACCCCTGATTTTGCTCTCTGGCGCTCCTGGCTATGCTCCCTGGGAGGTTCGTTCTTATCTCTTTTCCTCCACGGCCACATCTGAAGTAGGCAAACTGAGCTGCTATACAAGTAAACCCAACACTTTCAATGGCTTAACAGAATAAATATTTTGTTCTCACTGAAATAGTGTTGGCTGGTGATCAGATTGGTGGGGTGCCCTTTTCCATGCAGTCACTCAAGGACCCAGGATGTCAGAGGCAAAGCCACTTTCCATATGTGGTTTCTGAAGTTGGTGTGGGGTCATGTTCATTCCAGCTAGTCGGAAGGCTAGTGGGACATGGGTGAGCTTGGGCAGGAGGTTTGGGAGTCTAAGATTTCTCCTCATACTTCATTGGCCAGAACTCAGTCACATGGCCCCGTTTAGATGGAAGAGGCTGGGCAAAGCAAAAGTGGAATACATTTCCTGTCTAGCAGTCAGTGCTCTGCTATGGAAGGGAGAGAACCAATTTTCAAAAGTGGACCATTAGCTTATCTCATGCAATTTAAATAGGAAAAAATAAATAATGTGAGCTTGTAGCTCCCCCCTCTACGGCCAAGCCCCTTCCCCAATTATTTGCTTAGACCCACAAAAATGGGGGGATCTGTCAGGATGCTGTCCTTGGGCTTGAGGTGAGAGCCCTGCCTCACCTAATTCAATCTGGGAGAGAGGCACAGAGGGAACAGCAGAGTGTCTTTAAATAGCTGCTTTCTTCTATGAACCAACCTTCAACCCTGTAAAGAAGCCAAGTTGGGTAAAAATACTTCTCAGAGTGAGCAATTACTAACTGCTGGGTTTTAGGAGTTTTTTAAACAAAGGAATTGAAGAGCTGAACCACTTTGCTCTTTGCTTCCCTGAGTGAGAGTGGGCAGAGGAAGGGATGAGAGGAAGCAGAGGCTTGGGCTGGCTGCTGACATGGTGGGGCACTTTTCTGGATAATTGCTCTTTGCTTCAATAACACAGGAGGTGGGCAGTTTGCTCCAGCTAATGACCCATGTAGGAGAGGTACCTCTGGTGCAGAGACAGGCTAGAACCCTCAACTCTCAAGGTCAGTGAAGCCAGATTTATGGGGGGAAAAAATCCCTCTTTCTTTTTTACAAATTCTTTTTACTTTTTAAATATTTATTTATTTTTACATTTTCCCACATTTACTTCACATATCAAAAAATTTTTGCTCACACTCCATAGGTCTTGACAGTTAATAAACAACTTTCAAAATTTCAAGAAACTGAATTTAAAGATAATTATCAAAGTATTTGTTATAATTTTGTTTATGACTCTATTACAGAGACAGTATGGTTTTAAATATTTTTTGAGAAAATATTTATATTTCAACTACTCAGACTGTTGAAAAGCAAGCACCCAGCACACAATTCGCACATGGACCTTCTCAATTCAGCCCTGCCTACCAAGTACTCTGTGATATACCTTCTGCTGGCAAAGATCAGTCTTTTTTTCTTCCTTCAAAGTCTTCCTCAAGATAAACTTCTGGTTGTGGCTGCTCTTTTGCAATCTCTACTGATTACAATGCAGAAAAGTCCAGGTTATTTTATGGTACAAATTCTTTCATATAGATTCTCTAATCCTCTCTGCCAGGCAGAACTGTTTATGGTCCCAGGCCATCTTTGCAAGAGCTTCCATTGGTTTACTTGAGATCTACCTTAGCTCCATAGTTTTCTGGTTTCATCTTCAGATATGACATTCCAGTCAAAGCCCTGTCCAATAATGAGTTGTTCCAATTTTTGATTCAAGGCAACAGGTATTATTGAACTTATGTAAATAACCATTCTGCCACAAAATAAGAAAATTCCCAAATATTTTCCAATTCCAGAGGGATTAGGCAGGGAGAAAAATTTATGTTTCCATTTAAAGAAACAAACAAGAAGAAAATACATTTTAACAAGTTGGGACCAGCAGTTAGCGTAATAGCTATGTCGCTGGACTCCCACATAGTCGACCGCGGTTCACATCCCGGACCCGGTAGCTTAAAACTCACGCCGGGCGTGTGTGCGTGCGTGCCTAAGATCCCGAGAGGAGAATGGAGGAGAAGGAATTGTGGCATGGCCATCCCCCCTGAGGAGTGATTTCTCGCTTTCTGTCTCTCTGTCTCTCTCTGTCTGTCTGGCGAGCGCACACACCCTATAGCGAAAACCTCTCAAAAAAAAAAAAAAAAAAAGAAAAGAAAAGAAAAGAAAGAAAATACATTTTAACAAATTGCTGAACATATCAATAGCTCAAAAGAAAGCAAAATCCTTAAATTGGGAGAACAAAGCATAGTAAAGAAAAAGTAATATTTTACTCAAAAGTCATAAATTTCTATTTCCCCAGCTCAGCCTTATGTAATTAATCTTTCTTCTGTTGAATTTGCAGTGTTACTGTGGTCCAATCTTTCTCTTTTTTTAATTTTTTTATTATTATCATAATCTTGTTTGTATTACATTGACTCACATATAACTTTACAGTGTATTACATTCCTTTTTCCAGAAGGAATACCATGCATATCAGTCAATACAAAGACATTAAAATCCCCATCATCATCATCCAATAGCTTTTCATTTTTTTCCAGATTATTATTATTCCAATTATTTTTTTAAACATTCAATCACTATTTACCCTTTTGCTTGTAAAGACTTTACCCAATGTGAAATACTTCTCAGACCTGTTCAGTTGAGAATACTATACACATCATCATCAACAGGTAATAAATCATATATGAATCTGACTAATGTTATGCCTCTCTATTTGTTCTCTTGCCACCCTTCTCCATACTCTTTTCTTCTCCTACCCCGTTCCACACTGTCTTATCATCGTTAACTATTTTTACTGTTTTTATGCCCTCCAATATTTCAATCTCTACCATAGAATGCAGATAGTCGATATATATTAAGTGGACACATAAAATATCTTTCTTTCATATCCTGGCTTACTTCACTCAGCAATAGATCCTCCATATCCGACCACTTTCTATCAAATTCCAGGGTCTTATTGTTTTTTATGGCTGAGTAGTATTCCATAGAGTATACGTGTCACACCTTTTCAATCCATTCATCTGTTAGTGGGCATTTGGTTTGGTTTCATGTCTTAGCAATCATAAATAAAGCTGCAATAAACATTGATTTGCAAGTGCTTTTCCAACTGAGCACTCTCCTGTCCTTTGGGTATGGTCCAATCTTTCTGATTAAATCCTAGAAGTTAACAGTCAACGTTATTATTGATATTTCTTGTCCCTAGCATTAAGTTGGTCATTTTCTTGGTTACTTTTTATTCTCTTATTTCTTTATGTGTGTCTTTAATTTTCTTGGTAAAGCACTTCTTTTAGAACTCCTTGAAAAGCTGGTCTGGTATTGGTAAATTCTTTCAGGTTTTGTTTATCTGAGCATGATTTTATCTTTTCTTCCCATATGAAGGATAATCTTGCTGGGTATAGTATTCTTGATTGAAACAGTTTTTCACTTAACTTTGAATATATTTTCCCATTCTTTCCTTGCTCGCATTGTTTCTGATGAGAGGTTTGATGTTAGCCTAATGGGTTAACCTTTGTAAGTAACCTGACATTTCTCTCTTGCCAGTTTTAATATCTTGTCTGTGTCTGTAGATTTAGCCAATCTGGCTAGGATGTGCCTTGGAGAAGATCTTCTTGGGTTGAATCTATTAGGGGTCCTTTGTATTTATTGGGTCTGGATATTTGAGTGCCTCTCTAGATTTGGAAAGTTTTCTTCCAAGATTTCATGGAATAGGTTATCAATGCCCTTACTAGTTTCTTTACCCTCTGGGATATCAATTATCTAGATGTTTGGGTGCTTAACAGTATCTAGTATTTCTTGTATAGTATTCTCTTTTTCTTTTTTTTTTTTTTTTTTTTTGGTTATTTTCTCAATTTTTTAAGTCGTTTTTCCTAGATTAGAGGTTTTGCCTTCAACATCTGAGATTCAACCTTCTGCATGGACTTACCTGCTTTTAAAACTTTCGAGGAAGGATTTGATTTCCTGTATTGCAGCCTTCATCTTTAACAGCTCCATTTGATTCTTTTTTATGGTGTGTAGTTCCTCTTTCAGATCATGCAAGAACTTCTTCACCTCCTGGAACTCATTGTCTCTTTTGTCCTGCATCTTCTGGAGTTCGTGGTCTCTCACCTCTTGCATCTTTTTTACTTTTGTCACTATGAATATTCTGAATTCACTATCAGACATTTCCATGAATTCCACTGTACTGTTTGTGGATGGTGAATGATTGTTTTCTTTCTTAAAAACCAAACCCAATCTAATCTTCAGCCACAGGGCCAACACCAGCCACACTTTTCTTTGTTCAAAGAGAGATTTTTGCTATAGGGCTCGTGCACTGGCCATAGAGAGACAGAGAGAAAGTAAGAACTCACTCCCCACGGCGGATGGCT
Organism: Tupaia tana; assembly: GCA_026018925.1. NCBI lineage: Eukaryota > Metazoa > Chordata > Mammalia > Scandentia > Tupaiidae > Tupaia > Tupaia tana. The sequence continues at coordinate 69,725,296 of JAKSZU010000001.1, forward strand.
ATGCCACAATCCCTTCTCCTCCATTCTCCTCTTGGGATCTTGTGTGTGTACCAGGCATGAGTTTCAAGCCTCCAGGTCCAGAACTTGAACTGTGGTCAGCCATGTAAAAGTTCAGCGATGTAACCATTATACCATCTGCTAGTCCCTGGCCACACTCTATTGAAGCCCAGTCTCAAGAGTTCCAGGTACTCTCCATCTAACCCTGCCAGAGGAAATGAATGTTGATGTTTGTAGAACATGGGCTTTAGTGTTTTAGGACAAACAGCTATCTGCTCAGACCAAAGGACTCTCATCAAACAAGCCACGAAGATGAGGCTCTGGTTTACACAAAACAAAGGGGGTTGCTCACCAGCCATCCTTCATTACAGTAAGTTTTTTCATTAAGACCTGACTCATGGTGTATTTAAAATGTAATGCAGTGGGTCAGCCCTGTAGCATAGTGTTTAAGCATTACACATAGGGAGCCAAATCCCACACAGCCACCCTGGTGGCTTAAAAACACATGCCAGGCACATGGCATGGTTGCCTTAAATTCTTATGGGACCACAGAATGGAGGAAAAAGGGTTTCAGTGTGACCACAACCTCATTTAGGGGTGGTTCCTCTCCAGCTCGTGAGCACGCATACCCTCTGGCAATTAAAAAATAAAAGTAAAATATAATACAGGGGTTATACAGTTTTATAGCTGTATGTCACACTGCAATATTCACATGGAAAGTCCCAGAATTGCATCCTCTGGTCTCCCCATGTACCCTGAGCCTGTGCACACATGTGATCCTTGGTGACTGAGGCTGGGAATAGACTGCAGTGTCAGACCCTATCAGAGATCTCTCTCTCTCTCAGAAGAAATAAAATGATATATATCCATAGATATAATGCAGTTCATATTCCATTGCCAAGGGTATAGCAATTGTGTAAAGTGAGACACACCTGCAATAGCGTGAGGGCCTCAGTGACTCCTTGGCTCCAGGGCTGAGGGCAGCCAGCTGTCACTGCTGCAAACAGGTGGTGTAAGACAATAGCTCCACGGAGTCGAGTCACTTTCCAAACTCTCTAGCGGCCAAGCATCCAGCCAGAGAGTGCCAGTGAGCAGTACAGGCCAGCACTCAGCCTCCAGTCCACCAGCACCACAGCCCATGGAGCCCTGGCCTCTCCTCCTGCTGCTTGGCCTTTGCTTAGGTAAGTGTTGGGATCGGGAAAGGGGGACCCTCCTTTGAGGCTGAAGTACTAGAGACCCTTAAGCCAAAAGTCTTGCTTTTTGGTTGGGAACACAAAGAGTAACAGGGCCTCCCCAGCCACGGGCTGCCGTGTCAGCTTCTTCCTGATATTGCCTCGATTGGTATTTTGGATAAAGATTTTTAGTTTGTGTTACCCAATTTAAAGAGGAGCTGCCTGGTCAAAGGCTATAAGGTGGACACCCACCCCTGTCCATCAGTGCTGGCATTACCATCATCCTATGAACGGACTCAGCACTGCTATTGTCCTGAGCTGCTTTAACATTTGAACAACTCTAGGGACTTGGAATGGCAACCTAAAATCACAAACAATAAATTGAACAAGTCCTTCCATTGTTCTAGGAGAATTCTGGTAATGAAGAGCATTGATTGACAGCTACATGTGCTGGAGAGGGAAACCTGTTCATAACTGTAACAAAACAGTCTTCACTGAGATGAAATATTTGGCAACATTTTAAAATTTCTAGAATTAAAAAAATCCATATAAATCCATCCTTGCCTACATTTCTTTTTAAGGACATTACTATATGTTGGTTTGGATTTGAATTGAAACTATAAAACTTTGTTCAGCCTCTGACCTGCATTCTATTCTGGAATGTATCACAACACAGCCACTGAAACACTATCCTAAATCCCAGACTTCCAGTAGAGGGAAATAGATCCTCGCTGATTGCTTCATATAAAAGTTTACTGGTGGTATCACTCCACTGAGAAACAAGGTGGCTGACATCCTGTGATTTCTCTTCTCTAATATTGCTATGACAAACACAGGCCTTCTAGGCAAGAAGTAAAGAGCTTTAAAATGATTTTTTTTTAATAGCAGAGTTGCGAGAAATACCCTAAATTCAGTTAAATTATGTTCTGTGGGATTTGGACTTGATCCAACCAAATATGGCCTGGGAAGGAGTACGTGTGTGGTGTGTGTGTGTGTGTGTTTACAAAAACTACACTCAATAAAAATTCTTTAATGATATGATTCTGCATAAGAATCCTTAAAGAGATTTCTTAGGACACCAAAAACCTCCAAAATGCATGTTGGACTAGTAATAGAAGGCTACAGTATCTGTTTAGATCACACTAGTTGGCTGGTATCCATTCCCGTGAGTGGATCATAGAAATTTAGAGCTAGACTGGGCAGTCCAGTGTCTTCAATTCCTTATTATAACGAAACTGAGGCTAAAAGACATCAATTGGCCTGCCCAACGTGATTTAATTTATAATTAATTTTTGGAATATTATCAGTTGGAGGCTCAGTTTATTACAGTCAGAAAACAGCCTGGAACAGCAAAGGTAGCAAGACATAAAGTATCAGATGGAGATGAGAATTACCTGACATGACTAAATAACAATTCAAAATTCTTTTGGCCCAACCCAAGGGGTCATTTTCTTCATAATCAGTGTGGTACAAAAAGTACACTCTGAAATTGCGGCGGCGATCTCCTATTTAAGATCAGTCCTTTGTGAACAAAATCCTCATTCACTTTTTCCTGTGTTAGCTTAGCACATCATGATCTCCGTTCTATTTATACAGCGTCTTTCGTTTCAACTGTTTCCTCTCTTCCGCCTCCGGAATCTCAAATATTTCACTGCCCCTTTACTTATGCGATATTACTTTCCAACTTGTTCACAATTATTTATGAATGATAAATGCCAGTCTCCATGATGGTAGGAAGACAGGATTCATGTCAGATCTACTTTTGAATAGCTTAAAGCTCAAAGCTCCTAAAATAATGTTTTGCTCACAGTCAATAATGTTTTGCTCACAGTCAATGCCAAGTCAACAGTTGAATGAATTAACGTTAAATAATTTTGCTAAAAGGGGAGATTTTGACATTATTTGTCTGTGTGTCTGTTTATTTATACTCTGACTTTTTATGGAAGTAATTACTGTGATTCATTGAATCTGTGAAGAACTGCTCCAATTCTCCAGACTACATTAGAACTGGGAAGGGAATTATAGAACTTTTGACTTCAAGTCCTGTAAGTTTTCTATCACTCTACCCTACTCTGGGAAGAAAAAGAGAAAAGGATACCAATGAAACCAATCTAAGAAACAAAGGCCTCCTGGAAAATCCCTTAGGAATTCTTTGCAGAAGGAACAAAGTCCCTTGTGATTGACTTGGGTGGGAGAGGGAGGGTGTAAGTCACTGGAATGCTGACCATGCCAGTTCCCCCATCCTCTTCTTCTCCTTAACGGACCTTAGAATTGGACTACCTGGAACAAACAATCAGACATTTAAAAATAAGCAGCCCAGGGTAACCTCAAAGCAGAAGCTTCATGACCAAGATGTGGATCGAGCCTTAGACAAGACATGGAGGACAGGGGACTGCCACGTCCCCAGGGCTCAGTGGGGTGACTGCAACAACTGGGCCTTGAAAACACACTACCTTAAAGGATCCATACATGCAGGTAGGGGAAAGGCCATGTGAAGCCTCTATGTAGCTGGGTACTTGGGTGCCCTTAGAACCCTTTGTGGGGACCAGCAGTTGGCATAATGGATATGTCACTGGTCTCCCATGTAGTTGACCATGGTTCGAGTCCCAAACCTAGTGGCTTAAACTCATGCCGGGCGTGTGTGCCCAAGATCCCCAGAGGAGAATGGAGGAGAAGGAATTGCAGCATGGCCATCCCCCCTAGGGATGTGATTTCTCGCTTTCTGTCTCTCTGTCTCTCTCTGTCTTTCTAGCGAGTGCACATGCCCTATAGCAAAAACACTTAAAAAAAAAAAAAAAAAAGAACCCTTTGTGTTCAGAAAACTTGGGAAGCTAGAAATAAAGAGGTAGTTGGGTGAGGGTTCTCTACATAGATTTCATGAAGAAAGCAATAAGGATATTTAAACTACACTGAAAGTTTCAAAAATCTGGATGGAAGTGATATGTTTATCTTTGGGGAGGAGTTTAATTTGCCTCCGTGCTTACCTCTAACTAGCTGGGGGACCATAAATACATCGCTCAGTCTCTGCACCTCAGCTATCTCAGCTGTAAAGCAGGGATCAAGACTTACCTCAGGATCATTGTAAGAATCAATAACATAATACAAATACAGGGGTTTTAATAAAGCTCTGCGGGGTAATGAGAACACAAGAACACACATTTGGGGGATCCAAATCAGTTCACTGCATAACCTATTTTTTTTTTTTTTTTCTATAGGGCAACCACCAGAGAGAGACATGGGGGTGGGAAAAATGAGAAATCACCCCCTAGGGAGGATGGCCACACCTCAATCTCTTCTCCTCCACTCTCCTCTTGAGATTTTGGGTACACACACACACACACACACACACACACACATGCACACACGCCCAGCATGATTCTCAGGTCACTGGGTCCAGTGACTGGGTCCAGATCCTGTCCCCCCATTGACTTTTTAAAATCTCCTCTTGTATAAAGCACCTAGAAGAGTGTCTGACACATAACACGTTGTTTATTAGCTTTTTTTAATTGATGCATAACATAGAGAAAGTAATTACTTTTTAGTTAATAATTATTTTGCTGACAAAGTCTTCCAAACTTAGGACTGCAGGAGAAAATTAATTTTAAAAAATGATAACCTGTTTAAAAACAATAGGTTAGCACTACTGGCCAAAAGGGAAAACGGTTCACTCAATCAACTGTTTTAAAGAATTTTTTTTATTTAACTTTATTTATTCATTTATTTTAATCTGACCAGAGAGGGACAGACTGAGAGACAGAGAGAGGAAGGGAGAAAGCAAGCCCCCAGGTCTGGGACTGGAATGACGGTCGGCCACGTGGGATTCTAGCGCTCTTAGCCACCACGCCACCTGCAGACCCCCTCGATCAGGTTTTTAAAGGTTTCTTGACCCGAGAAGGAGTGATGGTGGCCTCAGCGATGACCTGTGGGAAGGGGGGAATCGGGTTACATGAATCAGCGCAGTGGATCATGTGCCTTCTTCCTCTCCCAGCCCCACACTGTTCCCAGTCCACTAAGGTTTGACTTACAAAGATCCTTCATGAGGCACTGGCTGGAATTCGGAACACATTTCCTCCTAGGAATAATAGCGCATGCAGTTGTGAGGTTTCTAGTGCAGCCACAGTACACCTGTAATATTAGGAGTTACAACAGGCGCACAGAGAATGACAGAGCTCTGATCTGAGTTTTGCTCTGACCAGCCTTGCCTCCTTGGACGAGCCATCCATCCTCTCTGAGTCTCAGGTGAGAATGGCCACCTGCCTCACCTGAAGCCACGAGGATCACGTAACACTGGGTCGTCAGAAACATCATGACGTATTTTCTATGTTTTTCTATGCAAAAGTGCATCATGACTTTTCTGATGACCCAACATATTGGCCAAAAGGGCTTGGGCTCTGGCTGCTGCTTTCCATCCTGAAGGAAAATGTAGTAAAGAGTCCTTGGAATCACTCATGTTCCAAATAGGAGCCCGAACTGAGGTCAGTGAGGCACAGGGGTTTCGTTCTAGAAGAGTTCTTTAAATACTTCATGGAAAGTATGTGTTATGAAAAGCTTCATGGAGTTGAAAAATTTTGCACCCAAAGAAACTCATTTTTAAGTGTTTGATGAACTTTTTGAAGTCCCCTTGTATTTTAACAACTTTAATTGGCTAAGTACCCACTCCCATCCTCCCAGTTCCGAGCAACCACTAACCTGCTTCCCGCCTCTCTGGGTTTACCTATTCTGGATATTTCATATAAATAGAATCTACAATATGTGCCCCTTTATGTGTAGCTTTTTCATTGCGCATTGTGTTTTCAGGGTTTATCCATATGAACCAAATATTAGCATTCGGTTGTCAGGAAAGTCATGAGTATTTTCCTATGCAAAAATGTGTTATGACTTTCCTGACAATCCAATATTTCTTCTCTTTCTTTCTCCCCCCCCCCCCAATTTGCTATAGGGTACATGTACTTGCTGGAAAAGAGAGAGAGAATGCATCCCCTAGGAGGGATGGCCACTCCACAGTCCTTTCTCCTCCACTCCCCTCTCACAATTTTGGGTATACATGCCCACATCCCCAGCACATTTTTCAAGTCACCAGGTCTGGGACTTGAATCATACAGTCGACCATGTGGGATCCAGCTACTCTCAACACCATGCCACCAGCTAGCCCAGTATTTCATGTCTTTTTATGGATGAATAATATCCCACTGATTTAGATATGCCACAATTTGTTCACCCATGTACCTATTGATGGCACTTGAGATACTTCTGCCTTTTTGGCTATTGTAATACTGCTGCTCTTCTGCTGGGCCTGTGCCCAGGCATGGAATGAATGGGTCATGTGTAACTCAATGTTTACCTTCTTGAGGAACTGCCATTTTCCCTTCCCATCAGCAACGTACAAGGTTCCAGTTTCTCTGTGACCTCAATGAAACTTGGTATTTTCCAATTCATTATAGCTGTTCTATTGGAGTAGGTGTGAACCAGCATCCATTTTTGACTGTTTATGGTGTCATGAGGTCTGAGATCAGTCAGTTCATGACTTCTTTACACCATGACCAGATGCTAAATACTGAGACTGGCTTTTCCATGGGCCTTTCTAATGCATGTGTGCTCCTGGCAAACTGGATTCAGCCAGGGGCTGTATTTAGGGATGTCACCTGTCCAAGTATAAGTGTCGTGATAAGCTGGCATGCCCCACTGCTGCCTGGTAGGGCCCACACCAGCTGCTGTACTTGGAGAGGAACTTGAGGCCACACCAGCCACACTCAGGAGCCCTTCAGCAAGGGGCTGTGTGCCTCCCACCAGCTGCCTATGCCTCAGTCCCTCCTGTGAGCGAGCACAGAGGGCAGAGAGCAGAAGCTGACAGGTGGGGCTCATTTGCTGTCTCAGCTGGCCTTGTCGTGGGCTCCGAACATGAGACCCGGCTGGTGGCAAAGCTATTTGAAGACTACAGCAATGTGGTACGGCCAGTGGAAGACCACCGCCAGGCTGTGGAGGTCACCGTGGGCCTGCAGCTGATACAGCTCATCAACGTGGTGAGACACCTGCGCGCGGCCGCCCCAGCACCCACGGCTTTCACCCTGGGACATCCTACCCTCAACTCCCCGCTGCCCTCTAAAGGTGGGCCTTATCGTTTTTCAGGACGAAGTAAATCAGATTGTGACAACCAATGTTCGTCTGAAACAGGTAATTCAGCTAATCACATGTGTGTTGTTTTTACTCTGAAATTCAACCTGGACCCAAATAGATCAGTTGAGGCAACAGGTACACAGGAATGTTGAAAGTGGATATCTGGGATGTGGGGGTATGGATCCTGTTTGCTTAGTTTCTTACTTTGGGCTTTTTCTGTATGTCTTAGTTTGCTGGGGCTGTGAAAACACGTACCATGCCCTGAGGGGCTTGTGGCATCTCACTGTCCCGGAGACTGACGTCAAGGTGTTGGCAGGGTTGGTTCCTTTTGAGGGCTGCAAGGAAGGATCTGTCTCAGGCCTTTCTCTGAGGCTGGTACACAGTTGCCATCACATTGGCATGACACTGTGTGTGCACACATGCACACACACACACACACACACACCCCTTTAAATTTCCTTTATTATAAGGATACCGGTCATAGGAGGGTTTCTCAAAAAGTTAATAAAATGCTTATGAAAAACTATGCACAGATTTCAACGTTTTTGCACCAAAGCAAATTGCTTTAATCCCATTTTCCCATGAACTTTTTGATGTCCCCTCACATTGGAGAAGAGCCCACCTAAATGGTTTTATTTTAACTGAATTATCTCTGTGGAGAGCCGATCTCCTAAAAGGCTCACCTTCTGAGGTTCTGGGGGTGAGGATTTCAACATATGAATTTCAGGACATGGTTCAACCCATTGCATTGTGTTATCCAAATTTTCTGTGCTAGATATATCACTTTTACAATGTAGGAAGTATAGGATACTTGATGAAGACTATGTTGCTTGCCTGAGGAAAATATTCACACCCCTTTCCTAGGGGTGGGCATGTGGTGTGGTGGATCTGCCATTTCCTAGGTCTGTGGCTTGGGCGTACCTTTGCTTCTTCGTCTGTAAATGCCTCTGACTTCACGGGACTGTTGTGAGGGATTAGGGGTGCTTAGTGCCGTGCCTAGCACATGCTCAGTGCTCTGTTTGCCGTTATTGTTAACTAAGTGAGCGTTGAAGTCTCAATCAACTCTTTCCCACAAAGCACAATTAGTAGCAATGTCTGAATTACCGCATCCAATAGGACTTTTCTTTTTCTTCACTTGCCAGAGGGCATGTATACTCATCAGAAAGAGACAGGGAGAAAGCAACTCCATGGGGCGTGGTCATGCCACAATCCCTTTTCCTCCATCTTTCCAGCCTGTTGAGATTTTGGACATGCACATACATATGCCTGGGATGTTTTTCAAACCTCTGGGTTTGGAATTTGGACCACATAGTCGGCATGTGGGATCCAGCTCCCATAACCACTAGGCCACGGAGTTGGCCTGTTAGGGCTCTTGATAACCCTAAATTTTTAAAAATGTTTTTGACTTTTTAATTGGCAATGTCTTTGTTTCTAGCAATGGGTGGATTACAATCTCAAATGGAATCCAGATGACTATGGTGGTGTGAAAAAAATTCATATTCCTTCAGAAAAGATCTGGCGCCCGGACCTTGTTCTTTACAACAAGTAAGCAAAAGGGACAAACAGGGAGGGGTGTTCTGGGGGCCGGTGGGGTTGAGTTTCCTCATGGAAGGGCTGCTGCACTGGGTGAGCTTCTCAGTACTGTTAACATTAAATAACCCTTGAAATCCAAGAGCCAAGCTGACAGGCTAGGGTGCCAGATGGCGTCTGGTGTTATGAATAGAAACAGTTATCAGAGCCAAATTGAATCAGGGCTATGGGAGGGGGACATTGGATCCCCAAGAGCTCCTAAAGGGTAGGTAGCAACCACCCAAGGTCCCCAAACTTTGAGGAGCTCCTTGGAATCAAATGTCCTCCTACCAATGAGGCCCGGACCTCCTGGGGCTGTTACTCATCATGTCCCGAATGCGATCCTGATACCCAGTGCTGCTAAGGGTTCCTGCCTTACCCATCCACAGGCTGCAACAGACTGCATGTTGTGAAATTATAATGTGATTCAAGACACTCAGGTTTAACGACATGTACATTATCATATGCCCTTCATTTGTCAGGGAATGTTCATTTCAGAGAGTATCCTTCTCAGGCAGAAGCATCCTATGTCGTCCTGGAGGATTTATGGCCTGCCACGAGACCACATGTGCCAGAAAAGAGCAGGCTGTGTGTTCTAGAGACATACCAGTGAAGGTGGCAGGGACTCGTGATGAAAACGACACCCTTTAAGTGCCCCCAACTCCCATTTTTTTTTTTTTTTTTTTTTTACCATCTATTGTCCAATTACACTTGGGATTCAGGCTTGAGCCCAATTATCCAATCATTTGTGTGATCTCATAGGATAAATATTCTGACAGGACAGAGTGGCTTGTGTCAAGCATTTTTCTTTCAGTAAGAATATGAGGCAAGCAATGAAAATCCTCCGGACTGTTCACAAGTCCATTCTGATGGAGACGAAACCATGTTGTATCTGCTGAGAGGGAGAGACTTAGACCATCCTTTGACACTTCGGTCTTTGAGGCTCTTTTGGAAAGGCTCAGTACCACATAGTCTTCTGGGTAAAAAGTCCCACTTCAGTACCAAAGAAAAATCAGTGGGAAGAAACATTTCTTGATTGATGACATGAGGGACCACTATACACCATCACGTCCCTGAGATCCCACTGAGGCAAACGCCATTCCACCCATTCAGCACCTATTCTGATGCTGTGCTCTCTGCCAAGTCCCTGGAACACAGGCTGTTCATGTGAAGAATAAACTACCCACTCAACAGGGCCTGCAGAAGTGGCCTAATGCTATTTTTTAGTACCTGCTGGGGCTTTTTTTTTAAAAAATGAATAACTTTCGCCAACAGTGGAAAATCAGAGACTATCATATTAATTTTTTTTCTTACCTCTTTAGAAAAATCCAACAATCAAAAATCTGGAAATTTTTTTCTCCTTTCTTGTTAAATTTGGTATAGGATGTATGTGCATGCTGGAGAGAGACGAGGGTGGGGAGAGTGAGAAAGCACCCCCCAACACACACACACCCCAGAGTGCATGGCCACATGAAAATCCTTTCTCCTGTACTCTTCTCTTGGGATTTTGGGCACACACGCACATGCACCTGGCATGTTTCTCAAGTCACAGGTACAGTACCTGAAGCACATGGTCAGCCATGTTGAATCCAGCTGCCTTAACCATCATGCTAGGTACTAGCCCAGAAATGTCTTATTAAAAAAAAAAATCTAGATTTCCAGGGCTGGCCCTGTGGCATAGTGGTTGAATGCTATGTAGAGGCAGGCAGATACCACATAGCCAGCTGAGGTTCAAATCTTAACTCCAACCCATTGAGAAACATATCAGGCATATGTTTGTGTATGTTCAGGATCCTCACAGAATGGAGTAATGAAGAAAAGGGAGTTGTGATCAAGCCCCACTGGGGTACCTTCTCTCCTGCCCCTACGCCCTACTCACACTCCCTGACAATAAAAAATAAATCTGGATTTCCAGCTTTGAAAAAGATTTCAAATAGCTGGCAACCCTGGGCCTTCACTATGCATGGCCACCACAGCAACACCGTGAGGCAGGGCCTTCCTGAACTCTGTTCACACAGTCTCGCCTCACTTCATCCTCACCTGCCTGACCCTGAGCCATTTGAGTTGTAGCCCCACCTCACCGAGTCCCGTATGGTTTTTAAAAAGATAACAGACCAGGCCAGCAGGTGGAAGTGGAAGGTGTTGGATTTCATATAGCCGATTCTATGGTTCCAGTCCCAGACCTGGAGGCTTAAAAATTACACTGGGTACATATATATGTGTGCCCAAAATCCTGAGAGGAGAGTAGAGAAGAGATTGTTATGTAAGCCATGCCCCCGGGGAAGCGATTTCTCATGCCCCCACTCTGTCTCTGTCTCTCTCTGGCAAGTGTATGCATGCCCTATCGCTATATATATATATATATACATATATATATATATATATATATATATTCATATATATTGGAAGTGTGTACCTAGATGGAGACTAACATTACAGATACCACCAAGGACTATGAAACAAAGTCCGGGATGCGGCAGCCCCATGCTACCCGTTATTTCTTTACACCTGTAGATCCCCAAGTCCTTACCCAGGTATTTTGGTTCAGAGCAAACTTAGCTGGTGCTCAGGAATCTGTATTTTTAACATGCATTCCAATGATTCTTATTATCAGATGAATTTGGAAAACATTACCATAAAAAAAGCAATATTGTTCAAAAGAAAGCTTCTATAATTAGCACCTGATTATTAACAGCTGTCTCCTGTAAACATCTTCAAGCAGAACGAGAGGCTCATCTGTCATGTGGAGCCATTTTTCTCTTCTCTTTTATTGTAGTGCAGATGGGGACTTTGCCATCGTCAAGTTCACCAAAGTGCTCTTGGACTACACTGGCCACATCACGTGGACACCTCCAGCCATCTTTAAAAGCTACTGTGAGATCATCGTCACCCACTTTCCCTTTGATGAACAGAACTGCAGCATGAAGTTGGGCACCTGGACTTATGACGGCTCTGTGGTGGCCATCAACCCGGTAGGTGATGACCTCAGGTGTTGAGGTTGGTTTCAGGTCTCCAACTCTGCCCTGGATGACAGGAGGCTCTCAGCACCAATTCAAACTTGAGAATCATCTAGTTTGAGAGTACTTGATTGAGAAGATTTTTGATGTGTTGCATACAAGAACTAACTAGGAGTGTAATGAATGCCCTATGCCCAGGCTCAGTCCCCAGGATTATGATCTGGGGTAGGACTAGGACACCAATATGTTTTAGAGCCCCCTTGAATATGTAGCCAAAATGGAGAATCCCAGTAGTCCAAACCCCCTTATGTTATGGGAAAGAAACCTAAGACCTCAAAACTGTAATGGCCCAGGGTCCCTCTGTGTATGTGACCCACAGCGCTGGAGTCTGCTGCCTTGTCACATGCTTCTCCCCAGGGTAACTTGGCTGGGATTATCAAACCTCATTTCCTTTCTCAGGAAAGTGATCAGCCAGATCTGAGCAACTTCATGGAGAGCGGAGAATGGGTGATCAAGGAGGCCCGGGGCTGGAAGCACTGGGTGTTCTATTCCTGCTGCCCCACCACGCCCTACCTGGACATCACCTACCACTTCGTCATGCAGCGCCTGCCGCTCTACTTCATCGTCAACGTCATCATTCCCTGCCTGCTCTTCTCCTTCTTAACCAGTCTGGTGTTCTACCTGCCCACAGACTCAGGTGGGTGCAGTTGCCATGACGGCTGCGGCTGCTGCTGACAGGTCTCATGCTGCTATTTTGGGGAGAGCCAGAAATAGTGATGTGCTAATAGAGCAGACAGACTCACATTCATGGCTGGGAGGGCACATTTCCTACGTGAGTGGCCACAGGCATGGTGAGAGTCACGGGGTGGAGCTCACAGCTAGGGCAGACATCCAGGGCAGACAAAGCTGAACGTGGCCCTAAGACTGTACATGTAGCTCAGTCTAGGGAAAGTGAGCTAACCATCATACCCATTTGCTGAGTATTGACTGTGTGCCCAGAAATGGGCTGGGTAAGGTATGTGATCCCAAACACTCCTCATGGCACTTCCTCTATGAAGTCACTTTTTTTTCATTGCCAGAAGCCGCATGCACTTGCAAGAGAGAAACAGAGAGACAGAAAGGGAGAAAGAACCCTCAACAAAGCATGGTCATGCCTCAACCCTTTCTCCTTCTTCTCTCCCTCCCGTCAGGATTCATGGCACACATGTATGCACAAGCACCTTGTGTGCTTTTCAGGCCACTGGGGCAAGGATTCAAGCCATGGTGGACCATGTGGGATCCAGTGCTCTTAACCAATAGGCTAGAGGCCAACCTGGAGTCACTTTCTGTATAATGATCAATCCCGATTTTGCTTCTTTACCCACTGTTTGCCACTTAAAAATAGCTTTCGTGGAAACAGTAGGTGGTGTGGTGGTTAAGGCACTGGACTCCCATGTGGGCTACTGCAGTTCAAGTCCAAGACTGGTGGCTTAAAATTCATACTGGGTGTGTATGCATGTGTGCCCAAATCCCGGGAGGAGAATGGAGAGGGGATTGCAGTGTGACCATCCTCCCTGGAAGGTGATTTCTCATGTTCCCTCTCATCATTTCTCTTTCTCTTTGTCTCTCTTCAGTGAGCACACATGTCCTATGGCAAAAAAGCTAAGAAAAAAATAAAGTGAAAATAGCTTTTACAAATCTGTTTTCCAGATGGCAGTATCTATACACATGAGCCCCTACTTCCCAAGTGGCAATTTATGCTCACACATCAACCTGGACAACTTACTTACCTCCTACCTAGTAATCACATCAGTGACACAATTTCATCAAACACCAGCAGTCTACTGAAAAGGGGAAAAGGGTACCCACATGCCTGCCCACAACAATGTATGGCAGACAAGTAGGAAAAAAAGAAAGATGGTACAGACAGTCCTTAAACTTATGACAGGTAGCAATTTTATCAAAATTATTTTTTAAATCTCACAAAGGTTTCAATCTATCTTTCCAACAAGGACAAATAAAAAGACTATTCATTTACTCATTTGAAAAATACTTGGGCAACTGTTCCATGGCAGAGATATAGAAGAGAAAGGGAGAGTGTGCTTTGCCTTTAGAATGCACGATTATACAAACACAAAAATTTTTTCATCTCTCTAATGAAGCTTCCTAAAGTAAATAGAGAAAAACCCTGTCAAAGCAACGTGGAAACTAATAAATGTCTGTGAATAGTGAATAATGTACGCTTGAAAGCAGTTAGGACAGTGACTAGACTATGCTTAAGTGCTAGCTATTACCATTACCATTATCATTATTTTTCTTGCTTTTAAACAAATTGTATTCATTTCTTCCATGATTTAGAGAGAGAGAGAGTTGCAAAGAAACAGCACCCCCATCCCAACAGGGTCTTGCCACCACAATCCACCCCCAGCCTCTGCTAGACCAGGGTCCCGAGCATGCACATGCCTGGTGTGCTCAGGGAGGTCTTCAGACGTGAACCGGGAATCTTTCCACATACTTTAGCCTTGCAGGGCATCATGTTTTACTGCCGTGCTCCCATCCGACCCCCATTATTTTCATTATTAATCCAAAAATCTTATATAACTTGGTAGATTCTTTGTATTTCTAATTTTCTCTTCTTCTTTACTTTCGAAGGTATTCCTACCCATGAAGTAGAATTGCCGATTTCTTGTTTGCACCCACTCTATATCCTCTGTTTCCTAGACATACTTTTATTCCAGCATCTGAAAGCATCTGGTATGGGAAAAGCTCTACATTGGAGAGCAGGGCAGCACAAAGGCTTCCCCAACACCAACTGGAAGACCAGCCCACGGGAAGTCCCTTCTAAAAGGTCTCTTCTGTGTCGAAGGGGGTCCCCACAAAAATACCCACATGATCAGTCAAGTCTTCTAAGATGATAGGGCCTGAAGAAAAGAGGTGGAAGCCAGGGGATCAATCCCTACTTCCTTAACATGAAAAACAAAACAAAACAAGAAAAAAGCGAGAAGATAAACTTACGTGCAAGTGAGAAAGCGAGTGGTGTGAAATCACACTATCGGAAAACCACTCTGGATGCTAAGTCAAACTCCTTGGCCTTGCACATTCTGGCCTTTTGTCAGTTTTGGTTTTACTCCCATAATGACAGAAATATACCAGGGGTATTTAAAAAGTTTGTGGAAAAGTGGAATTTAAGTATAAGTTTATTTTGGTGCTCAAAATATCTGAAATCCATGCATAATTTACTTCATAATATACATTCCTGATGAACTTGTTGAAGGCCCCTGATAACGTGTACAGCTGAACTGCCCGTCCATCCATGGGGTAACAAGCAGGCCAGGCTGTCGCTGAGTTTATGAACTTCAATACATTCTCTGCTGCAGCAGAAAACACTGCCGCTGCTGCCACCTCCGGCTGCCAACCCAGAACCTCTCTTGGCTCCCTGGATCCCACCAAGAAACGGAATTCTGGGGCATGAGATGAAGTAGTGGTTTCCTGCTTGGCAGCCTCTAATGGAAATGCCTGCTGCTTGCCCTCATCAGGAGCGTTAAGGTGTTGAGGTCACAGAGGAAGTTCTGAGAAACTTTCCCAGAGTAATGCTTTGAGAACAGGCCAGTCACATTCCTCTCACCGCTGGGTCTCAGTGCTGAATTAGTTTGCGAAGGCCATCATGGCCAAGTACCAAAGATGAGTGGCTTACGCAGAAATGTGTTTTCTCACAGTTCTGGGGGCTACATGTCTCAGATCACGACGTGGGCAGGGTTGGTTTCTTCTGAGGCCTTTCTGTGTGGCTTGCAGAGGGCAGCCTTCTCCCCGTCCTCACATCATCTTCTCTTGTGCATATCTGTGTCCTAAACCCCCTTGTTATATGGTCACTTTCAGATTGGATCAGCCCCCAGGTGATACCATTTCACTCTTTAAAGGTCCTGTCTCCAAATGCCAACTCTCTTTTCCTTTCCTTTCCTTTCTTTCCTTTCCTTTCCTTTCCTTTCCTTTCCTTTCCTTTCCTTTCCTTTCCTTTCCTTTCCTTTCCTTTCCTTTCCTTTCCTTTTCTTTCTTTCTTTCTTTCTTTCTTTCTTTCTTTTTCTTTCTTTCTTTCTTTCTTTCTTTCGAGAGACTTTTACTGTAGGACGTGTGCACTCACTGGAGAGACAAACAGAAAGAGACAGAGAGACAAAACCCCCCCAGGGGGGATGGCCAGACCGCAATTCCTTCCCCTCCATTCTCCTCTTAGGATTTTGGGCACACATGCACAGGTGCCTGGCGTGAGTTTAAGCCGCTGGGTCCAGAACTTGAACTGTGGTCGACTATGTGGGAGCCCAGTAAGCATTACATCATCTGCTGGTCCTTGCATGCACTCTCTGAGGTTCTGGAGTTTAGAATTTCAACATATAAATTAGAGGCGGAGATGCACTTTTCAGCCCATCACACGTGGCTTGTGTCTCTTCTCTCTGTCGTCCTAGGGGAGAAGATGACTCTGAGCATCTCTGTCTTGCTGTCCTTGACCGTGTTCCTCCTGGTCATTGTGGAGCTGATCCCGTCCACCTCGAGCGCTGTGCCCTTGATTGGGAAATACATGTTGTTCACCATGGTGTTCGTCATCGCGTCCATCATCATCACCGTCATCGTCATCAACACACACCACCGCTCCCCCAGCACCCACATCATGCCTCAGTGGGTGCGAAAGGTGAGCAGACAAGGAAGGCCCCTGCAGACATTACTTAGGACACCTACAGGTCTCCCTTGGCCGGAGCCAGTGGAGTTCCAGCCAATACTTGTGGTTATTTAGGAACTGAAAGTCCTTTCTGGGCTGTAGAGAATTTTTGGGAGGAACTTCCTTTTGCCTTTTTATAGGAATAAATAACTCATGCAGCCTTCCTAGAGAAAAAAGGAGAATAGATGAACAGAGTCCATTCTAAATACGAGCTTACGGAATCACTTTGATTAGAGATTAATAAATCACTCTCTTTATTCATTAAATGCTGTAAATGTTTGGGCTTTCTATTGGTATGTCTTCAATTTATAAATAGGTTTAGTTATTTTTTTTACTGGTAAAATAATCAGTTAAGAATAGAATAAGAGAGAGGGATGGAGAGGTAGATTAAGGAGAAAGGGCCAAAAAGTTTTAGTGAAGAACTTGGTGTCATAGGGGCCAGCAGTTAGCGTAAAGGCTATGTCCTAAACTCCCATGTAGTCGACTGCGGTTCAGGTCCCGGACCCGGTGGCTGAAACTCACACCAGGCATGTGTGCATGCGTGCCCAAGATCCCAAGAGGAGAATGGAGGAGAAGGGATTGCGGCGTGGCCATCCCCCCTGGGGGGTGATTTCTCGCTTTCTGTCTCTCTTGTCTCTCTCTGTCTTTCTGGTGAGCACATGCACCCTATAGCAAAAACCTCTCAAAAAACAAACAAAACAAAACAAAAAACTTGGTGTCAAATATTTATATTATTAAATATGTTAATATTTCAAAAAATTCCTTTTTAAAAAAAAAATAAACCTTAACAGAGACACTAAAATCTAGGATCTTCTGTGCAGAATGCAAAAGATTTGTCAGGAATGACAGACTACTGATTGCAATGTACTGTTTCTGGAGGAGAGTAGCAGTCCCTCTCTCTCCTAAGCCTGTGGGATGATACCTTGTGGCAGTACCTATGCTGCAGTTTCCTCAGGAAGAAGAACACAGTCTACTGTTTCGAGGGGCCGGAAGCTTATCTATTTGGGGCAGAGAAGCCCTTTCTTTAATCACGTGATCGTGAGAACACATTGCCAGGACATTTCCGGTGGCTCTAGGGAGGGAGTTCTGAAAGCTTAAGCGCCATTAGGGTCTTGCGAGGTGGCTGGCTGCACACAGGCTCCCTCCAGTGGCGGATTTTTCACATTGCAGAATCATCGCTGTTCACCACAGTAACCCTACATCCCTCGGGGTATTTATGAAGGAATTTTGATAAAAATCTAGTCTATTTCTTTTGTTTTAAGGACAAGGAAGTTAAATCCCCAAGGAGGGACTTTCTCAAGATATTATTGCAAATTTAAACATAGAGTCTGATGCTTGCCTGCTGACAGTAATTCTCATACATAGATTTCTTTTTTTATGTTAGGTTTTTATCGACACTATTCCAAATATCATGTTCTTCTCCACAATGAAAAGACCATCCAGAGAAAAACAAGACAGAAAGATTTTCACAGAAGACATCGATATTTCTGATATCTCTGGGAAACCAGGTCCTCCACCTGTGGGCTTCCACTCCCCCCTGATCAAACACCCTGAGGTGAAAAGTGCCATTGAGGGTGTCAAGTACATCGCAGAGACCATGAAATCAGACCAGGAGTCCAATCATGTAAGAGCTCTGTGGCTTGAAGCCCACACCTTTGGGTTTAAATGAGCAAATGTGTAACTGCAGGAGAATGGGTTGGCTTGACAGGTGGTTGGCTTTCATGATGTAGCTACTAACTTCAGGTATGCCCTGGTGATCACTTCTAGGCCACCTTATTAAGTCATCACACTGTGAATTATCTACTCAAAAAATAAAGATCATGGGGCCAGCAGGTGGCATGGTGGCATGGTGGTTAAGGCGTTAAACTCCCCCATGACTGACCATGGTTTGAGTCCCAGACCTGGCAGCTTACTTTCTCTCTCCTCTCTCTCTCTTGCTCTCTCTCTCTCTCTCTGGTAGAGCACACAAGCCCTCTAGCAAATTGAAAAAATATATAAAATTTAAAAAGTAAAGACAATAATGCCAACCAAGGGATGTTGAGTGCTTTGAGATCTAAAAATGGAAGGGTACAGCATAAATGTTGAGTCCAGTAACCACCTCAGGTAAATTCTGTCTGGCACTTTCCTCTGTCCCAGGCGTCCGAGGAGTGGAAGTATGTTGCGATGGTGATGGACCACATCCTGCTCTTCATCTTCATGCTGGTCTGTATCATCGGGACCCTCGCCGTGTTTGCAGGTCGGCTCATTGAGCTGAATCAGCAAGGATGAGCAGAAGCTGAGTAGAGCCTTGCCCTGCCCCAGGACTGGCCAGAGCAGGGCAAGGCAGGAGAGGGAGGTTTGTCTATGCTGATACTCTCTCTTATAAAACATGTCATTTTCTGCACTTACGGTTATGAAAACAATCTGTATCTACAGAAGGTTATGACCTGGAAGTATTTTCACATTGCTGTTCCCATCAATCCTGTGTCTCCCTGGAGAGTGAAAACTTTTCAATAAATGAAGCTGGATCGCTAAACGAAGTCTTCATTTTCAAATGGCTTCCGGAAGAGTTTTGCCCAGAATCAAAGTTTTCTGTTGTGTGTTTTTTTGTTTGTTTGTTTGTTTTTGAGAGATTTTTGCTATAGGGCGCGTGCGCTCGCCAGACAGACAGAGAGAGACATAGAGACAGAAAGCAAGAAATCACCCCCCCCAGGGGGGATGGTCACGCCGCAGTCCCTTCTCCTCCATTCTCCTCTCAGGATCTTGGGCACGCACGCACATGCGCCCGGCGTGAGTTTTAAGCCACTGGGTCCAGGACGCGAACCGCAGTCGACTACATGGGAGTCCAGCAACATAGCCATTACGCTAACTGCTGGTTCCCTGTTGTGTTGTTTTTATAAGCAGAGTGTACCTTTGCATGAGAGTCACTTCCATACCTACTAGGTAGGCACAGAAGCCCCATCTTTCAGTCCCCAAAAGACAAAGCATTTGATTTTGGGAAAGAGGGAACAGCAGGACTGGCTTTGTGGTATGGTGGTTAAAACAGCCAGCTCCCACATGGCCAACCGTGTGGTTTGAATCCTGGACCCAGGGGCTTGAGAAGCACATGGGGCACGTGTGTGTGTGTGTGTGTGTGTGTGTGTGTGTGTGTATGCCCAAAATCACAAAAGGAGGAAGAGATGGAGGAGAAGGGATTGGGACACAGCCCTTCTTCCATGGGTGTTTCTCCTACCCCTCTGCCTGTCGTTCTCTCTCTGGCAAGTGCATGTGCCCTCTCACAAAGGGGGAAAAAATGAAAACAACAGTAGAAAGAAAATAAGGTAAAAAAAAAAAAGTTAATTAAAAATGTATATAATAAAAAAACTATCCATAGGGAGAAAAAAAAAAACACTTTAAAAAAATTTAAACAAGGGACCAGCAGTTAGCGTAATGGCTATGTCGCTGGACTCCCACGTAGTCGACCGCGGTTCGCATCCCAGATCCGGTGGCTTAAACTCACACCGGGCGCATGTGTGTGTGTGCCCAAGATCCCAAGAGGAGAAAGGAGGAGAAGGGATTGCGGCGTGACCATCCCCCCTGGGGGGTGATTTCTCGCTTTCTGTCTTTCTGTCTCTGTCTATCTGGCGAGCACACATACTCTGTAGCAAAAACCTCTTAAAAAAATTTAAACAAAATAAAGTAAGGTAAGTTCCAGGATGGACACCAAAATGCAAACTGCAGAAAAACCCATGTTTTAAGGGAGATTTCTCAAACTGGGAGATGAGGGAAGGTTTTCTAGTCTAATACAGCACTTGGGTTTAATTGTCAGGTTTTGAAAAAAAAAAAAAAATGGTCCTAATACATAACGAGTGTGAGAGACAAGCTCTGCTGGAATTGTCTTGCCTATATGGTTTTATTTAATCAACCTAACTTTCATCATCTCCTCATTTTACAAATGAGAAAACTGAATTTCGGGGAGATTCAGGTCTTTGCTCAAGTTGCAAGAGGAAGAACGGAGACTTGAACCTAGACCTTGAGATTCTAAAACACCTCTGAGCTGGGTGAGTTCATCTGCTCGCTTGCTCTCCTGGCCACCCCTGTCTCCTTCTAGGCCATTCTGTAGCTCTGCTCAGTGTTTCTGAGGGCTCCCATCTTAGTGCCAACCTTCTTTCTGCCTTTCGGTTAAGCTTCTTGCCTTTCATTCAGTCCCAATCATGCTTGGAATTCGAATCCTATGAATGAAACCAGAGATGTTTCGTGCATCATCACCATTTCTAAAATTTTGAAGAAGTGGGAGAAAAGATGATGACTTTTCTCCACAGTAAAATTCAAAACACAAGGGACCAGCAGGTGGTATGGTGATTAGGGCCCTGGACTCCCACACGGCCAACTGTGGTTCAAGTCCTGGACCTGGCGGCTTGTTTTCTCACTTTCTTTCTCTCTCTCTCTCTCTCTCTCGCTCATGAGCAAGTTAAAATAATAATAATACATAAAATAAATATTTTTTTCAAAGTTCAAGCCACAATATATTAGGTTGTTGGGGGAAGTCATGACATATTTTTCTGTTTGTTTTTCATTTAATTTAAAAATACCTGATGACTTCCTGACGGTGTAGTAGATCCTTCCAGACCTGGAAGATGTGTAGCTCAGAGCTTAGCTGTGGCCTGCAGACCACCAGAGCACATATGGCTCTCATCAACTCTGGGGAGGGCGGTGAGCTACACAGCAAGGGGGCCAGAGTGAGCCCAGGTGGTTTCAATCCACATCTCTGTGGGACTCCCCATCACACACCTATAGCAGAACTGAGGGCCTTTCTTTGAGTGAAAATTTCCCTATTTTAAAGAGAAAGCAATTTGGCAATTCTTTGAAAATTTAAACACAGAATCACCATATGATTCAACCAGTCCACTCCTGGGTCTCTACCCCAAAGAACTGAAAGCAGGGACTTGAACAGACATGCCCATGTTCACGGCAGCATTTTTCACCATAGTCAAAACCTAGAAACAAGCCAAGTGCCCACGAGTGGATGACTGGATAACAGTATGCGGTATATCCATGTAATAGAATATTATTAGCCACAAAAGTAACAAAATTCTGGGGGGCCAGCAGTTAGTGTAATGGCTATGTGGCTGGACTCCCATGTAGTCGACCATGGTTCACGTCCTGGACCCGGTGGCTTAAAACTCATGCCGGGCGCATGTGTGTGCGTGCCCAAGATCCCGAGAGGAGAAGGGAGGAGAAGGGATTGCGGCGTGGCCATCCCCCCTGGGGGGGGGTGATTTCTCGCTTTCTATCTCTCTGTCTCTGTCTATCTGGCGAGCGCATGCGCCCTATAGCAAAAAAAACTCTCAAAAAAAAAAAAAAGTAACGGAATTCTGATTCGTACTATAACATGGGTGAACCTCGAAAACACTGTGGTCAGGGAGAGAAGCCAGATGCGAGGGACATATGCTGTATGATTCCACTTACATTAGGTACATGGAAGAGGCGAAGTCATAGACAGAAACAGCACGGACTTTGCCAGAGCTGGAGAGAGCGTGCGTGTCAGTGCTTCAGAGTGCAGAGTCTCATTCTGGGAAGATGAAAACGCTCCAGGGAGGGAGGGTGGAGAAGGCTGCAAACATCTTAAAGTTCCTATTGCCACCGAGCTGTACTCTTTAAAATGGTTTGAGTGGTGAATTTTGTGTTCTATGTATTTTACCACTGATTTTAAGAAGAAAGGAAACAAATGAAAGGCCTCAGCATTTGACTCTGCTTACCTGATCCGTCCAGTCTTCCAGGACTGACTGTTGATTCAGAGAAGAGACTGACCAAGCCCTTCTCCATTTCCCTCACTCATGGATATAGAACTAAGCCTAGAATAGTGACCTCTGGCAGGTCACAGAGCTCCTGACAAGTCAGGCTGCTAAATCCTGCGCTCCTGTAGCTCTTTATATCAAAGCACCCATTCACGCCCGGGAAGCGATGGCCTCCTATATGTCTCCTTCTCTGTCCTAGTTTATCTTGTTGCTAATAACAAAAACCACCTTAGTCTGGGGAATTTAAGAGAGCAGAGGTTAATTTGGCTCACAGTTTGGTGGTCCAAGATCCAGGAGCAACATCTGGTAAGGGGTTTCCTGTTGGTGGGGTCCTGAGGCCATGCAGGGTGTCACACCATAAGGGAACAGGAACTTGTGCCTGTGTCCCTGTGTCTCTCTGTTCTGCTTCCATTCTCCTTTCTTGTAAACTCACCAGGAGTCAATCATAAGAGTCCCACCATAATCACCAAATCACTCCCCAAGGCCCCACCTTTCAGCACCATAAAGCTATTACATTTCCTCCTAATAGTTTTAAGCCAAGTCAACACATGAATTTTGGGGGCTGGGGGTCGGGGGACACAAACTAAAGTGGCCCCTGATCCCAGAAACCAGCAGGGTTGGCCCTGACTGGATACAGCAATGTCACAAAGTATACTCCACCAGGCCTTAACAGCTATTCCATCAATTTGTCACAAAGTCAAAGATTTTCAACTCTCTTCCCTTGGTGAAGGCCTGGTTTCCAGAAGGCCACAGATGAAACGGAAGGGATCTGTCCCTTGGTCTAGAGGTGTTTTTGAGGGCCAACGCTGGCTGGCCTGCCCTACGAGGCTTTACTGACGAGCTTGTTGAATGGCGAGATGACTTCTTGAGAAATACTGCTGAGTGTGATGAGGTGAGTTTACTAACAACATGGAAGCAGGGATTATTAAGAGCTCAGATTCCTAGGTCTCCTTTTGGATCAGTGGTCTCAGTGAGGAGGAAGTCTCCAGGGAAATGGGGAAGAACACTGTATAGTCCTCCCTAAGTATCCACAGGGAATTGGTTCCAGAACTTCATGATATCCAAGTCTGAGGATGTTTAAATCCCACATTAAATGGCCTCAGGGCCAGTAGATGGTGTGAGGTTATAGTGACTGTATCCCACAGAGCCAACTGCACTATTCGAGTCCCAGATCTGCTGGCTTGAAAAACACACGGGTGTGTGTGCATGTGTGCCCAAAATCCCAAGCAGAGAATGAAGAAGAAGAGATTGCAGCGTGGCCATCCCACCCCGAAGAGGGGGTCGCTTTCTCACTTTCCTTCTCTGTCTGTCTCTGGCAAGCACACACTCCGTATAGTAAAAATTAAAAAGAAAAAAAGGCATTGTATTTGCACATCACCCATACAGATCCTCCCGTATACATTAAATCACCTCTAGATTACTCAGGATGCCTTACACACTGTAAATGCTATATAAATAGTTGTTAGACTGTATTGTTGCGGAAATGATGACGAGAAAGGTCTGTACGTGTTCAGTACTGTTGCAACCATTGAGGGCCTCACCTAACCCATCACCAATGCCATGATATTTTGATCCATGATAGGTTGAGTCTACAGGTGAGGAAACTGTGGATCAGGAGGGCCAGCTGTGTTAGTTTCCAGGGATTATTATAACAAAGTACCCTGTGTGTCTTACACCAACAGCAATGTGTATTCTCACAGTTATGGAAGTCTGCTGTGGACTGAATGTGTCCTTCCCTCCCCCCCCCCCACCCCCACTGGCCCCTAGTCATATGTCGAATCCCTAATCCCCAATGTGGTGGGAATGTAGCTTTGGGCAAAAATTAGATTTAGATGAAATGATGAGGGTAGGGTCCTCATTATGGAATTAATTCTTATGAGGTGGGACAGTAGGTAGTTTATGTGGTCTCTCTCTGTGTCTCTCCGTGCCCCTATCATACAGAGATACAATGAGAAGGCAGCCATCTGCCAGCCAGGAAGAGAGCCCTCACCAGAACCCGGCCATGCTGGCACTCTGGTCTCAGACTTCCAGCCTCCAGAACTGTGAGAAACCAACTAGATCATGGTATTTTGTTACAACAGCCCAAGCTGAGACAAGGCCAGATGTTTAAACTCAAGGTATTGACAAGATTGGTTCCTCCTGAAAGGTCTGAAGGAGAAACCATTCCATGCCTTTCTCTAGCCGTGTCATCAGTGGCTTGTGGCCGTGTAATCCCAGTCTCTGCCTCCATCGTCACGTGGCCTTCTTCTCTGTGTCTCTGTGTCTTCTCCTTCTCTATCTCTCGTAAGGACCGTTGTCAATGGATTTAGGGCCCATCCTAAATCCAGGATGATTTCATTATGATATCCTTAGCTTAATGACATCAGCAAAGACCTGGGGCCAGCAGGTGGCATAAAGGTTACGTCGCTGGACTACATAGTCAACCACAGTTCAAGTCCCAGGCCCAGCAGCTTAAAACTCACGCTGGGTGCGTGTGTGTGCATGCCCAAAATCCCAAGAGAAGAATGGAAGAAAGGGGATCGCTGCATGATCATCCCCCTAGGAAGGTGATTCTTGCTCTCTTTCTGTTTCTCTGTCTCTAGTGAGTGCACACACCCTATAGCAAAACATCTCTCTCTCTAAAAAAAAAAAAAAAAAATGACATCTGCAAAGACCTTACATCCAAACAATTTGACATTCACATACTCAGAGTTAGAACTTGGACGTAGGCTTCTGGAGCCACTGTTAAGCCCACTACAAACACCAGCCAGGAAGCAACATGGGAGAGAGTGGCTGTAGGCAGATATTCTTTCAAGAAGCCAAACCAGTATGGAGAGCGCACGGACTCCAGCAATTTCCCAAAATAGACTTAGGGCTTCAGCTCTGCACCCTCCACCCATCGTCCTCCCCTACTCCAACCAGGAACAAATTAAAAAGCAATGAAGCCAATTCATGGCTTGCTCCTTACTCGGTGACGTGCTGGCATTTCAAGAGGATGTTTCAAATGCCTGGGGGAGAAGCAAGCCAATAACTTCCAGCCTCTCTTCTCCCAAAGCCTGAGACCACCAGGACCCACAGGAGCTTTTGAAACACACAGAAAGTATGGGAGGAGGCCCCGCCAGAGACTAAGAAGACCATGCCTTCAACTCTGATCACCAACCTGCAGGGCCTGGAGCACCAGGAGACCTCTGGCCAGGGCACCACTGAAGGGCACTTTCTCCTGCTCCCTCTTGCAAACTCTCTGTCTAGTGAATGTACTGGCCCTCTAAAATGTAAAACAAAAACAAAAACAAGCTAGGGTATCAAGATGATGGTAAAGTAGTAAAATGCAAGGCTCTGTGAGACTGACCCATGTGGGAAGGCTTCGGGTTTATACCCAGTAACATCCCTGAATATGACAGACACTCCATGCCCAGGACCTGGGGCTGGCTGAGGCTAGAGGTAGACCATGGCATTGAGACCCCGTTCGGAATGCTGTCTCTCTGTCTCGCTCTCACTCACTTAAGAAAAAGAAAAAAACAGAGCTGGGAAGGGAAGACAGTAGAAAGATAAAGCCAAAAATGATACTTGATTTCTTCTGACTTGAAGTTCAGGACCATTTCCACGTATTTCTGCAGTTGTTGGGGACGAGGCTGTGGACAAGTTAGAACGCCTGTGCATTGAAGCTGAATGTGAAACGGTGCAGATGCTGTGGGAAACAGTTTGCCAGCTCCCCAAGAAACTAAACATAGGACCATAGACTATTTGATCCAGCAATTCCATTCGTAGGTATATGCCCAAAGAGATTGAAAAAAGGACTTAAGTAGATTCTCAGATACCCACATTCAATTGCAGTGTTATTCACAGTATCCAAAAGGTACAAGCCAAAAACTCTGTTGATGGATAAATGAAATGTGGTACATGCATGCAATGGAATATTACTCAACCTTAAAATGGAATGCAGATCTGACATGTCTATAACATGGATACACATTAGGAACTGAGTGAAATAAGCCAGATGCAAGAGGATAAGACTGCCACCAGCATTCGGCATGGTGGTTAAGGCCCTGGACTCCCACATGGCCGGCTGTGGTCTGAATCCCAGAAAAATCACACCAGGCACATGTGCATGCATGCCCCAAATCCTGAGAAGATAGTGGAAGAGAGGGGATTGAGGTGTGGCCAATCCCCCTGGCAAAGGGGGTGATTTCTCACTTTTCCTCTCCCTGTCTCTGTCTCTGTCTCTCTATCTCCAGAAAATGCAGGTGCTCTATGGCAAAAATAATAATAATAATAATAATAATAATTGTAAAAAAAAAAAAAAAGGAAAAGGATCAATAAGTTTTGTCTGATTCCAGTTACATGAGGTACCCAGAATCAACAGTCATAGTAGATCCAGGTTACTGGGATTTCGAGGGAGGGGTGAGTCATTGCTTAGTGGTAAGTACAGAGTTTCAGGTAGTGATGATGGAAAAGTTCTGGAGGTGGATGGTGGTGACGGTTTTCAACAGTGTGAAGGTACTTAATGCCATTGATTTGTGTGCTTAAACCAATTGCAATGGTCGATTTTATGTTACGTATATTTTATCACAAAAAAGTTTCTTTTATGTTTTAGGATTTATTTATATCCAATCACTGTACAGCTCTATGGCACACAATATGGTTTTTGCAAGAAAGCCATATTGCATACCGCACGTGACAGTGAATCAAGGATAGTGCCATGTACATCATTTTCAGCAGAGAACTTCACATGCATCGCATCTGCTGACTGTCTCTTCCCTGAGCCTCTCCTACCCCGCTTCTTCTTTCTTTAATTACAAACTATTCCTTTCCTAGTTTTGAAAATGGTCCTGGGCAAAGATTAGGTTAGGATTAGGGCACAGATAAGCTCCTTTCCCCTCGGAGATTGATCGTCTCCATCCTCTACACATCAGACACGCTGAATGGCGTCTAGCTCCCTCCTGGAACTGAGCCCTACGTATTTTACCTTAGGAAATCAGCGTGGAAAGGTGGAACAGGGAAATTGTCCTGTTTCAAATATATTTCTTTATTTCTTAATTTGCTATAGGGTGTGTGCACTCACTGGAGACAAAGAGAGGGAAAGTCAGAAATCACCTCCCGGGGGAATCGCCAAGCCACAATCCATGCTCCTCTCAGAATTTCGGGGCAGGCACAGACACACACCCAGCATGTTTTTCAGGCTGCTGGTGTGGGACTTGAACCATTCAGTTGCCCATGTGTGATCCAGCCACCTTAACCACCTTGCCACCAGCTGGCCCATCCTGCTTCACATTTAAACCCACATTCAGGCAAATGGCTCGCCCAGCACCCACTGAGCCTGCGAAGAGGTGAGCATGAGCACAGTAAGGAGGAGGCTGCCTGTCTCTTCCCCTCATCTGTCCTCCCGCCTCCATCAGCCAGTGAGGTCTCTGCGAGGAGAGTCTAAAGTAACTCTGTGATGGTATTTCTTTTTCAGCCACAAAAATAAACCTCAGAAGCAATTTTCATTCTTAGAACATCAATCTAATGCTTTTAAGCCTGTGTTTTTTATTCTCCTTTAAGTTTCTATCTTTATACCATGAGAGAGAGAGAAAGAGGATCCTGCTGCCGTGATTCACCCCCAGCCTTCAGCCAGCCCGGGGTCATAGGCAATTGTGTGATTGGTGTACTCAGGGAGGTCTCCAGATTTGAACCAGGAACCTTGCCATGTGGGATTGCCTTGTTCAATGTGGTAGTTTACCACAGAGGGGTCCTCACCCTCCTTCTACAGCCCCTTACTATGTATGACTTATCACTTTATAATATTTTCTGTGCCTCTGACTTAAATACCTAACTTGAAGTCTTCCTGAAGGTTAAAGACTATATTTTATTTATACTTATATTCTCAAGTATTCAACAGGCAGCTTTAAAAAAAAATGTTGAGGGACCAGCACATGGCATAATGGTTACGCCACTAGACTCCCATGTAGTTGACCTTGGTTCAAGTCCCAGATGCAGTGGCTTCAAACTCATGCCAGGCACATGTGCATGGTGCCCAAAATTCTGAGAGGAGAATGGAGAAGAGGTTGCAGCATGGCAATCCCTTCAAGGGGTGATTTCTCACTTTAGGACTCTCTGTCTCTCCGATGAGCTCACATGCCCTATAGCAAAAATCTCTGTAAAAAAAAAAAAATGTTGAATAAGTGAAGAGATACGTGAGTAGATAGTTAAGCAACTACCTACTGTCTTTAAAGTCCTCTCACTCCGTCATTAACATCCTACCTTGGTGTAATTGGTCAAAACAAATGCCTGTGGCTTCAGCGGTGTTGATGCAATTTTCTGATGTGAATATGAATTCTCGTACAGTCAAGTTTGTTAATAGAATCTCCAGGAAGCCCGCCAACCTGGGGATGTGCATGGATTCTAGGAACAGGAGCTCTGCGGGCAGTTCATCCACATCTCTAAGGACACCTACTCTCACTGTCTCTGACCTGTGGGGCTAAAACCGTACTGGTCTAGAAGGGCCCCTCTGCAAGGCCTTTGGCTCCAGAAACCTTCCCGAGCCACAGATGCTCCGAGTCTGCACTCTCGGACCTTCCTTACAGCATAAGCGGGGCCTCCAGGTCTCCTGCCATGTCTACTTTGTTCATTTCTTCATGGACATAAATCCTCTGAAGAAGGAGTTGGAGGAACCAGCTGGCTGGCTCCTGCTACCCACACTTCCTGTGGGACCTGGGGCAAGTTACTTAATATGAGTCTCAGAGCAAAAAAAAAAAAAAAAAAAAAAAAAAAAGTGGATTCGGAGAAGATTGAGTACCTACTATGAGTCCAGAAACACTTGTTGAATTGAATCTTTCTTACTGCATTTTCACTGTGTTATCATTTATACACGTAAAATTCACCATTCCAAAGAGTACAATTCAGTGTTTTTTCAGCATATTCACAAGGCTATGCACCTATCACCATTTTATAATTTGTGATTTGTGACATGCATGCACACACGCCATGTCCAGGACTGGAACCATACAGCCAGCCACCTTAACCACCATGCCATTGGCTGGCCCTTAAGTTCTGATTTATACGTGTGTGTGTGTCAGATGTTGCTGATTCAACACACACCTGCATTTTCTCTGCTTTATAGTCCATACTTTGCAGCTCCTTCCAAAAGAAGTTGTACATCCTTGTGTTTGGAGCGTGGACTCAGCCAACGTCTTAAGTAGACGGACCCTCATGAAACCTGGGAAGTTAGAAATGACTACTTTGGCCTTGCTGCCCTCCTGTGCCGTCCTGAGCCATTCTGATAAGCATAGTATTGAATACTGGGAACCCCTGAGTGGTTTAAGGCTCTAAAGATCCCTCTACCTTCATTAAGGTGTCTGTTCATAAAACATTTAAAATGTTATTTTCCCCTTACTAATCATGTAATTCAGAAATCCATTTTAGAAAATAATGTAATTCTGTGGAATTATGGTAGAGTGGTTTTGGTTGTTGGACTACGTTTGGGGAGGGTGGTTAAATACTATATTGTAGTTTGAGAAGAAATGGAGCGCCCCTATGAAGACCATTTCGGTTAAATAAACTGGGCAGCAGCTCCCTCTTGTGTTGAAACATAAGTACTACAGCCACTGAATTTAAAGGTGGAAAAGCATCTCTTGATACATATAAACGTGCTTAAACTGAGAATTTTTTCCAAATAGCTATAAGTCCAAAAAAGATCAATGCTCAGTACCTTTTTATTTTAACTAGCATACCCACTACCATTAAGCCTTAGGTAACTAGTCCTCCAACATTTATCGAGCATGTACTGGACTCCAGGACCAGAGTATGAGCGTGATTATCCAGTGCCTGCCCCAAAATTGCTCACTCGGTCTGATCCAGCTAATGCCACCTTTCTCCATAATGCTGGCCCTTGTCAACAGTGACCCCTGAGTCGTCTGAACTGCCCTGTTTTCTCTTTCCACCCCCACCTGAGCTGAGTCCATTTCATGCCTCTTCCCGCTGTCTTCCCTTCATCAAGGCTAGCTTTCTCTTGTCTGGTCCCCCTGCTGGGTTGGAGCCCCTCCGAAGGCAGCCGCTGTGTGTGATCCACTCTTTTCTTTCCCATGGCCCCTCATTGTGCACGTGTCTGGTTAATATTCCAATGCGTATTTGCTCAGTTTAATTTTAAAAAGCAACAGAGCTCAGAGACCAGCAGATGGTATAATGACTCTGTCGCTGGACTCCCATACGTAGCTGACGGTGGTTCAAGTCCTGGACGCAGTGGCTTAAACTCACACCGGGCGCGTGTGCTTGTGTGCCCAAGATCCTGAGAGGAAAATGGAGAAGGGATTGTGACATGACCATCCCCTGGGGGGGGGGGGGAGGAGGGGGCGCCGATTTCTTGCTTTCTGTCTCTCTGGCGAGCCCTAGAACAAAATCCTCTCCAAAAAAAAAAAAAAAAAGGCAACAGAGCTCCATAGGAGAACTGAATATCAGCTGTTTATACACATTACTGTCCAAAATGGAGTGTGTAGCTATTGCTTTGCTGCTGGAAATGCCTGTTGGCTTTCTCATTAATGTCTGTGGTATAAGGACGTCAATGGCAGGTGAGATTTATGTCATCCTAGAAGCCACAGTGTCAGAGGAATCCACCTGCCACGAGGTCCTGAGGTACTGCCTTTAGGCATCATGTCGGGCAACTGAATGGGAGGGTGGGCTCCATGTTCTGCCCTTTCTGCATCTGGGGCTGTGGTCAAGATTCGAATCAGCGATTCCCAGACTTTGGGATGTTATATCAAATACTTACATTTTTTTTCCAGTGCCCAACATAAGGTTGTAAATCAGTATACTTTTCTTTTTTTTCAAATCATCATTATGACCACAATTTTATTTTAAAAACATGACATTTTAACACTGGAAAGTCAGGAACTCATCATCTCAGCATCAAGAACAGCGCTGTTGACTGAATTTATTAATTAGGTCTAGTCATCCTCCACCAGTGGCCCACGGTCTCGTCTAGATCACTCGGATCTCAGAGAATTTTCCAACTTGGGCCCTCTGTTTTACAGGTGAGTGACGAGGGCTTCAGTGTATGGACCAGGGGAAGGTACTTATCTTGTTAAGCAAGTGGCTCGTCCTGAACCTGGCCAACCTGAACCAAGGACTCGCGCCGGCTCCCGTGCCTTCCTGCCGGTCCCTCCTCACCTGCAGGCGCTGATCTGGGCTGGCCGCACGCAGGGTCTGTTTGTAGGACCCGGGCCTCACAGCGCACCTCCTCTCCTTAGGAGCAGTAACTGGTAGCTGTGCCCCCTGCCCCTCTGCCGGGAAGCCTTGCTTTCACAGACCATGAAGCTCCTGATGTAGCCAGGCAGACATACTCCCAGGGCTGACCGTGGTGAAGGGCTGAGCAGAACTAAAGCTGCTTGTAGACTGACTGAGAAATGCTGGAGCGTCCTGGAGCCATCGCCGAGCTCTAAAACCCCCTTGTGACCAGCCCCTAGAGAGGAGGTCCTCAGCCTGGGGTGATTTGGTTGTCACAGCCAGAAGGAGGCCGACAGTGTGTTAGAGCCAGCACACTGCCACCTAGCGGATAGAGGCCAGAGATGCCGCAACACATCCTGCGGTGCGCAGGCGACCTCCACAAGACGGTCCTGCCTAAATATTGAAAGTGCCCTAGAACAAGCGTTCTTGTTGCAGCCTTGCAGTGTGTGAGAAGGAGCAAGAGACTTATTCCCCAGGGACAGGGGCTGGATGGAAACCAGCTGGTGCCCAAACCTGAGGGAGGGAATTAGCAATGAAAAACAAACCCCCAGAAAACCCCAGTAGAGGGACAAGGTGGGCAGAAGAGACGTGTTAGGTGTATCCTCATGCCCACCCTTCGCTTCCTTTCTCTGAGTTCTGGATCCGGCTGTGCCGATCGGCTGATCTGGCAGGTGGGGGAGTTTGTGGTGATGGCCACGTAGGCGTTAGAGGAGGAAGGGGAAAGAGACCAAGGTAATTGATCTCCATTTTTCTCCTTTCCTGACCTCAAGGGGGACAGGTTAGAGCCAGGGCTCGCAGTGGTGCGTGCCTGACTTCAATGGTCTGTCCGACCTGATCATCTCCACACGACAGAGGGATCTGATTTCAGGAAGGGGAGGTGGACTTCTCCTCCTAGCAGTGCTCTTGAACAGATAGACCATAGTATATGCTTTCAAATGCCAATTTCAGATAAATAACACACTGTTTTCTGCTTTCTTTGTTGTTGTTACTAGTTTTTGCTAACGGTAAGTGTACTCACCAGAGAGAGGGATGGAAAGATGAAAAGTGAAAAATCACTTCCCCAGAGGAATGGCCATGCCATCCTTTCTCCTCTATTCTCTTGGGATTCTGGGCACGCGTGTGCACGCTGGGCACGCGCGCACACACACACTGCATCATTTTCAAGCTGCTGGGTCCAGCACTTGAACCACAGAGTTGGCCATATGAGATCCAGCCACCTTAACCTCCACTTCACCTGTTGGCCCCAACAACAAATAATTTTGCTGTGTAAGTGTATTGCATGCAATATTTTGGGCAATATTGATCTGCTAGATCTAGTGATCCCC
The DNA here is from genome assembly GCA_026018925.1 of Tupaia tana. Classification (NCBI taxonomy): domain Eukaryota; kingdom Metazoa; phylum Chordata; class Mammalia; order Scandentia; family Tupaiidae; genus Tupaia; species Tupaia tana. Next base: position 69,758,050 of record JAKSZU010000001.1, read on the forward strand.
TTAAGCAGATGTAATGACTCCACCATTCACCGAGTACCTGGTACAGGCCCTTTCACTAGGGAGGCGGTGTGTGTCAATTTGTCAGGGGCAGGACCAGCAGTTAGCGTAATGGCTATGTCGCTGGACTCCCACGTAGTCGACCGTGGTTCGCATCCCGGACCCGGTGGCTTGAAACTCACGCCGGGTGCGTGTGCGTGCGTGCCCAAGATCCCGAGAGGAGAATAAAGAAGGGATTGCGCTGTGGCCATCCCCCCTGGGGGGGTGATTACTCGCTTTCTGTCTCTCTCTGTCTGGAGAGCACACGCGCCCTATAGCAAAAACCTCTCAAAAAAAAATTTGTCAGGGGCAGGTGTGGTCATGTCAATAGTCCTGATGCCCCCAGTTCATGTGCTTAGAAGTCTCCCACTTCAGATGCTTCTAATGCATGTTGTATTTTCATTTCCAAAACAACCCTATGTGAGGAAGTTTCTATTATCCTCTTTATTTTTTTTAATTTTTTGGAGAGGTTTTTGCTAAACGGTGCATGCGCTCGCCAGAAAAACGGAGAGAGACAGAGAGACAGAAAGCGAAAAATCACCCCCCGGGGGGGATGGCCACGCCGCAATCCCTTCTCCTCCATTCTCCTCTCAGGATCTTGGGCACGCACGCACATGCGCCTGGCGTGAGTTTAAGCCACCATGGTCGACTAATGGGAGTTCAGCAACATAGCCATTACACTAACTGCTGGTCCCACTATTATCCTCATTTTTATTAGACAAGGAAATTGATTATCAGGAGAAATAAATAATTTGCCTAATGTTATAAGGCAGCAAGAGAGTGGCAGTGCCAGGGTTCAGGCACAGTTCTGCCAAGGCCCAAGCCCTCCAGGTTGTAGACACTGGCCCTTTAGCGAGGCAGGTGGTATAACTGGGTGAACAGAAGTCCCCAACGTCTGCAGTCAGTCAACCCTCTTGACTAACTCTGGTCCCTTTCTGACTTGGGATCAAAACTCTGCCCATTCAACACACAAGAGTCTTTTCCAAGTAATGGGATCGTCCCCCTTACATTTAGCTGAAATAGATGGGAGGTTCTTCTTTCGGCTCACAGAGCACTGAGGCTTGGAGAGACTATTCATGTCTTAAAGGACGAGCTTCTTGCGGTGACACCAGGCTCACTGGGAGGAACCGTGAGAATGGGGTGTTAGTGGCAACAATAAGATGGGGATACGGCAGTCCTCATGGCACAGTTTAGTGGGTATAAAGCTCAGCAAAGACAGAGGTTGGAGAACGGTCTCCTCTTTGGAAACTTGTAAACCACCGTACGCTTCCATCCTTTGTTCACTCAGAGTATACCTAGACTGCATATGTGCCAGGCCAGTGTTAGACATTGCACAAACCTGGTGGCGAGCTGGAGAGATGAGCCCTGCCCTCGCGGGGCTGAGGGCCCAGTGGGGAGGGGTCAGGCTGGCCACCTGCATAGCTTGCTTTCTCTTCCTGTTCTGCATGTGGGCTGTGGGCCCTGTGCTCCCTGGTACCCAAGTTCTAGTCCCATGGAGTTCCTGGGGTCAGGTCAGCTGTTGGAACAGGGACACACGTGCGCTCACATGTAGACTCTAACCAACATGCCCATTGATAAAGCTGAAATGTGCCGAGAGCACTACCCTCGGCCTGCCCTGATACTGTAGGTCTTGCTCAATGCTTTGCCTTTCCGAGAGCGAGGTAGGGCCATTGTTCCACAGACAGGACACTGGGACTTGGGGCAGTTAGGCGCCCCCGGGTCGCACAGTCACACCTCCCTCTAGGTGCTGTGAACCTGGCAGTATGACTGCTGCTACACCGTGGTCCCAGGGTGCCAGGCTCTGTGAGGGGCCCCCAGTGCCCAAGTCAGGCTGAAGACACAGACACAGACACTGATGAGCACCCGCCGTCCTGGGGACCGTATGCCCCTTAGGTCAGTTCACCGCCCCTGCGAGCTAAAGCTTTATGAAGACACAACAGGCACAGAAGGCTAAGAGCGTGCCCAGTCATGCAGCTCGGATGTGGTAGATATGTCAGCACTTCCTGGCCTTCAGTGTGCATGTGGCCACCTGGGGATCTGCTTAAACTGCAGGCGCAGACTCAGCAGGTCTGGGTAAGGCCAGGGATTCCAGTGGTGTAGTGGTTAAGGCCCTGGATTTCCACAAGGCAGACCATGGTTTGAGGCCCAGAGCCGGCAAGTTGAAAATCACTCCAGGCATATGTGTGTGCCCAAAATCCCAAAAGGAGAATGGAAGAGAAGGGATTGCGGTGTGGGCATCCCCCTAAGGGGTGATTTTCTCATTTTCCCTCTCACTCTCTCTCTCTTTTTCTGGCAAGCACACACTCCCTATGGCAAAAAAAAAAAAAAAAAAAAAAAAAAAAAAAAAAAAAAAAAAAGAAAGAAAGAAAGAAAGAAAAGAAAAAAAAAGAGAGAGATTCTGCATTTCTGCCTGTTCCCACATGATGCCAGAGCTGCTGGTCCACAGGCCACATGCCGAATAGCAGGCTTTGTGCTACCCAGACTCTCAGGAGGTCACTGTCTTTTTAAAGCCTCATGGAGGCTTTCTCATATGGCTCGATGTGTTAGCAGTCATAACACTAGCTCATTTTTATTGCATGCTTACTAAATATCAGGCACTGCAGTAAGCGCTTTACTGCAGTGAAAGCACTGATTAAATGAGGTAGTTGACCATTACTGTTCCCATTTTACACACGAGGAAACTGAGTTTCAGAGAGTTTAGAGGACTTGTTCAAGGTCATAAAGTCAGCAAGTGGCAGAGCTGGTCCCATTTGTTCTTGTCGTGTGGTGACGAAGCAGGGAAGAGGGTAGCGTTAGCTTATTGTGTATGTGGAGACTAGTAAGGTGGGGAGATTGCTCGACGCTGTCAAGTGAAGCCTGGAATCCGTCTAGTTCTCGTAAGACAAAATCTTTTTCATCTCCCCCTTCCTAACCATAAGCAAACAGTGCCGTCATAGATTTCTTCCCACGCTGGTAGCTCAAATGCGGTCCTCAACACTCCATCACCATCCCAGGGCCTTGAGCTGGCTCTTCTGGAGCAGTCCTTCCCTTTCATGATGCAGCTTAGAACCCCAGGCCTGCCTCCCAGGGTGGCACTCAGCAAGTCCCAGGAAAGGCACCTCCATTGCAGCCCTCCCTGGCGTCACTGATCCCTAATGCACCCTGCAGTGGTGGTGCCAGATAAGTCGCAGTTACTGTCCTGCCCTCAGCCCTGGTTTCTCAGCTCCTCTCTGCCTGCCCCTCGGGTGTGTCCCCCTTCCTTCTCTACTGCACACTAAACGCATGACTGATAATGTTTACACAATAACATCAGGGAGGCCAAGCGCTGGGACTCAGACGTGATCAAGATTCCTGCCCTGGGGGCCTGATGCTGCTGGGGTAACAGATACAGAAAGAATCTCAGCAGACAGATAACGTCTCAGGCGGAGGAACACCTAGGCCAGAGGGAAGAGATGATGTCCCAGTGAATCAGGAGACTGGGTCAGAGGCAGCCAGTGGGACAGGCATTCCAAACAGGAGGGACAGCAGGGACAGAAGCTCAGAGGCTGAAACCGCTTTGCTGCGTAGAAACAACTCTAGTCTTTGGAGCCTAAGATGTAAAGCAGAAGGGTGGCCGGGGAAGGACGAGAGAACAAAGGACGAGGAGTGAGGCCAGCGATGGCCCCAAATGCCACAGCCAGGAGCCTGGACTTGCTTCTCTGGGCAGGGGTTCTCCAGCCATGTCTCAGCGCTCCTTTTGGAAGGCCGGGAACAGGGAGCGTCTGACTCCCTACTCTGCAGTCCTCTCTGCCCTCCCAAGGGCAGCAGTCTTGGTCTGCTTTATGTACAGGCACTCTGTATAATATTGTGCGTAAAGGATTTCTTTAGCCGAAACACACGTGGAACCACTGATACACCATCTCAGAGGAATCCAGGATTTGGTGAACCTGGGAGAGGCTGCACTTGAACACTTTCTCTCCACAGGCCAGGGAGTGGTCCTTTCATTTCCTGATTCCTTTCTTCGATGAGTGAGAAGGCAGCAGCTGCTTCCTTCCCTCAGCCACTGGTCCTGCAGGGCCCCCCAGCCCCTCTCTCCAATCCAGCCTCAAGTGATCCTTCATGCAGAGCCGGGGACGGCAGAGATGGACAGGCCCCACTGTGCTGCCGGAGCGGACCTTGCCGACATGCTGGCCCAGGTTAAAGCTCTGCTGGGCTTCTCTGCTGCTGGGCCCGCTCTGCCTCCCTCCTTCGCTAATAACTCATTTTAACCAGCCTCTTCAGCTCCTCTGGGCAAGAAGACCTGGCGCTTCCAGCGCTCCACATCTGCCCGAGCCTGCCTGTCCTTGATCAGGTCATGAACTGTGCAGCTCTCTTACACTCCGCACCTAAACCAAGCCTCTGAGCCCCAGCGAGGCGGGACTGCTGCTCTGCTCCTTCCCCTGCATGTCCCCTGGCTGCCCACCTTGGGCCTGGAAAGGCAGCCTCCACCTCTGGCTCCCGAGGGTGCTTGGCACTGCCACCACCCCGGAGTCACTGAGCCAGAGGAAGTCTATTTTTTTTCCATCAAAGAGCTTTAGTCCAGCTCCAAATATTTGAATGTGTGTAATCTTAATACAATTTTTGAGGATGTACCTCCTCAATAGCTTAATATTGATTTGCTTATAAATTATAATCATGTATTACTATAATAATCCATTTCTGATTGCCAGAGGGCATGTATGCTTGCCAGAGAAAGACAGAGGGACACAGAGAGGGAGAGGGAGAAAGCACCCTCTGCTGCGGTGTGGTCATGCCACAGTCCCTTCATTTCTCCATCCTGTTGGGGTTTGGGGCACGCACACACACGCTTGGCTTTCCAGTCTGCAGGGCTGGGGCTCCAACCGCAGGCAGCGATGTGGGATCTGGCTCCCCTAACCGGTAGGCTACTGGCTGACTTTGTAATAATCCATTTTGTATATTCATAAATGTATTGAGAATACAAATTAAGACAAGTGAAAGATAGCTTTCCTTTCTTTCTTTCTTCTTTCCTTCTTTCTTTCTTTCTCTTTCTTTTTCTTTCTTCCCTTTTTTTTTTCTTTTTTTTAGGTTTTTGCCATAGGGCTCATGCACTCAGTAGAGAGAGACAGAGAGAAGGAAAGTGAGAAATCTCCCCCAGGGGGATGACTATACTGCGATCCTTTCTCCTCCATTGTCCTCTTGGGATTTTGGGCACACATGCACATACGCCTGACATGATTTTCACGTCACCAAGTCTGAGGCTCAAATCATAGTCTGCCATGTGAGAGTCCAGTGCTTTAACTACCATGCCACTTGCTGGCCCCGATAAATGATGTTTAAAAAAAAAAAAACCTTAAAAAATGGAATGAGGGACCAACAGATGGCATAATGGTTATGTTGCTGGATGGACTCCCATGTAGTCAACTGTGGTTCAAGTCCCAGACCCAGCGGCTTAAAACTCAAACCAGGCGCGTGTGCTTGTGTATGCAAAACCCCGAGAGGAGAATGGAAGAGAAGGGATTGTGGCATGACCATTCCCCCTGGAGAGTGATTTCTGGCTTTCCATCTCTCTGTCTCTTGTTGTCTCTCAAGCGAGTGCACGTATCCTATAGCAAAAATCTCTCTCTAAAAAAGAATGGAATGAAAATATTCTCAGAGACCTATGACTACAGTTGAATATGCTTCATTAAAATACACAGATTTTATTTTGGGAGCAGTTTTAAGTTTACAGAAAAATTGAACAATGTTACTAAGAATCCCCACATACCTCTTCCTTATCTTCTCCCTATCTGTAGTCTCCACTATTAATAATAACTTACCTCAGCGTGGAACATTTCTTACAATTGAGGTGCCAATATTGATGTGTATTATTATTAATTAAAATTCATAGTTTACCTTAGGGTTCACACTTCATGATGTACATTTTATGAGTTTTGACAAATTGTATAATGACATGCATGTATCATTATAGGCTCATTCACCAGTATATAACATCATTTATATGGAATAGTTCCACTGCCTCAAACATCTCCATGCTTCACATATTTGTCCCTTCACATATTGATCCCTCTGGCAGCACTGACCTTCTTATTGCTTTATTATTATTATTATTATTATTATTATTATTATTATTATTATTTTGGACAGGTTTTTGCTATAGGGCGTGTGCACTCACCAGAAAGACAGAGAGAGAGACAGAGAGATAGAAAGCGAGAAATCACTCGGGGGATGGCCACACCACAATCTCTTCTCCTCCATTCTCCTCTTGGGATCTTGGGCACGTGAGTTCAAGCCACCGGGTCCAGAACTCGAACCGTGGTCGACTACATGGGAGTCCAGCGACATAGCCATTACGTGAACTGCTGGTCCCACTTCATGATTTTTTTTAAAACCCGGGTTTAACTCTTTGTTGGAAGGGTAGTTGCAGGTTCAATTCTAAGTTTACGATTTGCTTTGACCCACGGGGCTGGCACAGCAGAGGAAGAAGCCTCACAAAGGCCCCGGGCTCTGGAGGCTGAAGGGCTGCGCTGAGCATGCTTGGGACATTGCAGTCATGGCTTTCAATCCCATCCACAGGGGCTCTGTGGAAATTCAGCTGGTACAGTTTTCTCTTTTCCTGAAATAAATCATTAGTTCTTGCAAGCTTATTTGAAGCTGATAAATTTCATATTTTTAACAAAGGGCTCATGCATGCCCCTTTCTAAAATACGTTGACTGAAACATTTTTAAACAGATTCGAAATTCTTCTCTGAGTTTTTAAAGTATACAGATGAAAAGGTTTTTATAGATAGTAAATTCATTTTTTTAAAACAAAATCTCAAGATGATAGAAACATGTCTCAGTACCTGTTTTCAAAAATACTCTTTCTATGGGGCCAGCAGGTGGCATAGTAGTTAAGGAGCTGGTCTCCCACAGGGTTGACTACAGTTTGAGTCCCGGCCACAGAGGGCCCAAAATCCCTAGAGGAGAATGGAGGAGAAGGGATTGCAGTGTGGTCATACCCCTCCCACCCCCGGGGGGGATTCCTCACATTCTCTTTTACCGTCTATCTCTGTTTCTTTCCAGGGACTGCACATGCCCTATAGCAAAAACCTTAAAAAAAATACTCTATCAATAGTACAACATTCTTTTCAAAAGACACTTCTCAGGACCAGCAGTTAGCATAATGGCTATGTCGCTGGACTCCCATGTAATCGACAGCGGTTTGCGTCCTGGACCTGGTGGCTTAAGACTCACGCCGGGCGTGTGCGTGCGTGCGTGCCCAAGATCCCGAGAGGAGAATGGAGGAGAAGGGATTGCAGCGTGGCCATCCCCACTGGGGGGTGATTTCTCGCTTTCTGTCTCTCTGTCTCTGTCTGTCTGGCGAGCGCACGCGCCCTATAGCAAAAAAAAACCTCTTCAAAAAAAAAAAAAAAAAGACACTTCTCCCTCATTGTCAAAACATACTGTACATTAAAGAGGCAGATTAAGGGAATTGATTCTTTTCAAAACTACTGAATAGGTAGAACACTGCCGACAGTCATGTATCATCAAGAAATGAACAAATTTAGAATACTTGCCCTGCTGAAAAAGCAGAGTGCTTATATATTTTTTCAAAATGTATACTTTTTCCCTTTTTTTAAAGTTTATTTCTTTCATGATAGAGACAGATAAAGGAAGAGAGAGAGAGACAGGCTCTCCTAAAAGAATCCTCATATCTTTTTTATTTTTAGGGAGATTATTTTGCTATAGAGTATGTGTGCTCACCAGAGACAGAGAGAAACAGAGAGATAGAAAGTGAGAAATCACCCTTCGGGGGGATGGCCACACTGCAATCCCTTCTCCATTCTCCCCTTGGGATCTTGGGCATGCATGCACACATGCCCAGTGTGAGTTTTAAGCCACTGAGTCCAGGAGTCGAATCATGGTTGACTATGTTGGAGTCCAATGACAAAACCATTACACCATCTGTGGGTCCCAAGAGTCTTCATGTCTTAATCCACCCTTTGCCTCAGCCAGCTGCGGCCACGAGCATGAATACATGAACCCAGAGTGAAAGGGAGACTTCAAGACAGAGCACTGCATCACCACTGTTCGCTATGGCTGGCCTACACTTGGAAATTTATCAAAGTTTTGGGACCAGCAATTGGTGTAATGGCTATGTCACTGGACTCCCATGTAGTCGACTACAATTCAAGTCCCAGACCCGGTGGCTTAAACTCACGTCGGGCGCGTGTGCGTGCATGTCCAAGATCCCGAGAGGAGAATGGAGAAGGGGTTGCGGTGTGGCCATCCCCCCTGGGGGATGATTTCTCGCTTTTTGTCTCTCTGTCTCTCTCTGTCTTTCTGGTGAGCACATGTGCCCCTATAGCTAAAACCTCTCTAAAAAAAACAAAATCAAAAACAAACAAACAAAAAAAAAAAACCCAAAAACCAAAACCAACAAACATTTTTAAGTACTTTAACACAGGTAATACACAAACCTCCACAAATTCAGACTTTTCATAGTCACTCTCATCTCATAGATGCTACCGTTTTCTAATTTTATTACCCATATTTTTTTTATATCTTTATATATATGTAACTTTTGTAATGTTTAAAACTCATTTCAGGAGGTCAGCAGATAGCATAATGGTTATGTTGCTGGACTTCCATGTAGTCGACCGCAGTTCGAGTCCTGGCGGCTTAAAATTCATGTGGTGAGTGTGTGCGTGTGTCCAAAATCCTGAGGAGACTGGAGGAGAAGGGATTGCGGTGTGACCATCCCTCTGAGAGTGATTTCTTGATTTCTGTTTATTTGTCTCTCTCTGTCTCTCCAGCAAGCACAAGTGCCCTATTGCAAAAATGTCTCTCTCTTAAAAACAAACAAACAAACAACAACAAAAAAAAACCCCACACCTCACTTCAGAGGGTTGAGTTCATCAGTCTATGACATATCATTCTGCTTTCCTGCAAGCACCTCTCCCGTATCTGTGTGTAATGGGCAGGTATTGGTTGGCTATTATCCTCCTCCCAACATGGGTAATCACTGTGCAGTGATTACATCTTTTTGTTTGCATGTGTTCTTGCAAAACAGACATTACCTTGTATGCAAGTACTTTCACTTCATGTAGCTATTATTAGGCTAAGCATTGTATTTGGTCCCTTGTTTTTTCCGCTCAGCCCTTTGTTTGAACATCCATCCATCGCGTTGCTCTGTGGATGTCTCCCCGTTGTTCTCAACCACCATAGCACACTCCTGTGTGATCTGCTACTCTTTACATCTCCACTTTCCCGGGATAGGAGCCCCACAAATACTACACCCCTCGTGGACACAGCATCTTGATATCCTTTGGAACTCTACCCCTGTTTCATCGCATCAGTTTTGAGTGAGCAGTCTCTCTTCCTGGAGCTCCAGGGGTAGGTGGCCAGGCCTGCCTGACAAGCACATTCCAGTCCTCCTGGTGCAGGCGTGGGTGAGGAATGGACAAGTGGCCCAGGCCACAGAAGCTCTCTCCACTGAGGTGTCTAACAGGTGAATGTAAACCTGAGGGGCAGGGGTCAGCACAAGCAGAGGATGCCTACAGTGGAGCCCACATAAGGACAAGCAGGGGGCCAGGGCCAGTGAGCTGGAGCCACCAAATCGTAATGACAACACAGAGCCCCGGACTCAGCCCCAGTAGACCTTTGCCTCTGGACCCATCATTTACATGTGCCAATATTTCCCACCTGTTGCTTGAGCCAATTTGGAATGGGTAGTCTTCTCCCTCTGGACCTCAGTTTCATCTGGGCAGTGAGAAGAGATAGCACCCACAAGTTTCTTTTAGTCTTATTTGATTCTAAAGAGACTATCTGGGGGCCAGCAGGTGGTGTGGTGGTTAAGGTGCTGGATTCCCACATGGCAGACTGCAGTTTGAGTCCTGGACCTGGCAGCTTGCTTTCTCACTACTCCCCCACCCCCCGTCCCTCTCTGGTCAAATTAAAACAAATACATAAAGTTAAAAATAAAATAAAATAAAGAGAACATCTGAGGCCCGGGTGCATGCTTTCTTCCTTCTTAGCTGCTTTCTGAAGTCAGTCTCCTGTTCATACTTCTGTCCCTCTCTGCATGGTTTATATGTGTACGTACGTGCCTCCTGTCTCTAGAACCTGTGTTTATGATAACTTTATTTTCCTGAGCCACCCCTACATCTGCTATTATGAACACACCAGACTGGCCACCACAAAAAAAAGAACCCAGAACGGCTTCTTCCTTGTGTCTTCCCGAGCTGGGAGACCTGGTCATGATTCCTGAAAGTGAAAAAAAGAAGTTGCCAGGAGGAAGGCACGGGTCAAGGGACATTGTCCTCAGACTGTTAAGAGCTAACTACAACAAAATAAACCAATACAGGGCCAGGAGGTGGGGTGAGAATCCTATGTGGCCAACTGTGTGGTTCAAGTCCCAGACCCTGCTGCTTGAAAATCATGCTAGGCATGTGTGCACACATGCCCAAAATCCTAACAGGAGGATGGAGAAGTGGTTGCAGCATGGTCATCTCCCCTAGGGGGTGATTTCTCACTTTCCCTCTCTTTCTCTCTCTGTCTCTCTGTCTTTCTACAGTGAGTGCACACACACCCTTAGAGTGAAAAACAAATAAGTAGACGTGTATTTGCTTCACATGAAATACCAGTTCTGTGCTTACGTTCACATTGCAACATGCATGTAGTTTTTAGAGGATTTCTCCAGCACCATTCATGAAACTGGTGCTTTTCGTTTACGGATTTAACCTCTATCTTCTGAATGTCCACAGTGACGGAATCTGATCTTATTTAAATCTTGGACCTCCCTGAGGATCAGTTCCTCTAAGTCAGTGCTAATTGACAGTTTCCCTTTTATGTCTTTTATTGTGTTACATCCTCCATCTCCCAATTTCCTCTTATACCTAATTTTTTGAAATATTCTTGGGGTGTTTTAATGAGTGCCCTCGTCATCTCATAAAGGGTTGTTTCCAAATCACTTCTATTATAACAGCATCATCATGGGGCATTTAAAAAAATAAATATCAACTGCCACAATAAATGCATAGACTCAACCTTCCCTGACCTCCCCAGTGTCCTTCTCATCAGTGGGCTTAAAGCCCGGAAACAACTCAGAAGTGCTCCGATTTCCACAGGGACTCCCAGGGACTCCCTGTAGATGAGAATGGGAGAGGTCCACTCTGCGTCCACTGGGTTTACTCCATTTCTTGGTCACTGTCAAGTTTCCACTTCTCCCTTGGTCATTGAGCAGCACCACCCTCTCTCACCAAAATGAGGCTCCTGGGTCTTCGGTATGGGTGGAGAACAGCAGGTACCTTCACGGGTTCCTGACCAGTGAAGCAAGTTTGAACCATCGGTCAGAATCATCGCGCTGTATAATCAGATGTGAGCTGAACAAATGCCTTTCCTGTCACTAAGTCCAGTCCCTGGATAAAATAAAACCTACATGTCACCTACCTGTGAGCTTCCTGAGATACTATTTCCAGGCCAGTCTGCCAAGTGTCATTTAAATTCCTGTACCTTCCTCAGTGGTCCAGATGTGAGTTCCTGTTTGGATCCCGTAGGCCTACGACTGAATTAAATGTGTCCAGAAGTGTGCTCCTGGTCACCAGCCCTCCATGAGCACTACCTAAAAACTCGAGATGAACTACCTATGGGTTAACCTTTATTTTAAAATTATATTTTAATTTCCAGAGGTTGCATGTGCTTGCCACAGAGGGAGAGAAAGAGAAAGAGAGAAAGAGAGAGAGAAAGAGAGAGAGAGATGGGAGAGAAAGAAAGAGACAGAAGAGAGAGAGAGAGAGAGAGCGCTTCCCCAACCCCTACTCCACAATGGGACATGGTCATGCTGCGATCCCTTCTTCATTTCTCCAGCCTGTCAGGATATGGGGCACACAGTACAGAGGCCGGGCATGTCACGCCAGTCGCCAGGGCCAGGTTTTGAACTGGGATTGATCATATGGAATCTGGCTCCCTTAATGGCTAGGCAGCAGGGATGCCCTCACTCCCCCCTTTTATTTTAAGTTCATTTATGTCTTTCATGAGGGAGAGAGAGAGACTAAGAGAGAGAAAGCCAACACCCTCGACAGATCCCCAGCCAGGATCCCAGGCACGCACACCCAGCCTGTGCAGGCCAACCGGGAAGCGGAATCTGTGATCTTCAATGAGGCCAGCATTGCCTGCGCGGCGTGTTACTGCTGCTCCACTGAGCAGGCCCATTTCCCTTTCACACGAAGTGACCACGGTGTTGTGTCCCAGGGAATATCCCGTTAGTGAATAGCTGCACCCACCCGTGCGACATCTTCTCTATTCACCTCTCCACCCACTGTCACGTGTTCCACCCTGTTGAGTCCAAGGAGGCCAACCTGTGTGGCCAGCACTGGGACTTCCTGGGCATCTGGCTCCTCACTGGGTCACATGACAGGGGACACAGCTAGGAGAGGAGTAAACCAGGGTGTTTACCCTTCTAGCTCATGCCCTGCAGGGTCACCTTGGCTTGGCACTACTTGCTGAAGGTCACAACTCCTGCCAGAGCCCTGGCCTAGAGCTGAAGCTGCCCTCCCAATTCTGGTTAACATTCTGTGCCCTTCGGTCCTGGGGCCAGTGATGGCTGTCCTGGTCCTGGAACATGGCACTGCTCCTAGCTCCTTCTCCAAAGCACCCTGCACACCATTCTCTTATTAAGCTTTCACATATTACTCCACTTGAGTTTTTTGTTTTCTGGCGGGATCTACCTGCTGCATAATCCAGATAGTAGCTTTGGTTAAAATGTCATTCTTTGAGTTGTTTTTTTTTTTTTTTTTTTTAGAGGATTTTGCTATAGGGCGTGTGCGCTCGCCAGACAGACAGAGAGAGAAAGAGAGACAGAAAGCAGGAAATCACCCTCCCAGGGGGGATGGCCACGCTGCAATCCCTTCTCCTCCATTCTCCTCTTGGGATCTTGGGCAGGCACGCACACGCACCCGGGTTTTTAAGCCACCGGGTCTGTGACTTGAACCGCGGTCGACTACGTGGGAGTCCAGTGACATAGCCATTACGCTAACTGCTGGTCCCGAGTTTTTGTTTTTTAAATTTAGAGAAAGAGAAGTGCCCTTGGTGGGATTTTACCATTTTACCATGCTGTGACCCTCACCCTGTTCCAACCAGCTAGGATCATGGGTGCACCGGGGCACATCTGGCATGTTCAAGTCCACCAGGGATTGAAACCAGGCCTTCCAGATGGCTCCAGGATACGCAGCGGTACTCTACTGCTGCTGAGGCCAGCTAGCCCTCTTTTTTTTTTTTTTTTTTTTTTTTTAGCTTTTTTTGGTTAAGCTTCTTTTTTTTTTTTTCTTTCTTTCTATAGGGCGCGTGTGCTCACCAGACAGAGAGAGACAGAGAGACAGAAAGCGAGAAATCATCCCCCAGGGGGGATGGCCACGCTGCAATCCCTTCTCCTCCATTCTCCTCTCGCGATCTTGGGCACGCATACACATGCACCCAGCGTGAGTTTTAAGCCACCGGGTCTGGGACGTGAACCACGGTCGACTACGTGGGAGTCCAGCAACGTAACCATGGTTTCTCCTCTTTTTCAGAGGGCGCATGCACATGTGAGAGAGAGAGAGAGAGAAATACAAAGAGAGAACATCCCCCAGGGTGTGGACACATTGCAGTCCCTTCTCCTCCATATCTCCTTCCGGCAGTGATTTGGAGAATGCACACGTACTCATCCAGTACATTTTTCGAGCTTCTGAGGCTGGGAATCATGGTCAGCCATGTGAGATCTGGCTCCTTAAACCTCCAGGCTATGGGGCTGACTCAATAATTAATTAATACGATGTGTTGCCTTCTTATTTCAATATTTTTATATCCAGAGACAATTCTTTATTTGAACACATTGGAGAGAAAAACTGTTCAACTCTCTAGGAAAAAATAAATGGAGAAGAATATACATCCTGCTGTGAATAGTGATTACCTCTAGAAAATGAGATTGCAGGAGATTTTTACTTTCTATGTTTTATGCTTATGGAATATTTGAATTGCTCAGAAAAAAACACTTTTAGTAAGCAAATAATGATAAAGAGTAAGGATGTTCAATAAATTTGCTATCCTAGGCCAAGGTTTCAATTTCATCATATTCAGCTCTTTACTGTCTTAAGTCCTTTTGGGGATAAGGTGTGATATAAATGAGTGAGATTCAGAGCTTAAGAGTTTGACTCTTTCATTTTTAGACACTGTTAAGTCTATTGAATATATGTTGAGCACCCATCTGGTGCAAAGCGGCCTCCAGACTACCTTCTCCCCACACACCCTGATTCTCTGCTATATCTCCTGGCCGAGCACAGAGTTCCTGTCCCACACAGCATCCCATTTCCTCCCCCCAATAACTCCAAGTAGTAGACAGCCTTTCATCAGATCTACTCGAACCCTAACTATTCTTTATATATATACATACACACAGTGGTTTCTTCTTCTGCTATTTGGCACCAAGGAATCTGGATGTCAGTCCACCGAAGTCATTCCCATCAACAGTTCAAAGGAAGCGAAGCCACGAGACAGTGTTCACAGTGGTTAGAGCAAGGATGTGAGCATTAAAGCCATCTGGATTCTGAAGATCACAAGCTGAGTGGTCTTAGACAGGTTACCTAAGCTCTTGGAGTCACACTTTCCTCATCTGTAAAATGGGGGACAAATACTTATTTCACAACGTTGCTGTGAAAATTCAGAGGTCCTGTCTGGAAAAGGACCTAGCCTAGCGTTTGGCATTCACCCACCAAGTGGGAATGAGTCCTAGAACTGCAGGTGCGGGGAGATCCTTGGGGAATCTGGCAGGCTGATCCCTTCACCTACCCTCTCTCCCTCAGATTGGGACTGTCTACTGGGAAATTAGAAATAGCAGTAAATAAGTAATTGTTACAAGCAGGGAAGTTCTACGGCAACATTGAGCAACTTTAGAGTTCAGGGTGATTCCCAGGATGGTAGTTATGAATAAACAGTAAGCAAATATATGTGTGTAAAAATGTAAAAAAAAAAAAAAAAAAAAAGGCTCATCTTAGTTTTTGTCAGTTTCAACATCCTTCTATTTCCCTCCCTTCTTCCACTACCTCGAGATTGTTTGAACATTTCCAGCCAAGCCATGCCTTCAAGCAGCATTTGGGAAGCCACTTTTCTTACTAACCCATTCCTGTCGAAATGCACATGACTGCCAAGGCTTAAGCCTGCTCCTAACTTCCGCATCTTCATTTCATGTTGCAATCTGGCATCCCCCAAGGGAACAGGGTATGTGTTGTAGAAGGTTAGGCTTTCATATATTTTCTTCATCCTTAAATATATAAACTTTTCCATTTAAAATAAGTTCAGAGGACCAGAAAATGGTGTAATGCTTATGTTGCTGGACTTTCCCGTACTTAACGGCAGTTTGAGTACTGGACCTGGCGGCTTGAAGCTCACGCCATCCACATGTGCGTGCGTGCCCAGAATCCCAAGAGGAGAATGGAGGAGAAGGGATTGCGGTGTGGCCATCCCCCTGGGGGATGATCTCTCACTTTCTGTTTCTGTCTCTCTGTCTTTCCAGTGAGCACATATATCCTATAGCAAAAACCTCTTTAAAAAAAATAGTTCAGACTTACAATGAAGTGCAAAAATTGTAAAAATAGTAAAAATGTTTCCACATGTGTTTCACTCAGTTTTCCCAAATACTAGCTATAAGCCACTTATTGAAAACAAAAAAATTACCATTGATAAAATACTTTGGTTTTAACCATAACAGGAGAAGTGTTGCGGTTTGAGGAAGAAAGCCAGGAAAATCTAGACATCTGAGCCTGGCCTAGTGAATGATTTAAAACAGTGGACAATTTAGAATATCATGCATTTTTGGCTGCCAAATAAATAAATAAATAAAAGGTACTCGGCTATCTTTCTAAATTTTCTCGGGTTTTTATTGATGCTGAAAGATCATAGATTTCTTTTTTTTTTTTTTTTTTTTCTTTTTTTGGAGAGGTTTTTGCTATAGGGCGCGTGCGCTCGCCAGACAGACAGAGAGAGACAGAGAGATAGAAAGCAGGAAATCACCCCCCAGGGGGGATGGCCACGCCGCAATCCCTTCTCCTCCATTCTCCTCTCGGGATCTTGGGCACGCACGCACACGCGCCCGGCGTGAGTTTAAGCCGCCGGGTCCGGGACTCGAACCGCGGTCGACTACGTGGGAGTCCAGCGACATAGCCATTACGCTAACTGCTGGTCCCAAAGATCATAGATTTCTGAAAGACAGAAACTGTAGGACTTGGGTCTAGCTGAATCATGATCAGACGGCTGCTGGTGAGAAAGAGAAAGAGGACGAGAAAGAGAAAGCCCTCCATCTTGCCAGGACTGGGGAATTGGAAAGAATGAGACAAAGACATAGAGCAGAAATGGACACAGGCAGCCCGAGCCTAGGTAGCCCAAGCAACTTGGGCTGCTGCTTGAGCCGCTGCTTGAGCCCTCTTTATTTATAGTACAAGGAGACATTACACATGTATGTTTCATGACATTTCATAGATCCGTTGCCAGGTTACAGACAATAAGAAGCAGTTAACAAATCTATAAGGGCTTAGTCTTACTGGGCCAGGTGTATCCCTTGGTGATAATCCCATCAAGAGAAAGTCTCATCTTCTTTTCTGATGCAGAGAAACCTGGCTGTAGGTGTGGGGAAGGAGCTAAAGAACTTCTCCATAAGGAGTGCACCACCACACCCAGAGAAGGCTAAAGAACCTTTCAGATGCACCCCACTTAACATATACCGAATGTCTGCACTCTATGACTGAAACTGATTGACTAACGGTTGAACAAACACAAGAGATGGGTGTGAATGTCAGATGAGGTGTATGTGGAGGAGTGGGGCCTAAGGAAGGACATTTGGAGGAGGGATACGGAGGCAGAGCATTGACGGGGCGGGGAGGTGTGGGGTTATCAGTTGAAGATATTTTGATCAACGGGACTGGGGAGAAATGTTCACATATTGAAATGCTCATATTGTAAGCTAAACAATGTGATTGAATGTACATACAAAAATAAATAAATAAATTAAAAAAAAAAAAAAGAACCTTTCATTTGCAGAGCAGGGATTGGACTTTGCTGATTGGGGTCAAGATGTTTCTTGAAGTCCATCAGATGTGTCTGTTGGCACGCCCCTAGCAATTTCCACCTTTGCTCTGTCTGCAGCGAAAGTCAAGGAAAAGACAAGTTACAAGGTTCTGCCAAACCCCAGAAGGACAGGTGGTGTTTGCTCAGAGCATGTCCCCACACCTCAGGTTCTCTCTCTAAACGTGCCCCCACAAGAAACTGGAGCGTTCTTATCCCTCCAGATAGGTAACCAATCCCTTACAAGCCACTAGGAGCTCAACTGGATGCTGGGGAATTCAAAGACAAGTAAAGCTTCCTCTTCTACTTGTGTGCCACTACTCCGCTCATCTTCAGGGGGCTTATCCCACTTAATCTTTACAACCATCCTAGGAGGTAGAGACTACTGTCCCAATTTTACTGAAGCAAAACTTGAGGCTTAGACAACTAGGAAGGAAAGCAAGCAGCTTCCAGGCTGAATATTTTTTTAAAAAAGAATTATCTATTTAATTTTATTTGTCTATTATCCTTCAATTTGGAGAGAGAGCGAGAGAGAGAAAGAAAGCAGCCAGGTCTACAGACTGGAACAACAGTCAGATGGTCAGCTATGTAGGAGTCCAGGTCCTTACCCACCACGCCACTGTAGGCCCCCTTAACCTTCGTGCTACACTGTGATAAGTGCTACTGTGCTATTGATATGTTTTTTTTTTTTTTTTTTTTTTTTTTTTTTTTTTTTTTTTGCTATACCGTGCTTGTGCCAGAAAGACAGACAGAAAGCGAGAAATCACCCCCACTCCCCTGGGGGGATGGCCATTCAGCAATCCCTTCTTTTCCATTCTCCTCTTGGGATCTTGGGCAAGCACGAACTCGGGCCTGGAGTGAGTTTAAGTCACCGAGTCTGGGGCTCAAACCGTGGTGAACTACATGGGAGTCCAGTGACATAGCCATTACACCAACTGCTGGCCCAACATATTGTACTTTCAAGTTTGGAATCATAATGAAGTAACTTGTGTTCACTTTACATAAAACGTGCATAGTGCGGTAGAAATGGTTTAAAAAGAAAGGCATATATAAGGCATATATACAATGAACCTTAAAAAGATGGGTACATTTAAAGACAAATATTTGCTGGGACCAGCAGTTAGCGTAATGATTATGTTGCTGGACTCCCATGTGGTCGACTGCGGTTGGAGTCCTGGACCCGGTGGCTTAAACTCACACTGGGCGTGTGTGTGTGTGTGTGTGTGTGTGTGTGCATGCGCGTGCTCAAGAGGAGAAGGAATTGGGGCGTGGCTATCGGGGGTGGGTGGGTTGATTTCTGGCTTTCTGTCTCTCTGTCTCTCTCTGTCTTTCTGGCGAGCGCACGTGCCCTATAGCAAAAACCTCTCCAAAAAAAGAGAGAAAAAAAAGACATATTTGCTAAGAGGAATGTTACAAAATGCCATGTTACTAAATGTCTATCCCAGAGGAGCTACTGTGTCTGTTGAATGCATGTCAAGATACAAGTGTGCACATGGGAATAGTGAGGGAGCAGAGAGCCAGACGTTGAAGGCTCTGCAGCCTAGCACACCGTGGTGCATGTATCGATTTCCCACCTTCTCTGCTCTGACTCCCACGGATACACAGCCTTGGCGTTTTAACGCTACCCAGAGGTTATTATACTGACGATATCTCTTCGCTGTTGTTCTTTTTCAAATGCGCAGTTTAATATCCGTGTCACTCTCCTGTCCTTAACTGTTCTTTGGGGCCTGGTGGCGACGGCTTACCAAGCAGTCTCCTAGTTTACTCAGGGCAATGGAGCAGGGCCTCAGCTCACTAGTGTCTGTTGTCAATTCGAGAGCATGAATACTCATTTGAGGGTGTGGATGGCTGGTGATAAATCCATCGTGGCTAGCAGCAGAACTACTCAAAGAATCCCAACGGACTGGTGCCGAGAAAGGGCGTCCTTCCCTGGCAAAAGCAGCACATTGTCCCCAGGCATGCGGACCCGAGGCCCCTGCAGGTTCCACTCCATTTAAAAATCCATTTAAAAACTATTTTGAATTTAAGGTGTCCCAAAGCTGGGCCCTATTTTTTGAGAACAGGAAAAGATGATGGGGAAAGGCTCTCCGCCCCACCCCCTCCCCAGTGGGGAAAAACGGACGCCCCAGATGAGCGAGTTGTGGAATGTCTTTGGGGCAGAGAGGCTTGGTGAGACACCCCTTCCACTTTCCGCTCCTCTTCAAAGGTCGGCCCGGCACCCCACGGCCTCCACCCTCGCTGAGCAGGGGAGGACGGAGGAAAACACGACTCCCGGCCCCTTACCGCCCCACTCCTTCCACGCTCCTCTGCAGAGACCCGCGGCTGCGGGCGCGGAGCCTCGGGCCGGGCGGGGAGGGCGCGGCGCACAGAGGGCAGGGCGAAGGGCCGGCGGCGGCCTCGCGGCGCGTCCACATGTGGCGGGGCCGTAGGGGGGGGACCGGGAGCCGAGGGGGAGGGCTTACATCTCGGAGAAGTTCCCGGATGGTCGCAGCCTCCCGGCGCTGAGCGCTTTTCCTGCCCGCCCGGCTCAGCCCTGCGGTCCCAGGGAGAAGTTTCCCAGAAAAATGCCCGGCGCGCCGCGGGGCAGGGGAGACGCCGGGAGCCGCTGCGCGGTAAGGACGCACTGCCGCCACCCCGGGCGCGACCCGCGGGTAGGGTCTCGGGGGAGACGCCAGCAGGGGCTGGGCTCGACGGCTAGGCTCCGAGAGCCGCTTGGCACGAGTGACGCAGGCGGGGCAGCTGGGACGTCAGGGCAGTGTACCCGCCGGCGATGGGCGCGGGCGCGCGGCCTCGGGAGCGGCGCGATTGCGGCCCGCGCGGCCAGTCCGCCCGCCCGATGGCCGGGGAGGAAGGGGCAGCGGACGGCGGGGACTCTGGACGCCGGCGCTCCCAGCTTGGGCGCGCCCTGGGCTCCGCGGATCTGGGGTGGCCGGGTGGGGCTCGGGTCCCGCTCCCACCGTGTAGTCTGAGCAGGGGCTTCGCGGCTATGCCCGGGGCTGCGTCTCTATCCCCGGCTCCGGCCAGGGGGCCTTTCAGACACCCCCCCGGGGCCAGTTCATGCTCTGGCACCGCCTCGCCTAACTCGCTGGGGGAATCGTGCCCCTCTCTCCACTCGACTTCCCAAACTAGCCTTCCTCCGAGCGTTCCCAGACCGCTGGCTCGCTCAGAGGGCCGCGTAGACCCGCGCGCGCCTTAGAGGTCTCCGTCCACGCCTCACACTGAGCTGTGGGTGGAGGGCGCTCCCAAACGCTCAGACAGCTGCGCTTCAGTCTCCCCCTACCTTTTTTTCCTTTTTCTTTTCTTTTTTTAAAAGAAAGAACTATTAAAGTTTCAAGTGCAAGGAAAACCGGGCGACCCATCCTGGGTGACCCCAAATTTCAACTGGTGGCTAGACTTTGAACTCCGGTTAACAGGGTGTGTCAGTGTGAGGAACCGAGCCTGGCTGGGACTTCTGTCCTGCCTAATGCCGAGGGCGTATACCCCCACCCCCACCCTGGGCCAGGGCTCCTGGCTTCATCCGATTTCAGCTGGGAAGCCTCTCAAGTTGTCAGCAATGATTGAGAGGACTACACCTTTTTTTTTTTTTTTTTTTGAAAAGGGTTTGTCAGTTGTGCCCCCTGAATCCTCCCTGGACTCCCCCCGACTCCCACCTCCGACAACCCCACCACCACCTCCCCATCCCTGGCAGGCTCCAGGCTGCGCAGCCGCAGAGCCTGTGGACAGATTCCCACTCTGGGTGGGTTTTCTTTTGCAAGTTTTCCAGAGCAATTTCAAAACAATACTGTGGCTTCATTTTGGGTCAATGGTAGATTTTTCCTCTTCAAAAATAGCCATTTCTGTAAAAACAACAACAAACTAGAGAATAAAAGAACTCGGAGAAATCTTCTATTTCCGTGTGTAAACCCAGTCAACCATTTGCTTTGTGGAGGTGAGACTCCTAGACAGGCCAACAGCCAATGCATCTTAACCCCCCTCAGTACTCACAATATACCGTCTACCATTTTTTGCTGTGTGTGTTCTCCTTGTCATCCCCACAAAGTTGAGTCTCTCAAGGACCTGGAGGTGTCACCTTCTGTGATGGCCCAGCCACCTCTGACAGCCCACCACCTGTGGAATGGAAGTGTGCCAGGTAGACCCATCATTTCCTCCCTGGTATCTACCCAATCCCTACCATAACTGTGGCTCCTTGAGAAGCACATAAACTCTTAGGTTGTGTGTGTAGAGCAAAGAGATCTGGAAACAGCCAAGATCAAATTCTGGAAAGCATGGGATTATTTCCAGGTGGACGGATTCATGCTTACTTTCATGTGTTTGCTCACATCATAAATCGTTTCCTGTGTAGTCAGCCACTCTCTGGTGCTCTATGACACATTATGCAGTTTGAGCCTCACTGTTCTCCAAGAAATGGGGTTGAGGGACCAGCAGATAGCGTAATGGCTAGGTGGCTGGACTCCCACATTGTCATTCTCCCAGACCTGCGGCTTAAACTCGTGCTGGGGGAGTGTGTGTGCATTCCCGAATCCCAGAGAATGGAAGAGAAGGGTTTGTAACATGGCCATCACCCCTGGGTGATGATTTTTCGCTTTCTGTTTCTCTGTCTCTGGCAAGCGCACGTGCCCTATAGCAAAAATCTCTCAAAAAAACACACTGGGCATGTGTGTGGTGTGTGTGGATGTGTGCCCAGAATCCTGAGAGGAGAATGGGGAAGAAAGGATTGTGACATACACTCCCCCATGGAGGGTGATTTCTCCCCTTCTATCTCTCTGGTGAGTGCAGTGCCCTATAGCAAAAATCTCTCTTAAAAAATGAAATGGGGTTGGGACCTGTTAGTGTAATGGCTATGCTGAACTCCCATGTAGTCAACCTCAGTTCCAGTCCTCGATCTGGTGGCTTAAACTCATGCCGGGCACGGGTGTGTGCGTGCCCAAGATCCCGAGAGGATAATGGAGGAGAAGGGATTGTGGCGTGGCCATCCCCCTGGGGGGGTGATTTCTCGCTTTCTATCTCTCTGTTTCTTTCTGGCGAGCGCACGTGCCCTATAACAAAAACCTCTCCAAAAAAAAAAGAAAAAAGAAACGGGGGTTGATAACTTTTGCTTTTCCTCCAACACAGGGTGTGAGGATCAAGTGAGATAATGGGGTATGAAACAGTAAGAAGCGAGTAACACAGAGGCCACCTAGACCCCATGCCATGTGTAGCACCAAGTCATAAGAGTGATGATGGGTATAAGTGTGCATGTGTTGGGGCGAAAGTGACAAGAGGGTGGTGTGTCCTCCCCCGTACTGCCTCTGGTGCCCTCGCCAGCCCTGGGCCCCCCCTTTGCTGACTGGTATTCATTACCCAGTCTGTGTCACTGTCTTGGGTATTTGGGGTTGTTTCTAACTATGAGTATAATTTTAGGAACGTGTGGTTTCCACAGTGCACCCCTGGGAGGATGAAACTAAATAAAAGTGCCCTTTATTTGTTGCTATGAGGCCTTCATTTGTAAACATCGGATATTTGGGATTCTGCCTCCCAGAGCTATGGTCTTCCTGAAGCCTGCCTTCCAACTTGGTCTACGAAATCCCTAGAGACTTCCATACGGAGCTCTCTCTGCTGCTGTTGCCCAGCTAGCCACAATGCCGCCATGGTTCTTGAAGGTGTGGTAGGCTTAGTTATTATGCCTGTGACTAGTCGGAACTCACATATGTGAACCAGGTTGCAGTTGGAATCAAGCCAGACATGCATTGCACGTCAGGGGTCCCTGCCAGAGGTCGTAGCTGTGCTTTGGGCTAAGGGCAGAGCAGGGATCCAGCTCAGAAAAATGGAGGTTGCCCCAGAGCACGCACCTCCCGGTAGAAGTGAGCCAGGGCATCAAACAGCAGGGATGCAAGGCAGAATGTGGTAAATAGGTTTAAAAAAAAAAAAAAAAGGCACAGAGAGTGGAATTACTTCCAGCTGGAGGGAGTCGGCCCTTCGTTCATTTGTCCATTTAACAAATAGTGAAGTGTTTACTATGTGCCAGGCCCGGGAAGATTAATGGGCACATTCATATTGTGTTCCACTGTCTGCTTCAACTGAGAGGCAGCTCAGGGTTCCACCTCCTTGTGACAAAGGACTACTTTCTCACTCGGCCCATGATCCTGCCCAGCCCTAACACTTTTCAGTTGTTCCTCACCCTGTGGATATTAAGGTCAGGTCAGAGTAATTAATGCTGCCTCTTGTATCTTTTGAATAATAAGAATTCTAGACTCACCAAAGCCCCAGTACATCTTCAGTAGTTGAGAAATGCTGTTTGACTTAACCCACCTTACCTAGTACTGAAGTCCTCAGCCATGGGTGTGAGTAGATTATAAAGGCTTAGTTCTGTAAGTCTGGGCTGAGACCTGGAATCTGTGACTGCAAAACCTCCCGGGGGGGGGGGGGGGGGGCGATGTGCTACTTGAGTGCAGAGTTGCTTACTGGTTAAAGCATGGGCTCAGGGTCGGACAGAGCCTGTTCCCAGGCCCAGCACTGCCTCTTCCAAGCTCTTTGTTTCTTTACCTTTAAAATGAGGGGTGACAGCCTCTATCTCAAAAGGATTGTTTTATGAGGGTCAGATGAGGTCACGTATATGGATCACCTAGCAGATTATCTGGACTGGTGTTGTTGCTTGGTAGCTGTGGGCTATAATTTTTATTATTATTATTATTATTATTATTATTATTATTTTAGAGAGAGATTTTTGCTATAGGTCGTGTGCACTCACCAGAGAGACAGAAAGCGAGAAATAACCTCTTGCTGGGGCTACACTGCAGTCCCTTCTCCTCCATTCTCCTCTCAGGATTTTGGGCACACATGCACTTGTGCCCAGTGTGAGTTTCAAACCACCAGATCAACTCAAACCATGGTTGACTGTGTGGGAGTTCAGCAATGTAACCATTATGTCATCTGCTGATCCCAGCATTAGAATTATTATCATCAGTGGTGAAAAGAGCCTAAACAGGAACTATATTTATTTATTTATTGAGAGATTTTTGGTATAGGGCACATGCGCTCACCAGAGACAGCGAGAAATCACCCCCCCAGGGGTGATTTATGGCCATACCACAATCTCTTCTCTTCCGTTCTCTCAGGATCTTGGGCACACACTCACGTACGCCTGGTGTGAGTTTGAAGCCACTGGGTCAGATTCAAACCACGATTGGCCACATGGAAGACCAGCACCTTAACCACTATGGTGCCAGCTGGCCCCTGTTTTGTTCTTGTTTTGTTTTGTTTTCCTTTATCAATTGCAAGAGGCCATCCGTACAGCCAGAGAGAGACACAGAGAGAGAGAGAGAGAGAGAGAGAGAGAGAGGGAGAGGAGAAAGCACCCCCCAGTGTGGCGTGGTAACACTGTAATCCATTTTCCTCCATTTTCCCATCCTATTGAAATTTTAGGCACATACGTACACATGCCCGCATATTTTTCAAGCTACTAGGGCTGGGATTTGAACCAAAGTTAGCCACGTGGGGTCAAGTTCCCTTAACCAGTACGCTATGAGACCAGCCCAAGGAATTGCTTCTTATAGAAATCAACACATGTTAAAAGTAATTCCTTGGCTGTTTGTAGTTTATCAAGAGTTTCACATCACTCCCCCTGTGTATTCTCTTAACAGCCCCAAGAAGGAGAAATTTCACTGAGAAGACTTTTAGGTTTGGGGGGCTACCAGCCTTCAGGGTCTGCTTATTCACCAGAGCATACTCTGCTGAGATTACCAGGACAGATAAAGGATGGGGAAGCAAAGATAAGATGTACCACTGTTCTCGCCCGTTGGCACTAGAAAGTACCAGTTTGGTATGTGGCCATCATCCTTGTGTCCGTGACCAGTGAATCCAGCTGCCTGCCCAGGCGAGGCTGCTTTGGTCACAGGGTGGAGGTACCACTGCTTCTGTGGCCAAGGGTCAGGAATCTCTGACCCTTGCTTGGGAAGCATGTTCAGTATTACAGTCTACAGATTAATCACAAATATTCAAGAAGTCAAGAATAATTTATTTCACTAATGTTCAATAAAAGAAGAATGTAGCTAACCAGGAGATGCAGTTCCCTACAGTTTTCATTAGTGTGATAAATATGGTTTATGTTGTAAGAACATGTTGCTCTATAATCTTTTAGCATTGCTTGCTATTATTTTTTCTCTTTTGATGAGCCACCTTTCCAGTATAATTTGATTTCTTCTTTTAATTTTCTTACATTCCTCAATTACATTAATTTATGAGAATGAAATTCTTCAAAGTTTTCTATGATCTAGCCCAAGATTTTAAAAATCTCTTCTTCCAGGACCAGCAGATGGCATAATGGGTATGTTGCTGTACTCCCACATAGTTGACCATGGTTTGAGTCCCAGACCCAGCAGCTTGAAACTCCTGCTCAGTGCATGTGTGTGCCTGCCCAAAATACCAAGAGGAGAATGGAGGAGAAGGGATTTTGGCATGGCCTTCCCCTCCTAGGGGGTGATTTCTCACTTTCTGTCTGTCTCTTTAGTAAGCACACGCACCCTATAGCAAAAATCTCTCAAAAGGAATTTTAAAAAAAGAAAAAACCTTCCTTCCTTCTTTTTTCCTTCACTCTATGTCCCTTATTTATTTCCACTTTTCCTTTATCATAACATGCATCATTTAATTGAGTCATTTACTATTCACCCAACCCTGTGAGGTCAGTTCTTTTCATATTTGTGGAACCCAAGGCTGATAAAGGTAACTTGCTCAAAACTACCCAGTGACCAAGCTAATATTCAAACCCAGAGCAGTCTCATCCCAAACATTACACTTTAAACCCTTAATTTCAGCAGACGCCTTTTCCTGTTTTGGGCTCCAGCTAAGCAGTGCTTTTCCATCCCCATCTGTGAGCTTTTGCTTGGCCGTTCCTTCCCTCTGCACTGCCCCTTCTCTTCATTTGTAAGTTGAATCTTATAGATGCTTCAGATTGGTCACAAATACTTGTTGAGAAGTCAGAAATACTAGACTTAGTTAATACTCAATAAAGAAGAAAGTAGGTATAATAAACAGAAGACTCAATTATCTTTTTTTTTCTTTTCTTTTTTTGGAGAGGTTTTTGCCATATGGCACGTGCACTCGCCAGACAGACAGAGAGAGACAGAGAGACAGAAAGCGAGAAATCACCCCCCAGGGGGGGATGGCCACGCCACAATCCCTTCTCCTCCATTCTCCTCTCAGGATCTTGGGCACATATGCACACGCGCCTGGCGTGAGTTTAAGCAACCGGGTCCGGGACTCGAACCGCGGTTGACTACGTGGGAGTCCAGTGACATAGCCATTATGCTAACTGCTGGTCCCAGAAAACTCAATTATCTATGTATTTTATTAGTTTAGTAGCTTCAATATATGTGATTCATATTGTAAGAACATGCTTCTTAAGGAGCCAGCAAATGGCGTGGTGGTTGGGGTGCTAGACTCTTGCCTGGCTGACCACTGTTTGAGCCCTAGACCCAGTGGCTTGAAATCATACCAGGTGTGCGTGTGGGTGTGCCCAAAATTCCAAGAGGAGAGTGGAGGAGAAAGGATTGCAACATGGTCATTCCTCCAGGGACTGATTTCTCACTCTCCCTCTCTCTGTTTGTCTCTGCTGAATACACACACCCTATGGAAAAAGCCTAAAAAAAAAAAAGTCAAAATGCTCTCTTTTCCATTCAGGGACTCCTCTCTCTCGGTTGGTGTCTGTCGCTGTTGGCTTGGGCCTCACCTGTGGACTGAAATCCACTCTGTTCTGTTCTGCAATCATTTACAAGTGTCTCCACTCCATCATAAACTCTTTCAAGACAACTTTTGTTTTTTTTTTAGAGAGAGATTTTTGCTTTAGGGCACATGCGCTCGCTGGAGACAGACAGTGAGAAATCACTCCCTGGGAGGATGGCCACACTGCAGTCTCTTCTCCTCCATTTTCCTCTCGGGATTTTGGGCATGTACACACACACACCTGGCGTGAGTTTTAAGCTGGTAGGTCCAGGGCTCAAACCACGGTCAACTACGTGGGAG
Organism: Tupaia tana; assembly: GCA_026018925.1. Taxonomy (NCBI): domain Eukaryota; kingdom Metazoa; phylum Chordata; class Mammalia; order Scandentia; family Tupaiidae; genus Tupaia; species Tupaia tana. Next base: position 69,785,110 of record JAKSZU010000001.1, read on the forward strand.
TTCAGCAACTTAACCATTATGCCATCTGCTGGTTCCACAACAGTTTTCATTTTTTTTTTTCTTTCTTTTGAGAAGTTTTTGCTATAGGGCGCGTGCACTTGCCAGAAGGACAGAGAGAGACAGAGAGACAGGAAGCGAGAAATCACCCTCGGGGTGGGGGGGGGTTGGCCATGCTGCAATCCCTTCTCCTCTTTTCCTTCTCAGGATCTTGGGCATGCACGCACATATGCCCCGGCGTGAGTTTAAGCCACCGGGTCTGGGACTCGAACGATGGTCGACTACGTGGGAGTCCAGCAACATAGCCTTTACGCTAACTGCTGGTCCCAACACAACTTTTTTTTTTTTTAAAACAACTTATATTCGATAAAAACAGTAAATTCTTCTGTAGTAGGTTGTCAATTAATGTTGGTAAATGGTAGTTTATTTCTGCCACTCTGTATGATTTGAAGTGAGTGAATTTTTCACAAGGCAAAGCAAATCTTTGTTGTGCAGAAGAATCTGGTTTCTGAAGATGCTAGGAAATAAATTTGATCTGAAGAGTGGTCCTTCACCATGACTGATATATATATATATATATATATATATATATATATATATACACATATATACATACACACACACACACACACACGCACATATATATAGTGTGTGACATTTTAAATTCACATTATAATTAGCTTTAGATGCTATTTTTATATCTCCTGAATTGAAAGTAATAATTTTAATAATAAAGGAATAGGATTTTCTTGTGGAGAAGGTGAGGGTTGTTGCAGAACCTAAGAAGTGGTATTTCCTGGTCTAACACTTCTGTCTGGTTCACTTCCATGTAAATAAGGAGTGGGATTCTTCGTCCATGGGTATTGCAGCCTTTGCTTTGGACCATGGGGTACACAACCTTAGAAAGAAATTTTAAGCAAGATTGAAGGGAACTAGTCCACTGCCGTGGACTCTATTGTATTGGAAAAGCCATGACATATTTTTTCTATGCAAAAAATGCATCCTGACTTTCCTGACAGCCCAATATTTAGGGGATAAACAGTCCTCTCAGGTAAGAGATGTCTGTAACAGGAAGGAAATGACAAAATGGAAAACTCAGAGCCGTAAGTTTTCTGGGTCAGGGCAATCAATAAGTTAAATCAATTTATTTAACTTTTCTTACATAAATAATGCATGCTCTTTTTGAATCTGTATCTAGATCTGTGTGTTTACATTTATTTATACATATGCATTCTCTCAAGCACTATTTGATCACTTTAAATATCATTATAAAGTATACACCTCACCTCACTTACGACAGCTAAACATAGTGATTGCGTTCCTCCTGTTCTTCCTCCATCCCATCCCATCTACTCACAGTTAGAGGTCGGGTTGTATAGATACTATTTGCATTTTGCTTGCTTTACTTTTGAGTATTTCTTGGAACCGCTGCTGCCACATTCTTTTTTAGCAGGTGCATGGTGCTCTGCTATAGAGATTCATGTCACTGGTCCACTATTGGTTGTCCATAGTTGCCCATTCGAATTTACGCTGCCTGTTCAGTAGCCATCAGCTCAACTGAGCTCTCGCTAATGGCACCCAAACAACCAACCAATTCATGACAGAATAAATGTCGCCGTTCTGTCGGCACTATAGAGACCAAACGGGCAATTGGTTAAATTCCTTTTTAACCACTTGCGTGTCACCCCAGCCCATTTCTGAAACCTCCCAAGCATTCTTCTATAGACGAAGGTAGATATCAATGGAAGAATTTAGGCATGGGAAGGACCAAGAATGAAATCTGACCATATCTAAAAGTAATGCAATGTTGAACTGTTGAATGTGCTGTCAAATAATATTCAGGAAATCCTAAGGCTTTTTCCCCCAACAGAATAGATTTTGAAAGTAGCGAACCTTCTGACCTTAAAATCTTGAGAGAACATGTACCCTAGCTATTTATTTTCTGAGAATGTAAACAGTGAGATCAACATCTGAACCACAATAGTCTTATGTTGTGGGGATGGATTGTTAAATAATGGATACAGTCAGATCTGTGGGTGATACAAGAGAGAAAAGCAGACTACTCTTCAGTAGGCCCATAGCCATAAGCAGCGTGTATCTGGGTACCACTAGGAATGCTGGGAGCAGGACTTTCAGGAAGACTCCAGCGATGGATTGAGAAAGAAGTGGGGCCAGCACAGCCTGGAGAAAAAAAAAGATGAAGCCCATTTTCTTTCCCAGGACTCAGAACACAGGCAGAGGGACACTAAAATGTTTTCAGATGATACTGAAATTTTTCATTCGATCTTTAAGGGCCTAGAATAAGGCAAAGTGGTCAGAGTCCTTTTAAAACCTTTTTTAAAGACTAGTGAGGCTGGTGCCTTCATGCCCCATGAGCCCAGGTTCTCGAGAGGAGACTGAAAGAAAAAGAATTGCTGCATGGCCGTTCCCCCCGCCGCCCCCAGGGGGTGATTTCTCACTTTCCTTCTCTCTGTCTGTCTCCAGCAAGCCCCCTCATCCTATGGGAAAAAAAAAAAAAAAAAAAAAAGGAGTGAAGCTATTTATTTTAAGCATGGCCTGTTATGGTCCACTAGAGCCAGAATTTGATTGCCATACATGGTTTAAGAAAGAATTCAAAGCATCAGTTTAAATGATATTGTGTTTTGTGTATAAAATTTCACACTTTGCTTTTTCCTACTGTTTATAAAATAAACAAATAAAGGGCCAGCAGGTGGCGTGGTGGTTAAAATGCTGGATACTCCCACGTGGCTGACCACGTTTAAAATCCCAGACCTGGTGGCTTGCTTTCTCATTTTCCCTCTCTCTCTGGTCAAATTAGAATAAATGAACGAATAAATAAAATAAATAATTCTTTTTTAAAAAAAATAATAAAACCTTGCATTTTGTTTGAGGCAAGTTAAAAATTACAATTGTTATTAAATTGGAGCATACTTTGAGTAATGTTTACAAGATTTCAGAGGTAGAATCTCATTATTTAGACATGATAATGCCCCCTTTCCTTAGTCTCTTTTTGATAAGGGACTAGAAGAATTTTTTTAAAAAGAATTATTTAATTTATTATTATTATTTGTTAAGAATTTGACCAGAGGGAGAGATATATAGAGAGAGACACAGAAAGAGAAAGCAAAAAAGGAAGTCACCAAGTCTGGGACTTGAACCATGGTCAGTCACGTGGGAGCCCAGTGCCTTAACCACCATGCCACTTGCTGGCTCAGGGACTGGAAGAATCGGAAGAGAAAAATAATTATTTGGCAAAAGGAATATAAGGCTTTGTGGCCTAGTGGTTAAGGCAACTGGATCCCACATGGCCCACTGCAGTGAATCCTGGCCCTAGCCTTTGAAAAACATGCCAGTGCTTGTGCATGTGTGTCCAAAATCTCAACAGGATCAAGAAATGTAGGAGGAAGGATTGTGGTGTGGACCATACTCCATTGTGGGGTGCTTTCTCTCTCTTCTTCTCTGTCTGGTAAGTGTACATGGTTTCTGGCAACTTTAGAAAAAAAGGACTATTAAGATGGTATTTTAACCACAAAATTTCTTTCTATATATTATTTAAAAACATTTATCTCTGATAAAGCACATATGTACACATACACATACATGTACGTGTGTGTGAGAGAGAGCGAGCAAGCAGAAGAGAGAGATGAGCATCTTCCATAGATCTGGTCTCATTGCAATCCTCTTTCTCCAGTCTTCCAGCCTGTCAGATACAGGCACTTGTACACGTGCCCGTGTGTTTCAGACTGACCTGATCAGGGATTCGAGTCATGGTCGCCATGTGGGATCCAGTTTCTCTTCAGCAGCACATTACTGTTGTGGAATGGAGCCAGCCCCCTCTGCAGACTCTTTATATAACTCGTCTCTACTATTATATGATGAAACAACATGCTACCTCTTACTGCTTGAAAGAGGTTTGTGTTAACCACCGGGCTAGGTGCTCCGTGTTTGTAATTCATAGTCGTCTTTGTTTTTGCTGAAAATGCAACTCTATCACTCTTTAAGAATTAATCTGTTGATTTTACAAAAGTATTATATTTATACTATAAACAAGATAGATATATACAAATATATACAAAGAAAAAGTTAATAATTTCTCTCCCATTTCCCTCATAATCTAACCCCTCAAGGGGTTACATTATCAGTTGCCCAACTTTGTCTTTGCTTATATAACTATGTGTAGATAGCTACACACATATATAGCTTTTCCTACTAAAAATAGTCATTTTATACACATTAGGTTACAACAAAGCATCATAGACATTCTCTCCAGATTAAAAGCTGGTGTATGTCATAGTTGCTTAATATTCCATGCTGTGTTTTTTTTTTTTTTCTTTGAGAGAGAGATTTTTGCTATAAGGCACATGTACTTGCCAGAGAGACAGAAAGCAAGAAATCACCCCCCTACAGGCAATGGCCACGTCACAATCCTTTCTCATCCACCTCTTGGGATTTGGGCCATGCACTACACATGGGCCCAGCATGAGTTTCAAGCTGCCAGGTCTGGGACTCAAACCGCGGTTGACTAGGTGAGAGTCCAGTGATGTAACTATTATACTATCTGCTCGTCCCTTCATACTATATTTAACCACTCATTTAGTTTTACGTTTTCTACTATAACAGTACTTCTTGAAACATCCGTGTGTGTGTGTATGTTTCAACATGCTAACATATAAAAGCTTTTATTTCTATCAGAGTCCCCAAAGTGGTATTGCTTTTCAAAAGTTATAGTAATTCAGAGTTTCACTAACACTATTTGAAAATGTTTCCCACATCCTTGCCAGCATAATTCATTTTAGAAGTATAAGCTGTCTAATCTTTTTTTCCTGTTTTGTTTCAAATGATCTCTTTAGGGAGTGCTTGCTACGATCTCTACCTTTTAAAAAAAATTTCATTCATTTGAATAATTCATACTCTGTCTTTTCCTTAATTTTCTAATGTGCATATCATTTGTCTTCCAGAACTGGAAAAGAAAAACTTGTGCCTAAGCTCACAGAGCTTAATTGTTCCCTATTGAAATGAAACAAAACACTTGATTTCTATTTATAATAAAGTAAATATAGACCTTTCAATCCCCAATTTCCCTCTTCCAGAGTATATTATTTAAGAAATTGTCTCAGGAAATAGAAATGTTTTAAAGAGAAAAACAGAAACTGACAAAACATAAAGATGGGACATGTTAAAGGTATTTTACAAGCCTGCCAAGTTACCTGGGTTTCACTCTTGAATCAAAAAGTCTGAAGACAAAGGTTCTTCGAGAGCATTTGTTATAAAATTATGCTGAATTACATAAAGAAGAAAAAGCGAATCATTACAGATAGGAACTTAAACCTGCAGTGTTGGCGAAAGCCCCTGCCCTCTCTGCTGCTGCTTGTTTTTTCTGGGAGGTGAGATGGGATTCTACTTCTGTCTTTGTAGTTGCTGAGTTCATTATAAAATTATTTGTATATAACTCCAACAGTTCATTGGCTAATCAGAAACAGCTGTGCAACTGGGTTTGTTTATATGAACAGAATAACTCAATCAATCAGCAAAATTTCTTGTATTTGGGTAGGCCTGGCCAACACTGTGTAGCCCAGAATAATAACAGTGCTCTGTGACTAACCTGACGCAGATGGCAGGAAGATTGTGTTTGGGCAGCAGAACTTGGAACTGAAAATTTGAAAAACCTTGTGAATCCTGATAGCCACTATTATAAAGTGTTACTCTATTTGTAGTGTTAGTGTTGTGAAGATTAGGAAGATTCACAAAGGGATGTCCATCCTGTTTGAAAAAGAACGCTTCAGAGTTGTACCCTGTGAGGGCTGGGTCCCGATGAAGCTGAACGTCTAGATCAATGTCCTCTGAGTGGTAAGAGAGCACCCCCTGTCAAAACTGCCAGGACCGGAACCAGCCGAGGGCCGCGTGCTGGGAACACCACAGACATGCAGGCAGATTGTTCTGTCTGGCTAGTGGGATCTGTGTGGAGTCACTAGGAGACACAAGTTCTCAACCGAGACTGAAGCCGAAGCCCTGACAGTAAGGCCAGAGGAGTTCCTCAGAATGCCATGTCCTGTGCAGAGCCCCACAGGTCCCCGGGAGCCGAGCGAGTTCACAAAGGGCAGAGCTCATGTGGCTCTAGGCGGTCAGTGTTCACGGAGACTGCAGTACAGTAAGGGGCGAGGTCTGATGAGAACAAAACAAGCTCTAAGCCAGAGTCTCCACGTGTGACCCAGGCCTGAAGGACCTTGAACTCACCACCTCTTTAAAACACAGGTCACTCTCGGGGCTTGAAGTCTGCCTGTCCTAACCAGCTAGAGTCCTAGCCTGGCCCAAATTCTGGGTGCCTGGCTGGCTCTGATGTGGAGCTAAGCTCGTGGCTACGTGAGGCGACAAGAGCCAGTGGATGGCATAGCGAGGGAAAGTGGCACCTGCTTCCTTACTGCATACCTTAGTTTTGGCACTGGGATTTGCAGAAACTTGCATCTTCTTGGGGTCCCCATATACTGATGCCTGAATGCATATGTCCCTTTTGCTCACTCTGCCCTTGGTTTGGGATATCCATTAGTTCTCAGAGTAGGACATTAGGCTTGTGAGAGTTAGCTATTTATTTCATTTCTTTTGCATTGCATCCTGTGCCCCAGGCAGGGTGGTAGAGTGAAAAGCGTGGCAATGAGGAGTTCGGTACTAGCACCGTAGCCCAGCTTTGTTGCGTGGTCATCAGATGGCCTCGACCACAGTAGCACACTATGCAGAAGTAGAGTGAAGGAACCTGCAGGAGTGGGGAGAAGACAGAGGCCAGACGTCTGTGATGGCACAGACTGTTCACATCGCTCTGAATGGTAACAAAGTGCTGGCTAAGCAACACAGGTGTGAATGCTGAACTTACCAGACAGCCAAGGAGCCTCTGATAAAAAATGTTCACTTTGCCTGTTTTGGGCTAAGTATTTAGTAAGTAAGGGAAAGGAGTATATCCATCGCACTTCTCATTTAGCTAAAATAGTGTATGTGTCATATATGAAAATTACATTTTAGCAAACTCATGGAATTCTTTATTTATGCTTGAATCTTATTGTGTATATGCTAAAGAAAGAATGTTAGCTGAAACACTGAACTCTTTCTATTAGACCTGAGTTTTTTTTTTTTTTGCTTTGCTTTATTTTCATAATATTATTTGTAGGAATGGGATTTGAGCCAGGTGCTGTCCAGGTATGCTTGGCAGATTTTGTTTTATTTACATCCAATAAAAATCACACTGCCTCACTACTGCACACACACCCTTTATATTTACTGTTATTCTGTAATAGTGCATACCAGTGCATAACCCTGAAACCATCTGTCCTCATCATCTGCTACACATGTGCATGTGTGCACACTCACACACACACACACACACACGAGGAGACTTCAGAAAGTTTGTGGAAAAGTAGAATTAATGTACGAGTTTATTTCTGTGCAAAAATTTTGAAATCCATGCACTTTTTTTTTTTTGGAGAGGTTTTTGCTATAGGGCGCGTGCGCTCGCCAGACAGACAGAGAGAGACAGAGAGACAGAAAGTGAGAAATCACCCCCCAGGGGGGATGGCCACGCCGCAATCCCTTCTCCTCCATTCTCCTCTCGGGATCTTGGGCAGGCACGCACACGCGCCCGGCGTGAGTTTTAAGCCACCGGGTCCAGGACGCGAACCGCGGTCGACTACGTGGGAGTCCAGCGACATAGCCATTACGCTAACTGCTGGTTCCCCATGCACTTTTTTAATAGTATGCATTATTTACAAGCTTTCTGCAGACCTCTCCTCCCCGTGTACATCACCGGCTTTACCCCTTATTTCAGGAGCATTTCAGTTACAACCAGGAAGCACCAGTTCCAAACTTCCCGGGAACAGTCCATGCAGTGCTGTAGCTTTAGGTGTGTCAGTCTTGCAGCTGCCTAGAAGGCAGAGGCTGTTGCACATTAATGAGCATTTTGTGTCGTCTCGGGCAAAACACCACGTGCAGGTGACTACCAGTGTGTGCTTTGGAGGGCGTGTCACTGTGATGTGAATAGGGTTGTGCACTGGTGCACACTGTGATGCGATGTGACTCCTGGGAGTAGGACGTCACCATTGAGAGTTATGACCCAGCTGTTAGTTGATGGCTGTGGCCGTTGCTGGCTGAGTCTCTCGTTTGAGATTCTTACCGGGGAACAACAAGTTGCTGTTTTGGCTCAGTGGCAGACCGTCTTGGATGGCAGCCAGCCAGCAGGAACTGTGCACTGCTTCTGCTTCCCCAGATTGGTACGCACATTCCTGGGCCTCCAGTTGTGCATGGAAAGATCCTGGACCAACCAGTGGTAAACGGGGCCCTCTGGACTGCCTTACAGAGAGCTCAACAAAGCGGTCTGCTTGGGAAGCTGAATTGTAGGGCTGGTGCCCTACAGGCAGGGTCCCATTGGTAAATAGTCACAACCAGAAGAAAACGCTTTCTGAGTTCCAACTCAGATGCCCAGGAAAGCATAGAATTCTAGGACAGTTTTTCCCTGTGTTCTACATCAGCTCCGATCGTACCAACACATTGGACAAGAGGAAAATGGGGGAGGTTCCTGCTGATGGGGAGGAGGGAGAGACTGGCAGTGAAATAAGGAAAAGAAACTAGTGGTTCTGAGCTGCAGGGAGAGGCCCAAGCAGTAGTATGGGGAGGTGGTAAGTGAGGAGACAGGGTCCCTGATAGTCTTGCGTAGGGCTGTGAAGCCCCCACGCTAATGAGGCTGCCAGGTGGGGGCCCTGGAAGTGGCAGGAACTTGGTGGTCTGCCTTTAGAAAACTCTCATTAAGAAACACAGATAAGAAGATGCCCACCTCATGCTTCCTCTTGTGTCCTCCTCTGTGGGTGAGGCTTCCTCTGCCAGGAATGCCCTCCTCCTCCTCACCTTGAAAACCCCTTGTCAAAGAAAACCCCTTGTCATCCCTTTCATTAGTTCACATGACACTTCCTTCTAAACTCTCCCCCACTCCTCTCCAGCATGTAGTTCATTTCTTTATCAGTGTACAAGTGTCTGACCCCTGATCATGAGCTCCTCCATAGCAGGGAATTGCCTCTTTTCACCCGCTGTGTCCCCAGCACCAAGCACGACGCTTGACATGCACAAAGTGCCTAACAAACACTGGCTCAAAGAATCACGTGTTCCAGAGCAGTTATTATTGTTTTGTTTTGTTTTAACTGCTTATTTACTATTTGACTGAGAACTCTGCCACACTGAAATGTTAGAAACCATTGGCAACAGTCAAACAGGTCTAGAAATAGAGCACTTCTTCAGTTATACTGGAAGTTAGTGGGATTATGAAATTAATTTACCAGATTATTTCTCAGGAATGCATGGTAACAAAGTATCTGCATCCAGGCTGGCTATTAGGAGCTGTTTCCTAATTGCTATTACTCTTTGTTAGGCTCACAGAAGTCAGGATGAATTAGTCATAGTCAGATTCTTCTTTGGAGAAGTAAATAGCATTGCTTACTCTGTATTAGGTAATGTTCTAAATGCTCTAATTAACTCATTGGATCCACATAAGCATCCTATGAGGCTGGTACTACTATTACCTCATTTTACCAGTGACAAATTTGAGGTTAATTAGTTCCCCCAAGTTCATACAGCTAACTTGGCAGGGTCGAGATTCAGTTCAGGCCACTGTGAACCGCAAGGCTCTCCTGCCTCTCCAGTAAGGGGTGTTGAGTTGTAAAGGACCCACGTGGCTCCAGCTTTCTTCAAGCAGCCAGCTGACCACCAGCACAGTGTTCTGCAGCGGGGACCTGGGCTTTCTGTTTCCGTTTTCTGCATGCTCTGGGTTAGGGCCACCAGCCCACTGTGGAAAGGGCAGCCAGATGCAATGAGGACCGGCTGCTGACCCATTGGCTTTTTGTGTGATGTTTTGGATCTGAATCATCCACTTTAACTTCTGAGACCCATCACAGACATGCATCCTAAATACCCTCTAAGACTTTAGCAGTGTCTGATGAAGAAAATCTTCCTGAGTGTCCTCAGTGCGGCCTAAGACTGGTGTCATTGACTAGTGTCACATTATGGTCTGAAGAGTAAATGAATAATATGTTACATTTAGCTGGTAGGGAAAGAACATAATACTCATTTAGAAAATGCAGAGCCTTTTATAAAAGCCCTGAATGTTAGAATTAGAAAGCAATGAAGATAGTTTTGCTCAACCTTCCATTTCAAAGGTGAAGAAACAATCCCAGAGAAGTCAGGTGGCCTGTCCAAGACCAATGGCCAGGTGGTAGCAGTGGAGACAAGAACAATGCCTGCTTAGTTCCAGTCCAGTTCTCTTCACCTTGTCTGAGAGTGAGTAAAACAGCCTATAAGTGACTTTCTTATTAAATTACAAACAAAAAAGAGTGGCTACTTCTTTACTGGGCAAAACCAAGGTTAACGTTTCCTTGAAGATGTGAGCAATGCAGCTGGAAACTTCCTACAGGTGCAAACCACAGTGAGCCTGGGTAGGAGGAGGGAGCAAGACCATGTTCACATGGCAGCTGCCCTATGGAGTTCACACTACCTAGCCTCTGCCAGAGAGATGAGCAGGTGCCTCAGTACCCTTTGGTTCGAGTCACTTGTTTGGAGGTAAAAGGGAATTAAGCTGGCTCAGTTTATAGCAGAGTTCAATGAGTGTGGAAGCAGAGGGAAATGGCCATTTCCTTTCCATAAAGAAAAATGCATGTCAAAACCCTGCTGCTCAGTGCAATTGTTTGGTAGCTTGGCCTCAGCCCAGCTGTGGCCACATTGGCCCTGAGATCAGAGAGGCCAGGGAGCTGTGGAGTTCTCACTAGACCACTGGGGCAGAGAGCTTTAGGGCAGCCTGAGGTCTCCCCACCACCCAGTGACCTGGTCGGTGCTGTTCTTCTGGGCTCAGAACAGGGATGCCTGTAGGTAACCTTTGTACTAGCAGAACAATGACCCAGTGATCCTCATGGGCAAGAGTAGAGAGGAGGTCAGCTTGTGGTCAGATTGAGAGAAAAACCTGGGCTGGAAGGGGGTCCAGGGCTGCATTCCTATCCAGGCTAGATTGGCTCCAGATAGGTGGGGAGGAGGTGAGGGGTGAGGGGATTGTAATGGCTCATTGGCCTGCGGCTGACTTCAGCCCTGGTGGTGCATGATCCCACCCACAGGAAGAACATTTTGGGGGAATTGAAACTGTACAGCCACAGAAGAAACTTGAGGGGAATTCCCCACATCCCCTGAAGAGGCCTTGACCAGTCTTGAAAACAAAACATGCTGCTTTGCATCCTACTCTGTGGAGTCCCAGGGTGAGAAATGCTTGACTCTATCCCTCTCTTTAACGCTGCAGCACTGCTGGACAGTGGTGATTCCTCTGCTGGCGTTTCCTGGTCATCTTTTTAATCCAGGAAGGATCATAATGATGATGATGATGTTGATGATGATGCTTGAGAAAGCAGAGAGCAAAATAAAACCAACTCCATGCCTTTTTCTTTTTTGCCATAGGGCGCATGTGCTCATCGGAGAGAGAGAGAGAGGCAAAGAGAGAGAGAGAGAAAAAAAAAAAAGTGAGAAATCACCACCCAGGGGCACAAACCCTTTTCTTATATTCTTCTCTTAGGATTTTGGGCACATATGCACATGCACCTGGTGTGTTTTTTTCAAGCTACCAGGTCCAGAACTTAAACCATGCAGTTAGCCTGGTTGGATCCAGCCATCTTAACCACCTGCCAGCTCTGTTCTTTTTATTTATTTTTAAAGTTAACTTTACTTATTTATTTATTTTAATTTAACCAGAGGGGGAGTGAGCGAGAGCAAGAGAGAGATAGAGTGAGAGAAAGCTACCAGGTCCAGGACTCGAACCATGTGGGAGTCCAGTGCCCTCAACCACCATGCCACCCACTAGCCCCAGCCAGCTCCATTCTTTTTTTTTTTTTTTTTTTTTTGAGAGGTTTTTGCTATAGGGCGTGTGCGCTCGCCAGATAGAGACAGAGAGACAGAAAGCAGGAAATCACCCCCCAGGGCGGATGGCCACACTGCAATCCCTTCTCCTCCATTCTCCTCTCGGGATCTTGGGCACACACGCACACACGCCCGGCGTGAGTTTAAGCCACCAGGTCCAGGACTCGAACCACGGTCGACTACGTGGGAGTCCAGCGACATAGCCATTACCCTAACTGCTGGTCCTGCCAGCTCCATTCTTAAGCCCACTCTGATATGGGAAAATTTTCAGTTCCCTGGGATCTTTTCAACCTATAATCTTTGGGTCATGGTTCTTGGTCAGAGGACAACAGAAGTGATCTCTTTTTGACTTTTCTGAATAATTAAGCAAGAAACCAGAGATGAAACTGGGACTCAGATTCAGAGCTTCCATTCCCATGCCTGGTGTTTCTGTGTTGTCCTTTTATTTGGTCTGCCTCTGCTGTGCCAGAGCCAGTCGGGCCCCAGTGAAGCCTGGCCCCTCGGGCTCCTGCAGGCTGTAGCCTTCCACCTGCCTGGTACACAGTGACCTCCAGCTCTCCCTCTGAGTGGTCAGGGAGTATGGAGGGGCCTGCAATGGCCCAGGCACTGGGCTGGGTACAAAATGAGCCCTACTTACTGCCCCAGCACCAATGTAAACTAATGAACTCCCACAAAACCAATAATGGCTTGCTAGCTCAGAGGAACTAGAGGCCGAGTGTGCTGAAACTGACCCTGTTGCATAAGACAGCTCATTAGTTCCTCCTGTTTTCCCCCATGAGGAACATTAGAAGGGCCCAAGGCAGAAAAACTGGAGGAATAAACTCAGTCCTGTTAGAGTCCCCAGGCAAGGAACTTTGTACTATGTAGATTCCTGGGGCTGGGAAAAGAGGGTATAGTGGGTCCCTTCAACTCTTCCTAGAGTCAAAATATTTTTAAGAGACAAAATGTACATTTAAGAGGCTACAGGTAACGGTGTTTAACAAAAGAAGCTTGTCAGAGTAGAGCCCTGTCCCTGTCCACGAGTGACAGATGTGAAGGGTGAACAGTGTCTGGGTGATATCTGAAAAGGAATCTCTGTGAGCTGAGTCCACCTTATAAGGCATTGTCCAAACCAGTGCTTTAAAATTTCTTTTGACCAGGACCCATAGTAGAAAAAAATAAGTTTTTCATTGGGACCTAATACACACATACAGTCGGTAGGTAGATAAAAAAACAGAAATAAAGATTTTATGAAACCTATTTCAATTCATGCTGAATACAATGCATTTTCTTTTTTTTAAAGAATTATTTTATTTAACTTCATTTATTATTATTATCATTATTATTTTCCAGTTTGATCAGAGAGAGACACAGAGAGAGAGAGAGGAAGTGAGAAAGCAAGCCACCAGGTCCGAGACTTGAACCGTGGTCGGCCATGTGGGAGTCCAGCGCCTTTAACCACCATGCCACTTGTCGGCCCCTACAATGCATTTTCTATTCTATTAAAAACAAGCAAGCAAACAAACAAAAAGCCAGTTGTCACTCACTAAATGGCCTTGATGGCAGAGATTGGGCGGCAACTTGCAGTGTGAAAATACTGACCTGAATGCATGTGTCAGGCATGTGGAAGCCAGTCTCACAGCTCTGGCAGGTTCCTGCAGAAGGACTCTATTGCCACAGACTTTGTGGTCTCAGAGGAGTGTTCCTCGTTCTCTCCATCACTGCAGGTTGGTGTGGTGTGATGGTGATGGAGTCCAAGAAATGGATTGAGGGGACGGGATGGAGGGAGAAGAGGCTGAGTCTAAATTTTGCACAGAGAGAAAACATGCAGGTGCCCGTGATGTGCTGTCCTGACTCAAATAGGACACAGACCTGGCTTGTAGACAAATCAGTATGTAATCATTACCACCTACCATGGCTAATAGTGAACTAGGAACATAGACCAAATGGTACGGGGAACTGGAAGCCCCTTCATTGTGAGTTTCCTAGAAGGAGGAACTATATTTTAGGATATTTCAGTGTTACATCTCAAGTTCTATGTCTCATACATAGTAAGTATTTAGTATGTATTTATTGAAGGATCCATTACCTAATTAATGAATCCTATTACCTAATTAATAATTAATTAATACTAGTGTAACTTGTAGTTACACTAGTAATAATCCTAATTGTCTATGGTATCGTTGTTAACAAAACATTATTCAAAGGGCATTTTAACACACTCGATTCATAATGTAGCATAGGATGAGACAGGATCACTAAGAAGGACCCAGAAAGTTCAGGCTATAGAGCAGAACTGCCAGACCCCATCTAGGTTTTGGGTCTTCTGCATAGCAGGCCTTTAAAAAGCCAGGATTTGTCAGGTTTGACTCATAAGTGGGCCCTGGGACAGCTCGCTGTGCCCCGTACTTGGAGAAGAGTAGCTGAAGTGCTGTCGAGCGAGTGTGCCACAAGACAGGGGCATTCTGACTTCCCCCTGCTTTTGCTCTTTTCCCACTTGGGTCAGCAGTTCAAGATGATGTGATGCAGGCTTACATCCCCCCCAAGATTCTGTTTGGAGGTTTCTGTAGAGAAGAGGGTGCTGTCAAGCCTCTCTCTGTTGGATCCTAAATGGACTCTTTGTTTCAAGTCCTGGGCCAGCCCAGCATGAACAGGGCAGTGAGGCTGAGGAGTGGTCTAGGGGCCATGGAGACCCTGGCACAGGTCCCGATGCAGGGATCGAATGGGGCTCCTCCACACCCTCTGGGCTGACTTTCCAGTAAGCAGGCTGTGTTCTGATTTTCCCGCCCAGCACCCAGGCCTGGTGCTCAGATCCCGTTGGCCGTCGTGCTTCTATACTAAATTAACTACAGGCCAGTCTTCCAAGCAGCTCAAGTGTATGTATGGGTGGGGGGAAGAGGGGGAGGAGAGCAGGGGATTGTGGGTAGGAGAAGGAAGACAATACATGGCTCGCAGACGGAACCAAGGAGCCCCAGGTTCTACCTCCAGCCATGTCACTGTCCGTGTGACGTTGGGGCTCAGTTTCCTCATCCCTAAGTCAGGGAGGTCACAGATGCCCCCTCGGATCTTTGGCCTAAACACCCTGTGGCTCTTAGGCCTGAGAAGTGTTTTCTGGCAGGAAAGAGAGACTGCCCAGAGCTTCCTTCTTGGGCAGCCAGGGAGTACATTCTTTCCGCATATGGAAGCAATTTCTAGATTATCCAAGGCACTTGTGCTGCTGAGCTCCCCGAAACAGAGGAGCTCGGTGGTGGTGAGTGGAAAAGAGAAAAAATCTGCATGTATTTTCCTTGTTTCCTACCACCATGACTTTCATATCGGAGTCGCTCGTGTGATTTGCTGCTCCATGTTATGTTGGGGTGTGCCAGTGGGTTTGGGGTATTTCCAGAGAAACCCTGATAAAAAATAAATTGAATGTTAAGTGCATCTCCCCAGAGGCGAGAGCCCACTCTGCCTTTCTCCCCAGCCAGCTGCAAGGCTGGAGGGCCAGGAGGACAATGAATTCCTGAGTTTTATTCCCACATTTATTGTGATCTTTCTCTCAATCTGTTAAAGTGAGGACTATGAATGACTGGCTTCAAAGTTCTTTGTGAGTCGAACTGGGAAACATCAGCCAAGAGCTTCGATGAAGAAATTGTTTTATTAGTCCATTCTCTGCCAAGTGACCCCTTTGCTAATGCTCCTCTTCTGAACTCCTCAGGGGTTGTGGTGGTGGTGCTTGGTAACGCTTGTAACCTGGAGGCATGGGGCATTTACTCCTACATCCAGGCCAGGACTACTGAGCTAGAGCTTGACTTTGTTCACACAACCCCATCTGCAGCCTCGGCCCCCCTTAAATGACCCTACGGACCTTATTTCTTCACTCCTCACCTTAGTTCTCAGGAAAGGAGATGACTGAAAAAGACATGTTTATAGAGAAATGTAATTTCCCCTTCTGTCTGTCTTTAACTTCTCTACCGCCCAACATTAAAGTTAAAAATTAATTTTGTGGGAACCAGCAGTTAGCATAATGGCTATGTCACTGGACTCCCACGTAGTCGACCACAGTTTGCGTCACGGACCCGGTGGCTTAAAACTCATGCCGGGCGTGTGTGCATGCCTGCCCAAGATCCCGAGAGGAGAATGGAGGAGAAGGGATTGCAGCGTGACCATCCCCCCTGGGGGGTGATTTCTCACTTTCTGTCTCTCTGTCTCTCTCTGTCTGTCTGGCGAGCGCACGCACCCTATAGCGAAAACCTCTCCAAAAGAAAAAAAAAATTAATTTTGTAAAGCAGAGGTACTTTTCCTAGAAATGAAATCTGAGGAGTTAAGGATCTATAAATGTCTTACCAACACTTGTTAAAGGTGTAGCGTTAATGTTCTCATAAAGATCTGGGGTACCTCTTCCAAATATTTTCTGGAAAAATCCTTGAAAATCAAGACAGTAGGCTGATGCATGCCAAAGACTCTTAGCAGGGCCCACATTCCTTGTCTGTTTTGTTTCTGGGTCTCCATGCAGAGCCTCTGATCCAAGCAGCCCTCTTATTCCCGTCAGAGTGCATGTTTGTGACTCTGGTTTGCATCATCTGGAGTTGCTGTTGTGGGAAGCTGGAAATCCAACATGACATGAAGATGGAAACCTGATTGGAACCTCACGTGTCTGGTTGCCGTCATTCAGGATGCTCAGCTGGTCGGCTGCAGACAGGGTTATAATTCCATACGTAGAGTTCCCCCCAGTGACCAGAAATATTTCTTTTAGACCTCATCGCTGTAGAACTCTGTGCTGGATTCTCTTCAGCACTAATCTAAGAAAGTCTAGCAGATCTCCCTCCTCTACATCAGGGGTGCCCTACTCCCAGGCTGCAGACCAGTGTTGGTCCACCCGTGGCCTCTGGTGGGCCAGGCTGCAAACCGGTGCCCATCTGCCCGGCTGTGCAGCGGGGCAGGGGATGGGGGGCATGGGCAGCGGGTTGACGAGCAAGCAAGGTTTCATCTGTGTTTGCAGCCACTCTCCATCACTCACATTGCCTCCTCGGCTCTCCTCCTCTCAGGTCAGTGTATTGGGTTCTCATGGGAGCACAAACCCTACTGTGTGACTTTTCTGTTGACTTGCAATGTGGTCACGGTGGAAATGGGGTACAGGGTAGATGTGGTGTGCTTGGGTCATTCTGGGACTGACATCCTCCCTCCTGTCCGTGGAGGGATTTTCTTTCACGAGGATGGTCCCTAGTTCTAGGAAGGTTAGGGACTGCTGCTCTAGATTCTAATAGTCTGGAAGTCCAAGCCAGGGGAAGGGTTACTGAGTTCAGGCCTCTTGATGCTGCTGATGTGTGGAGTAGGACTTGGAGCAGGTGGGTGCTCTGTGGCTGGGAGGGTGCAGTTCCCTGCTCCCTCACAGGATGGTGGAAGACAATGCACTTTATCTGTTCTTTCCCTCCAGGACATGTGCCATGTCCTGCCTCTGCTCTTTGTGGCCGCCACACCCATCCAGACACCACATACCCCCTTGGACTGCAGCACCCAGAAATGAGGTTGGGATCCTTACCAGGCTGCGAGACTTCCGCAGGCCCTCAGCCCTCTTGGCTTCAGTCCCTACCTCCACTCAGATGCTCTCCGGCCTTGGGCTTCCGTGATCTGCCGTGACCACAGTAACAGCATTTACCAAGCGCTCGTTCTGTGCTGGGATTTAGCTGGATTGCACTAAGTCCTAAAGTGCTGGGAGACTGGCACTGCTGTTAACCTAGAGTGGAGGAAACTGAGGTGCAGAGAAGCTAAGCACCTGAGCGTGCAACTAGAATGTGATTGGAGCAGGATTCGAGGCAGACAGTCCGATCCAGTTGGCCCCATGCTCTTAGCCACATCGCTACTGCCATCCGTGCAGTGAGAGGCTTTCTCATCCTACCCTGACAGTCCTGACTGCGTCCCTCTTCCAGATTTCTCAGCCAGCTTTCAGCCCTGATCAGGGACCCTGTATCCCTCCTGCTGACTAACCCTGACTGAAGCAGTTTGCAGATAGTCTGGGATAACTTCCCAAGCAGACTCCATACGTTCACAGAGTTAGGCTGGCATCTCCCACATCAGCCAGGCCAGAGCCGGCTTCCTCCCCAGGGTGAACCCAGAGACCCCATTTGGGTCCAGACGTGGAAATCTCCACAGTGGGCACATCTACCCACGTAGTGGTCAGTAAGAACAGCAGTAGCAGATATTTATAGAGCACTTACTGTGTACCTGGACCTCTATGGTATTCTTTTCCAGATGAGGAAAATGATGCACAAAAAGTTAAGGTCATGGAGTTAGTAAAGAGCAGAAGCAGCATTTGAACCCAGGGAACCTGGCTCTGGAGACTATTTAGAGTACATTTCTTGGGGCCAGCCGATGGCATAATGGTTACGTTACTGGACTCCATGTAGCCAACCGCAGTGTGAGTTCCAGACCTGGCAACTTAAAACTCATACTGGGGGACCAGCAGTTAGCGTAATGGCTATGTCACTGGACTCCCATGTAGTCGACCATGGTTCGCGTCCCGGACCCAGTGGCTTAAAACCCAAGCCGGGCGCGTGTGCGTGCATGCCCAAGATCCCGAGAGGAGAATGGAGGAGAAGGGATTGCGGCGTGGCCATCCCCCCTGGGGGGTGATTTCTCGCTTTCTGTCTCTCTGTCTCTCTCTGTCTGTCTGGCGAGTGTGCATGCCCTATAGCAAAAATAAATAAATAAATAAAAATAACCTCACACTGGGCGTCTGTGTGTGCGTGCCCAAGATCCCAAGAAGAGAATGGAGGAGAAGGGATGTGGCATGGCTATTCCCCCCCACCCCGGGGGGTGATTTCTCACTTTCTGTCTCTCTGGTGAACACACATGCCCTATAGCAAAAATCTCTCTCTCTCAAAAAATTTAAAAAAAAATAGAGTACATTTCTTTATATAGCAGAATTCCATCCCTTGTGCTTTCCATGTAGTAGTTTATTTTTGTAGTTATAGAATGATTTGAGTTTACTAAGTAAATACTTGAAGACGGCTATTACATCACTCTGGTTCCAAACCACCATGTCATGCTCTCAGGGAGCAGTTCTACCCGGGATCTCTCTCTTCCTCCCAGAAAAACACAAAGAAGACTTTAACATTTACCTTACATATCTACACCCTTGTGAGAGGCAAAGGAGCACTATTAATAATTTTGCTGGGGTGACAAGCATACATGGGGACTGTCCTGGGCAAACAAGGACATGGTGTACCCTGCCCCCAGGACACCACTCGGAATTCCTTCGAAAGAGTGTGTTGAGCTCACTATGAACAGACATGTTATTGATGGAAATCATTAGGTTTTGGGGGTTTGCCATTGGTCAAACTGAGTGCCTTGGAAAAGTGCTAGATGAAAGATCTAGTCCCCCAATTGGTCATCTGATCTTGGATGAGTACCTCCCACCTCCAGTTCTCAGTTTTCTTACCCATAAAATGGAGATTAATAATCTGGAAGTCCCTTCCGGTTTTGAAGCTCTGAACCCAGGCCAACCTTTCCTAAACAGCTGAACAATCCGCATGCTCATTTGGGAGCTACTGTTGTGGAACTTGGAGTTGTTGATCTATTTTCTGTCAATGTTGCAGCTTGAAAAATGCACCATGTACCTGAGAGCATGTGCCCAACATCCCAAAGGAGAAATAGAGGCAAAGGATTGTGATGTGGCCATCCCCATGGGGAGGGTGGTGGTGGTGGCGGTGCTTTCTCATTTTCTCTCTCTTTCTATCTTTCTTTCTCTAGCTCCCTCCAGCAAGTGCACATGCTCACTAACAATTTTTTTAAAAGTGTTTTCGTATAACTTATCTTGTTAAGGTATTCAAAATGGCTATGTAGAATGGCTACCTCTATTTCCCAGATATTGAAACAGGGTCCTTGTCTAACTAAGGACACCCAGTTAAAATAGTTTAACGGTGGCACTGCAATTCAAATTCGTGTCTGTAGGATCTTTACCCATGGTCTTCTACTGTATCGATAGTCTTGTGTGTATGTGTGTTTATCGTGATAAATGGATAACTCATTTTTCTTAAAGAGAACAGAGCTATTTGGATGCTATGGAGTGACCTTCCTCTGGTGGTGCTCTGTGAGGACTCCCTGGGACCCCAGCTTCCTAAGGAATATGCTTTGCACAACCTCCACTTTTCCAAGATGCCTCATATCATTTTTTTCCCATTTCAAGGAAAAAGGATGCTTATAGGATTCTGCACAGTTTCATTCTATATAATTTTGTTTAATAAGTCATTCCACTGAGATTCTAAGTCACTTGATCAAACCATCATGGGGCTCGTGTAGCTGTGTGAACACAGCCTTTGCTGGGAGCATCATTTCCCTCCTCCTTCCCGAGTCACAGTTAGGACCTTCTTCACCCTGTTTCCCACCTTGTCCGCTGGATCCCAGTCCTACCCAGACCACGAATGGAATCATGTCCTTGCTTGTCCTCATCACTCATCCACCCACTCAGTAATCGTTTACTAAATGAACTCATGTGAAAAGCCCAGCCCAGGGGCTGGCATGTAGGGAGATTAAGTGCCTATTGTCACCATATACAAGCACGGGGCCCCTCCATTTCCTTGTGTCTGAGATGATTGAAGTGACAAAAATCATCTCGAAGGTTCCTTCTGTTAGAAAAACCCACTGCTTCTGTGTCAGCCTTTTTTCTTCCTTAGAAGGTAAAAACTGGGTGCTTGGCTCATATCCAGTGCCTGTGTGTCCCATCCTCTCCACACAGCCTAAGGCCTCCCAGAAGTTACTTCAGGAAGAAAAGTTTAAGAAGATATTTTTCGTTCTGTGGAATTTCTGGACCCAGTGAGCAGCTGAGATGGCATTTATTCAAAAAGCACCCTTATCTGAGGGGGTTAGGGAGAGTATGGGAACTATTTCTAATTTTTTAAGCCTAGCTTTTGCTTTCAGCTAAAAAGAATTCATGCTCAGTCTCACCAACAGACAGACATCAACAGTTATGCTTAAGGCTCTGTTTCAGTGTCTGCAGCTCTGCAAACACTGGAAACAGATCTTTCTTTTTCTAAACATGCAACATTCAAGCTGCCAGATCTTTCCTAAATCCACTTCTGTGCTTTAAATCTCCATCACATAAAATTTATTAGTTGGAGATGGTTTTTAAAAAGAGATGATCTATTCAAAGAACACATTAATAGTTTACATCATTCAGAAAATTTGAAGCATTAGTTCAGGAGAAACTGTTAGAAAATATTCTTGGCATTTTATTTTCTGTTCTTTTGTTTGTTTGTTTACAAAAGACAGATACTTTGCTCAGGCCTTAGTTCTCAGATAAGGATCCTTTCTTGTTCCAAAAGAACAGCAGTTATTAAAAGTAGCAATCCAAAATTCCACCCAGTCAGTGTAAAGTTAGCACTCATTCTTTAGATATGCATGCTAGTGTAAACGTCTCATCTATGAGGTTTTAAAAATAACGTAGCATGTCCTATGCTGTGTAATAGTGTATGTAAAAGCCATCTCTCTGGAGCACTACGTGTCTGTCTACCTATCTATCGTGCACGCTTTCGTGCATGTGCCTGTGTGTGTGTGTGTAAGTGATTGGATGCCTGGGTTAAAGACAGGCGTAGCTGTTTATTTTATTTATACTAGTCCAAGTCATTAGACGCTGTGTGTAAAAGCTGGTCATTCTTCTTTGGGTTATGAGAGATTTTCCACGCTGAACTGAACATT
The DNA here is from genome assembly GCA_026018925.1 of Tupaia tana. Taxonomy (NCBI): domain Eukaryota; kingdom Metazoa; phylum Chordata; class Mammalia; order Scandentia; family Tupaiidae; genus Tupaia; species Tupaia tana. The sequence goes on from JAKSZU010000001.1 coordinate 69,806,680, forward strand.
TGATGCCTATTCCAGCTAAGCCAGGGGTCTCACAATGTTCCAGTTCCCCCTCCTTACCCCCAGTCCCCAGCCCAGCAGCCTCCGTGCCCTCATCCACAGCTGGTGAATAAGAGGAAATGGAACAGCAGGGCTGGGATGGCCACAGGATTTTAAGTAGTTTCCATTCTTGTGTTAATGTTCACATCTCATCTCTGGTTAGACTCCTTAACTTCAGACCTGGAATCTCTTTTATTTAAAAAAAAAAATAGAGTAGGAAAATTTTTTCTTTGGAAAAATGTTCTAAAATCGAAGAAGATGGCAGAGGGAAAATGTGATGTATTGTAAATGGAAGCTGGTGGTATGAGTTCCTTTAATTTCTTTTAGTTCTGTTACCGTTTTCTCAGATCCGCTATTTCTTAGAAGTATTTATTAAGAACATTGACTTGTCTTTGCATGAAATTTATTCTGTGAAATAATTCATTCTTCCCTTTTATTCATACACTTAGTTAATTGCAGTTATGTATTGCAATAGACCACCCGGAATTAAGTGGCTTAAAACATCAATCATGTGCTTGCTGACAATTCTGCAATCTGGGCTGGGCTCAGCTGGGCAGTTCTTCTGCTATTCTTGCCTGTGGTCCATCTTGTGGTTGTATTTGGTGATGAGTTAGCTGGGGCAGGACTCAGCTGGGAAGCAGGGATAGTTGAACTTCTCCCACTATGCAGTGTCAAGATCCTACTCTGTCCTAGTGGCTGCTCCACACGTTGTTTCCACTGTTTTCTTCAGGGCCTCTTCAAGATCTCATCAGGGTCACCGGAAGGGTGGAAGCATTACCCCTAGGTGGGGAAGAGAGTTGCTAGAAGAACATGATGCTTACATGCTGAGAGACAAGATATGGCCTTTTTATGGAATGAAAGAAGTGTTATGTGGGCAGAGATGAGTGTGGAGAGTAGGCGTATGTGGTGTGCTTGGCAGGGACAGAGGAGGCATCACACTTCGGACTTGCAAAATCAAAGGCCTGAGAATAAAGCACGGGCCTTGTCCTGTGCTAAGGACCTGGTAAACCGTGTCAAGAACACTGCACTTGATCCCAGTCATGATGGGAAGAGGATTTTAAGCAGATCTGCCACAGAGAGGTCACATTGGCCATCGCAGGCTAAGAGTAGAGGGATCTGGGCCTGGAGGCCCCCAGAAAGCTGCTGCAGAAGGCCAGCCAGGGCAGGGTGGTAGAGGGCCCAGGATTCAGAGCTCAAGGAGTCCAGAGAGACTAGGAGGAAGAATCTATAAGCCTTGGTGGGTGAGTGAGTGAATGGTTACAGGGGTGAGTGAGAGGGAAGATGCAAGGATGACTTTCTGGTTCGGCTTGGGCAGTCAGTGATGGTCTCTGCACCAGGGAGCTCTGGAAGTGGGGTGGGCTTCAGCCTTATGGGGTGTCCTGGACATATCAACTTGTATTCCTTTGAGTTTAGTCCACTGCAGACCTTTTCCAGACTAGTATGTTGTGAGCTCCTTGGTGCTGCTTAGCTTCTGCTTAGCTCCCACACCCCTCTCATGCACTGAGCTCCTTCCTGTTTCTCCCCTGCCCTCTCACAGAGAGAATGACCAGGTCTCAGGCAGATGTGTCCAGTGTGGTGGAACGGAGCTACTGGTGTTGGAAAGTTGCAGGGTTTAGGCTTGGGAACTTGCAGAAAGCAGCTCAGGTCACAGGATTGAGGATGCAAAGGCAAGAGAATTTGGAGAGAAAAGATGGGGGGGAGAAAAGCTAGTTAAGACAAAGAAGTGACTGAAGAGATAATAAAAGCAAGAAGATGAGTCATCTGAGGGAGGCAAAAAGAAACAGAATAGACAAGGCAAAGAGCAAGAGGGATGCCACAAGCTACGGCCTCTGCCACGGAAGACTCAAGAATCTCATACTTCTGTGCCTCCTTTTACACCCACATCCTAAACATTAGAAAAGTAAAAAAAAAAAAAAAAAAAAAAAAAAAAAAAAGGCTTTTTTTTTTTTTTTTTTTTTTTTTTTCTGAAGGCCTCCTTGGGTAGAAAAGGGGGCCTCCAGATAAGCTTTTGTTACATAAAAAAGGATATGAACAGTTAATGAGCTAAGATAAACACTAGTCCTTCTGTAGAAGGAAAAAAAAAACTAAGAAAGGGACATACAGTTAAAGCGAATTAGAAAAAAAAAAAAAGAGTAGAATGCTTTGTTGTCTATTCCCAAGTGATCTGACAGAGAAATAGATGTAGCCTGAGAGAATGGAGAGAGAGCCTATCTCCATTATCAATTTTTAATAAACATAAATGGTATAATGAATTATGCATGGAGAAATGGTATGAAGCATTAAACAATGAAGGATAAATAATTTAGATGATTAAAAACTGCCTCTGTCATATGTTTGATGTATGAGAACTCTATTTGAAATTTCTCTTCAAGAAAATAGAAGAATTTTAAAGGGGGCTTTCTCAAAATGGGTTTATGGAAGGGAGAATGATGTGGTAGTCTGCCGAGAGCGTACTGAGCACACCCAGGGTGCCATGCCATGCTCTGCGAATGTGCGAGTGGTACCTCACTGGTGGGCACTGTCCTGTGAGGTGATCGATGGTGAGGGCTGAAGGCTAGGCCGAAGTCTTCTATCAGTGTCAGGAGTTCTGATCTCTTGTCACAGTTCTAGTGAACTCTGTTTTGTGTATAGTCTTGGACTTCCAGGATTCCTGGGTAAGGGATACCGTCCCTGCATATTCACTGCCTCCAGCAAACTTTCATTTCTATCCTGAAATTAGAGTAACTGGATGGGTTACAATCAAAAAAATGATTGGCAAAGGCATATCCACTTCTTGTGGGACAACCACTCACCTTAGAGGCATTGATAAGAAGCACCATATTGGGGCCAGCAGGTGGCTACTGGTTGAGGCCCTAGACTCCCACATGGCTGACCACAATTCAAGTCCTGGACCTGGCAGCTTGCTTTCTCACTTTCTCTTTCTCTGTCTGGTGAATGCACACACCCTATAGCTAAATAAATACATAAATAAATCTTTTATTTTTTTTTTTAAAGAAGAAGCAGGTTATAGACATAGGGGTTGGGGTCAAACCTATCTAGCTGTGAACCTACTCTCTGCCACTTACTATTATTTTTGTGCCTTTGCCAGATTAATTTAACCTCCCCAAAGCTCAGTTTCCTTATTTGTAAAATGTGTCCAGTAATAGCCATACCAAAGGACTGTTGAGCATTAAACAAGACACCGATGTCAATTGCTTAGCTCAGTGCCTGAAGCATAGTAAGTTCTCAATGAATGTTATTATTAGCCACAGAATTATATCAGGTTGTCAGAAAAGGCATGATCTATTTTTGCATAGAAAAATATGTCATGACTTTTGTGACAACCTGACATATTGAGTATTTATTTTCTAATCTCGTAGAGGAGTGAAAAATGGACTAATAGGACCAGGGCAGGGCCAGCCCTGCAGTGCATGTTTGAGCCCTGTGCATAGGGAGCCAGATCCCACATGACCAATTGCGGTTTGAATCCCAGCCCCGGTGGCTCTAAAAACTCACCAGGTGCATATCTGTGTGTATGTGCTTAAAATCTTGACGGGAGGGAGAAATAGAGAAAAGATTGCCGCATGACCATGCCCTGTTGGAGAGTGTTGTTTCTCTTTCTCTTTCTCTTTCTCTTTCTCTTTCTCTTTCTCTTTCTCTTTCTCTTTCTCTTTCTCTTTCTCTTTCTCTTTCTCTTTCTCTTTCTCTTTCTCTTTCTCTTCTCTCTCTCTCTCTCTCTCTCTCTCTCTGTCTGTCCCTGGCTAACACACATGCCCTCTGGCAGTTAAAAAAAGAAAAAAAAGAAAACAGCAAAAAGACCCAGAGCAAAGATTCATTAATCTAGAAAATACCCATACCTAATCTAAATCAGAGATTGTAAGCTATGGTCCAAGGTCCAATTTTAGAAAATGCGCTTTTTTCCTTACTAGTGAATCCAAATACTTCGGCAAAGGCGAAGTATTACTCTTCAGTTAAGTCCAGTCCCCACTCTTTCCCTGGCGTTCCCAGCTGGCTTCAACTCCTCAGTCTGCCCAGCTGGAAGAGGAGTTTGTATTTGCCATCTCACGTTGAATACTTAGCTTTAGAAAGTTCAGTCATAGGACCAGCAGTTAGCGTAATGGCTGTGTCGCTGGACTCCCATGCGGTCAACCGCGGTTTGCGTCCTGGACCCGGCGGCTTAAAGCTCACGCCGGGCGCATGTGCACACATGTCCAAAATCCCTAGAGGAGAATGGAGGAGAAGGGATTGCGGAGTGGCCATCCCCCCGGGGAGTGATTTCTTGCTTTCTGTCTCTCTATCTCTGTCTGTCTGGCGAGCACACACGCCCTATAGCATAAAGCCTCTTCAAAAAAAAAAAAAAAAAAAAAGTTCAGTCATTTTCCCTACTTTTTCTAGCTTAGAGAAGTGTTTTAAATGTTTAATTTAACTTGGAGCATCAGACTTGTGTATTGTTTTAATGGATATAGAAAAAAAATTGTATGCTTAACTGAATAATGGGCAAAATTGAAGGACCAAAGATGCCAACAGCTTTTCCACAGTTTTTTCCTATGTCTGTCGTTAATTTGAATTAATACTCACCTAACACCCAGGTAGTCGTTATATTGCCCTGGGACTATGACCTCTCACATTTCAGAAGCTGATGACTGAGAAGTATAGTTGGAGCCATTTATGGTTGATACTCTAAGCACACATGCTTATCTGTAGAAGTTCAAGTTCTCAGTGTTGGTGTGCCAGACAACGAAAAACTGAAGACTCACTCCAGGCGTTTTAAAACAAGATAATAGTCTTGATTTGATTATCACATGCTGCACTCATGCTTTGAAAAACCATATTGTACCCCACAAAGATGTAATTAAATGTAAATAAGAAATCAAAAAAATTTTAAAATAGAAAAAAATAAAACCATGACTACTCAGGGCCAGATAGCAGCATGGTGGTTAAGGCAGTAGACTACCACATAGCTGACCACAGTTCAAGTATTGAACCCAGTGGCTTGAAATACACCAGGTGTGTGTGCATGTGTGCCTAAAATCCCGAGAGGAGAATATCCTAAGAGGAGAATGGCGGAGAAGTGGTGATTTCTCACTTTCCCTCTGTCATTCTCTGGGAAGCATGGACATGCCCTATGGCAAAAACCTAAAAAAAAAAAAAATGACTACAAATTAGTCAACTATCTTCCCAATTAGAGGTGGATTTGTGTCCCTTCCCCTTGAATCTGGTAGGGGACAGGATTGCTACCACCTTGACCAACAAAGTATGGCAGAAGGAAACCTACGTGACTTCCAAGGCTAGGTCATAAAAAGCCATACTTCTCCCTTGTTCATTGGGAGCTTGCTTTTGGAGATTTGAGCCACCATGGTCAAGAGTCTTCAGAAAGTTCATGGAAAACACATATTATGGAAAAACTATAAATTTCAAAAAAATTTTTGCACTGAAATAAAGTCATACTTTGTGTTTGCAATGATCTTTTGAAATCCCCTCATAAGAAGCCAACTGCCTGCCAGAAGAGCCCCAGGTCAGTGCTATGGTTTGACAGTCTTGGCTGAGCCTGACTTTAGCCTTCCTGGCTTTGGGCCAGGCAATAATGAAGCCCTCTTGGAAGTGGATTCTCCATACCTCATCTTTTTTTTTTTTAAGAATTTTTTTTTTAATCTAACTTTATTTATTATTATTATTATCATTGTTATTTTCCAGTTTGATCAGAGAGAGACAGAGAGAGAGAGAGAGAGAGAGAGAGAGAGAGAGAGAAAGAGAGAGAAAGTGAGAAAGCAAGCCACCAGGTCCGAGACTCAAACCATGGTCGGTCATGTGGGAGTCCAGCGCCCTTAACTACCATGCCACTTGCCTGCCCCTCCATCCCTCATCTTCTAGCCCCTATGGTTCATCAAGTGATCCCAGCTAAGAGCACAGATGTTATGAACCGGAGAATCGCTCTCTCCACTGTGCCGTTGGCAAATTCCTGACCCACAGAATCCATGAGGATAATGAAATGGTCATTTTTTTTGCAGGCAAGTTTTGGGGTCATTTGTTCCACAGCAATAGATAACTGGAACACACACCCAACAAGGTCACCTGGCCTTACAGCTCAGTAGTTACTGTGTAACACATCACTGTGTTTGTAAGGGTTTGACTGAAAACCACTTGGCCCTTCAACATGGGACATATTACTACCATTTTTTTTTTTCTGTATGAGGTAAACATGGGAGAATTAGCTAGTCAATGAATAGATATTTATTGAAAGGCAACAAAATCAAGTTCTTTCTGTAGTGTTAAAGCTTGCTTGGAAAGGAATGTGATGGTTGCTTTTCATTTGGCAGTAACTCAGTGTCACCAACTCTAGAGGAACAACTTTCCTCAGAAATGATGAATTAGACAGTACATAAAAAGCACTTTGAGGATTCTTAATAAAAGATAATACTGTTGATACACATAAACACTTATGTAATAACATTTTAGTGTAATGGGTAATACAAATAGTTTGTGTTATTAAGAGTTTGCAAAGTAATCTGAGCACACACAGGAAGACCGGGCTCTTAGGGGCCAGGATAGCTGGTGTTTTAGAGACCGCTGCACTGTAATGACAGACTTCCTATTTCCCTTTGCAGTTAATCGAGCGGTCTTGTTTATGAACAGATAATTGAGTTGAAAGTTTGAATGACAGGGTGTGGCAGTTCTCTTCTGAGAGGCTATGTAGGGAAAAGTTTTTATTCTTTTCATTCAGTGGCTTTTCAGTCCAGCAAGTAACAAAGAAAGCCAGCTCCTTGAGGGTCAGAAGTTGTGTTCCCAGCTCAGGAAGAACAAATCCACAGCATACATGCTGCCAGTCATGTGTAGACATCAGTTCACCACAGTGGTCATCTCATCCAGGGTGTGGTGACCATGCGTAGGGCAGCCCTCAGTGCCCATCCATCAGAAGAAAGCCTGGGCAGCCCTCAGTGCCCATCCATCAGAAAAAAGCCCACCAGCACAATGAACCAGAACAAAGGTCCCTAGCCCAGGTATGAAGGAATATAGATGGGATGTTTTCTTTTCTTTCTTTCCTTTTTGGAGAGGTTTTTGCTATAGGGCGCGTGCACATGCCAGAAAGACAGAGAGAGGCAGAGAGACAGAAAGTGAGAAATCACCCCCCAGGGGGATGGCCATGCCACAATCCCTTCTTCTCCATTCTCCTCTCTGGATCTTGGGCACACACGCACTTGTGCCTGGCGTGAGTTTAAGCCACCAGGTCCGGGACTCAAACCATGGTCCATTACAGGGAGTCCAGCGACATAGCTATTATGCCATCTGCTGGTCCCTAGATGGATGTTTTGTGTTTGTCACAGACTTTCTGTCTCTGTGTTAAAAGTACTGACTGGAGGTGCACTGTTTAAGCTTCATGGTAAAAAGAAAACTAGGTCCAGCTGCTGTATTGAAGGGGTAACGTGGTGCCTTGTAAGGCTGGAAGCCAGATGGTAATGATGGGTTCTGATTCTCTGGGTCAGTCTGAAACACACTGGGCACCCATGGTCCCGAGGTGATAAGTGGCATAATGAGACCCTGTTCAGGTTGCTTCTTTCTTTTGTTCATGCATGCATGTCCATGCTCTCATCATTAAAAGAAAAAAAAAAAGACAAGAAGAAAAAGGAGAAGAAAACAGAACTAAAGAGGCTATCATTTTGAGAAGAGCAGACAGTATGGCTTTAAGATTCAGTGAAAGTAGAAGGTTCAAGAATCACCACCATATACAGAAGATGATGAGGGACAAAAGTAGATTTTATGTCCCAGTGTCTGCCTTAAAATCTGTAAAATACTAGACAGTTTAGACTCTGAGTCAACATTTTTCTGTTTCGAAGCTCGTATACCTTGTACATGCACAAAATGAGCCATTTATAAAACTGGGAAACTGTACTGTGGGTTGAGAATGAGGGATCCCTCTGTTCTCTGTGGCTGGAGGCAGTGATCTTTCATTCGTCCAGAAAACACCTGCAGGGTGCCAAACCCCCAGAGGACACAGGCATATAAAGGATGATATGTTGAAGACTCTACTGGTGTAATGTGGAGTGAGAGGACATGACTCTATCTGGGAGGCTGGGAAGGAAGAGGCAGGCCCCTAAACTGAGGCCAAGGATGGCATTGCAGGACACAGAGCACCTCTCTCTGAGGGGCTTATTGCTATAAGAGCTGACAGAGCTCACATACCAACCTTACCTCATCAACTTGGCTGAGGGCAAGCTGACATGCAGAGGGGCTGTCCATAGAGAGCGCTGGTTTATGACTTAGCTTTAAAGTCACCAAAGCAGCGAGTTTCTGACCTGTCATTATTAGGGTTTCAGGAACTGTGTAAAGATAAAGACTCACCTGCCCACTGAAGTCATGGTTATAATCGTGGGAAAGGTAGACACTGGAGTTACTCTGTATCCTCAACTGACCTCTAGATTGTTCTTTTTTTTTTTTTTTTTTTTTTTTTTTTTTTTTTTTGAGAGGTTTTTTGCTATAGGGCGCATGTGCTTGCCATAGAGACAGAGAGACAGAAAGCGAGAAATCACCCCCCGGGGGGATGGCCATGCCGCCATCCCTTCTCCTCCATTCTCCTCACACACCCTGTGTGAATTTAAGCCACTGGGTGCGGGACTCGAACTGCGGTCAACTACATGGGAGTCCAGCCACAGAGCCATTATGCCAACTGCTGGTCCCTGTTCTGTATCATTTTAATTGATGATCCATTAAGTGTGGCTCTGAGGGAAAACAAAATGTATTTTGCTTACAGGTCCTGGAGACAGGAAGCACAGCCCACCACTCATGTGGAAAGATGCCAGGGCGGTCAGAAAGAGGAAAACAAGAGGGAGGGGAATGTTTAGGCCAGGGCCTTTGTTGGGGTTTCTGTGACAAAGGCAAGAAACTACAAAGTGAAAACAGCTTAGAATTGGCTGGATTGAATAATTGCAGTGAGCTCGAAATTAGAGCAGTGGGTCCTGGTTGCCTGGTACCTGACCCTGGGATGACGAAGGACTATTGCCTCTGGGGTGTAGGACCAGACAGGAGTGATGGCTCTGGACTGGTTCCTTTGTACAAGAGGACGCCACAAAGTCTGTAGAAAACGAGAATTTTGTGTATTTTGGTACGAAACATTTTTTTTTCTTTGGTTTTTGAGAAATTTTTGCTATAGGGTACATGCACTCGCCAGAGAGACAGGCAGAACATGAAAAATCACTCCCCAGGGAAGATGGCCATGCTAGTCTTTTCTCCTGCATTCTCCTCTTGGGGTTTTGGGCACGCACGCACACACGCCCGGTGTGAGTTTCAAGCCACCAGGGTTGGGACTCAAACTGTGGTAGGCCATGTGGGAGACCAGCGCCTCAACCACTGTGCCATCTGCTGGCCCTCCAAATTAAAAGAAAAAAAAAAAAGTTTTTTTTTTTTAAATAATATGCATTTTCCATGAACTTTTTGAATACCTGCCTGCACTCCCTCCCACACACACAGTAGATAGATGAAGTAGTTGGCTGCTATTTATGGGTTCTGGCATGTGGAAAATTTGTATTTCTAAAAAAATTTTTTAGAGAGATTTTTACCATAGAGTGAAGGTGCTCACCAGAGACACAAGAGAGAGACTGAGAGAAAGAGAGGAAGAAATCACCCCCTGGGGGGGGATGGCCATGTTAGAATCCCTTCTCTGTTCTTCTCTTGGGATTTTGGGCACATACACACATGCACTCAGCGTGTTTCAAGCTTCCAGGTCCAGAACTCAAACCATGGCTGACTATGTGGGAGCCCAGCACCTCAACTAATACACCACCTGGTGGCCCCCCGATTTTTTTTTTAAGTCTATGTGTAGTTTTTTTTTTTTTTTTTTTTTTTTTTGGAGAGGTTTTTGCTATAGGGTGTGTGCGCTCGCCAGACAGACAGAGAGAGACAGAGAGATAGAAAGCGAGAAATCACCCCCCAGGGGGGAATGGCCATGCTGCAATCCCTTCTCCTCCATTCTTCTCTCGGGACTTGGGCACGCACACACACATGCCCGGCATGAGTTTAAGCCACCGGGTCCGGGACTCGAACCGCGGTCGACTACATGGGAGTCCAGCGACACAGCCATTACGCTAACTGTTGGTCCCTATAGTTTTTTTATAATATGCATTTTTCCATGAATTTTTTGGAGACCTCCCCCCACATACACACACTACACAGGTGAAGTAGTAGGCTGACGTTTATGGGTTCTGGCATGTGAAAATTTTGTATTTTTAAAGGCCAGAATCACATCCAGTGATGGTGACAACTGAGAACTGAGAGGAGCACACTGCAGATTCCTGTTGCTTTCTTGGGATACCTGGGGACGCATTCACTGCGTAGAACGGTGGGTGAAACAGCCGGCAGGGTTCAAATGCTGTCTCTCCCTTTACTGAATGTAAGTTAAATACGCCTGCTATGCAAACTGCACAGATGACTAACCTAATCTCAAGGTGAATGCACTTTAGTTAGGGATTCCTGGCTTTTTTCTCTTTTTTAGAATTTGAATAGCACAGGAGTTTGTCATTAATGACAGCCTAGATTGGTAGCCGTGTTGTGCTGCTTTGCTTTGTTTGCTTCGTTTTGGTAAATCCTTGTCTTTAATCAGTTTTAGATGCACCTTTAAACCTTTTTTTTTTTTGTATGCTCACTGGAGACAGAGAGACAGAGACAGCGGGAAAGTGAGAAAGCATCCTCCCAAGGGAGATTGCCACACCACAATCCCTTCTCTCCTTCCTCTCTCGAGATTTTGGGCGTGCATACACACATACACACATTTGTCCGGTATGTTATTCAAGTCACCAGGTCCCAGCGCTGGAACCACCCCGTTGGCTAGGTGAGAGCCAACTACCTTAACCTCCATGCCATCTGCTGGCTCCACATACACTTTCTAAAGCAGAATTCCCTCATCATACTTTCAGTAATACGCGGCGCTTGGTCGAATATGTCTTCCCCTGCCTGTTCCTTGGTGCTTGGAAGGGTTTCATACCTATAAAATCCACTTACTAGATAATTCAGCATACTTTGAGGAATGTTACAGTTCATAATGGTAGTTTTCCGATATTAAGAGAAGTAGAGTTTATTAAAAACAGAAACCATATTCAGCTCACTGTAATATTCCATGAACCACTATTCTTTCTCTACTTCTATCAGTATTACGAATGCCCCATGATACCCCTCAGGTTAAAATGCAGCTTTTATGAAATGTTTAAAAGCCATATTTCAATAAACACACTTATGTTATTAGACACAAAGATGGCTGATCGTTTTTGCATATGAATTTTTCCTTGGAAGTTAATTGGTGGGTAACGTTATTTTTGGTACTGTGAGTACTACATGGAGATGTATGCAACAGTAATTTAGTAAATTGCATCCTTGTTTTATTTAGCACCACCCAAAGTGCCACTTTTTCTAGAAGCTGATTGAAGGCAAAGAAAATTATAAATGTTGATATAATATAGTATTTCCCATTAATTATGACTGTCACTAATTAATGAAATGTAGAGACATTTCTGTTTTGTAAGGTTACTTCCTTTACAGAATCATGCTATTCAGCCTGTCTGTAGCCACTTGAAAATCCAAAGCATAATCCAGAAAAAAATGTAATAAACACGTGGTTGAGTTTGATGTTGCTCAGCTACATATGGCCCACACTCTAATTATAACCTGAAAAATCTTGAGAAACCACCTCCCTCCATGGTTCATATTCTGCTTGAAGTCTCATTAAAAGAAACCACGTTCCACGAGGCCAGCAGGTGGCATAGTGGTTAAGGTTCTGGACTCCCACATGCCGACCACAGTTCAAATCTTGGACCCAGTGGCTAGAAAATCAAGCTTGGCATGTGCACATGTGTGCTCAAAATCCCAAGAGGAGAAGAGAGAAGGGATTGCAGCATGGCTATCCTCTCTAGGGGGAGTGATTTATTTTTTTATTTTTTTTTTTTCACTATAGGGCGCGTGTGCTCGCCAGACAGAGAGAGACATAGAGACAGAAAGTGAGAAATCACCCCCCAGGGGGGATGGTCACACCACAGTCCCTTCTCCTCCATTCTCCTCTCGGGATCTTGGGCACGCACGCACATGCGCCCGGTGTGAGTTTTAAGCCACCGGGTCCGAGACGCGAACCGCGGTCAACTACGTGGGAGTCCAGCGACATAGCCATTACGCTAATTGCTGGTTCCCAAGCGGGGGTGATTTTTCACTTTCCCTCTCTTTGACTCTCTCTGTCTCTCTCCTTTCTGGGGAGAGCATGCACCCTGTGGCAGAAACCTAAAACAAAACAAAACAAAATAAAATTACATTCTAAATATTAGTGCCCTTGAACAATAACATATCTCTGCTTCTTAGTCCATTTGTGCTGCTGTAAGAAAACACCTGAGACTGGATGGTATGTAAAGGGACAGAATTTATTTATTAACAGTTCTGGAGACTGGAAGTCCTAGATCTAGGCACCAGCAGATTCTGTGTCTGATGAAGGCCACTGCCTGCTTCCATGATGGTACCTTGTTGCTATGTCCTCATGGAAGAAGAAAAGAAATGGTCAAGCAGTTCTCCGAGCCTCTTTTATGAGAACTTTAATCCTGCTCGTGAGGATGAAATCTCCATGATCTAATCTCCTTCCAAAGGCCCCATCTCTTAAACCTTGGAGTATAAGTTCCAACATGAATTTTGGAAGGACATATACATTCAAACCATAGTACTCTAAGTTATTCTAAAAGGTCTGACTTAAGGTTGTTATACTTTATACCACATAAATTGCTTCCCCAAAGTTCAATGTAGCCACCAGTTCCTCTGTCTTTACTATTGGCTGCTGCTAAACCTCTCTCTCTCATCCAAGTAGTTTCTTACTGGCCATGAGATTTTTCTTTCTTTCTTTTTTTTTTTTCTTTTTTTTTTTCTTGTTAATTGGGGACATATAACCCAAATACTACCTTTTTCTCCTGGTTTTGGATTGGACACAGATCCTAGGATATAATGCTTTACCACCTCCAGGCTTCAAGTACCCAGTGAATTTCCCTTCCTGCTTCCTGGATATCTTTTATTTCCTGCATGCAAACCACCCTCGGAAATGTTCTTTGCTTGACATTGATTGCTTTTCTTGTGAGAAATTCTGACACAAGATTCCTGAGAACGAAATTCTCTACCCATTAACAGTCACCAGAGACACCATTTATGCACCACGCTGGCTGAGCTCTTTGAACGCAGCACCACCTTTAATACTCATAAACTCACACACGTGTTACAGACGAGACTACTGTGGCCCAATGAATAAAACAATTCACCGCAGCTAGTAAATTATGGACCTAGTATTTGAACCAGGAAGTGGGATTCCAGAATCCTTCCTTTTTGGAGTGGCTTGAGGGTGTTTATCAATTCTGCCCTGTTCACTCTTAGATGTGGAAGGGAGGATGTGCCTCAGTAGAGAGTTCGTGCAAATAGATAGGTGTTCTCTTGATCCCATGTTACATACGTGTGTGAGAAACACACAAATGCCTTTTTTTTTAAGGAATTCTTTAATTTTACTTATTATTAATATTCAGTTTGACCAGAGAGAGAGAGAGAGAGAGAGAGAGAGAGAGAGAGAGAGAGAAAGCAAGCTGCCAAGTCTGGGACTCACATTGCAATCAGCCATGGGGAAGTTCAGCACCTTAGCCATCACGCCACCTGCCTGTCCTTAACAGATGAACTTTGAATCACAGTCACAAATCTGCATAATTACCGTTCTCTCAGAACACTCTGGGCCCACTTTTGAAAGTTTGCATTGCCTCGTACTCGCCTCTTATCTCTTCCACCTGAGACAGGAGCAGCAAGCGTAGGCGGTATGTTGGTTCTTAGTATTGTGTCTCTGCTCCCTCTATCCACGAGAGTTCTTAACACTCATCCTGGATGAACAGCAAGACTTTCTCACGTGTCCCTAGCCAGTCTTCTTGTGTGCAGGGAACCTACCATATCCTTCCAGTGTCTTGACCAACGTGTAATAAAGATGGAGGAAAGGCCTGGCTCTTTTGTTTGTTTGTTTGTTCTGTTTTGCTATAGGGCGCGTGCACTTGCCAGAAAGACAGAGTCAGAGAGATAGAAAGTGAGAAATTACTCCCCAGGGAGGATGGCCACACCGCAATACCTTCTCCTCCATTCTCCTCTCAGGATCTTGGGCACGCACGCACACGCGCCCGGCGTGAGTTTAAGCCACCCAGTCAGGGACTCAAACCATGGTCGACTGCATGGGAGTCCAGCAATATAGCTATTACGCCAACTGCTGTTCCCCTGGCTCTTTTAAATTCAGCTGTGTGATACTGAAAAGGGCCAATTTGGTTTTTGGCCTTGAGCCCTTGGTATGCTGTAGAAGAATGACCCTGGTAGTTAGGGATGTGACTTGGAGGAATGCCGGTCAAAGGGCTGGACAATTCGCGCTTAAATTACCCTCTAGAGGCATAAACAATGCACCAGTGTGCAGTATATCAGCTAGAAAACTTTCCTGGACCTTTCAACTTCCCATTACCTGGTATAAAACCTCAGAAACAAAGTGCGTGGTGACTTTTAGAATGATTGCTAGTGGAGTGCCTGTGCATGACAGGGCTCCGAAACCCCCCTCAGGTTAGTGGGAAACACTAACTTTGGTATCTGGCTGAGCTCTTTGACCTACACTGTGGAGCAGTGACCACCAAGGCCATACCTCACTACAGTTCCTCTCTGCACAAGCCACATGTGGCGTACGTGGGTTTAAGTTTCTCAGAGACAGAACAAGGAAGTAGTTTTGACAGGTACTAAAAATGACTTTGGACTTGTTAGAAAGTTCAGGTTCAAATTCCAGTTCTTTCATTTATATACCTGTTCGAACAAACCCCTTCAGTTCTTGGAACCCTAGTCTCCCCATTTGTAATATGAGAAGGATCAAAACTAAAATTTATTTCAATATCAGCTATGCTAAATTAATTTTTATTTTACTTGCCAGAAGGTGTATGAACTCCCAGAGAGAAAGCACCCCCTCTCCCCAAGGGTGTGGTCATGCTGGGATTTGAGCCATTGTTGGCCACATGAGATCTGGCTCTATTAACCAGTAGGCTACTGGGCCAGCCCAATGCTAAATTAACTTTAAAAAATATGTTATATTGGGACCAGCAGGTGGCGTGGTGGTCAAGACGCTGGACACTCCCACGTGGCCGACCACGGTTCGAGTCCTGGACCTGGTGGCTTGCTTTCTCATATTCTCTTTCTCTCTCTATGTCTCTCTCTGGTCAAATTAAAATAAATGAATGAATAAATAAAAATAAACAATTATTTAAAAAAATGTTATATTAAAATAGAAATATTCTGGGCGGGCCAGCAGGTGGCAGGGTGGTTAAGGTGCTGAACTCCCACGTGTCTCATCCAGCAGCTTGAAAATCAGGCCAGACATGTATGTGTGCACCAGCGTCCCTAGGGGAGAATGGAGGAGAAAGGATTGTGACATGACCAAACACCCCGGGGGTGATTTCTCACTTTCCCTCTCTCTATCTCTCTTTAGTGAGTGTACGTGCACTATGGCAGAAACCTAAAAAAAAAAAAAAAAAAAAAAAAAAAAGAAAAGAAAGATTATTTTAAAATGTTTTACCACTTCTCCGTAGTTCAAACCAGGATTTCAACTTAATATACATAATGGTAACTATTGACCCTTCCATACGCAGTTCTGATGTTCACCAAGAAAGATAGCATGTATTTGATCACTATAAAAAAAGAAGTATTGGGACCAGCAGTTAGAGTAATGGTTATGTCACTGGACTCCCATGTAGTCGACCGCGGTTCGCGTCCCGGACTTGGTGGCTTAAAACTCACACCGGGCGCATGTGCATGCGTGCCTAAGATCCCAAGAGGAGAACGGAGGAGAAGGGATTGCGGTGTGGCCATCCCTCCTGAGGGGGTGATTTCTCGCTTTCTGTCTCTCTGTCTATCTCTGTCTGTCTGGTGAGTGCACACGCCCTATAGCAAAAACCTCTCAAAAAAAAAAAAAAAAAAAAAAAAAAAAAGGAGGTATAAGTAGGATTTCTAAACCATTAGATATTAAAACACATACACAGCCAGGGATAGAGGATACTAAATAGTAAAGTATGGTCAATCAGCAAAAGTCAAGAAAAAGGAAAAGAAAATCCCAAGAAGAAAACATAACATAATACATATGATAAAATGGCAGGAATAAGATAAATATAAATGAATAAATACAACTAGGTCAAATTCCTCTAATAAAGTCAGTAACTCTCAAATTGATTTAAAAAGATAATGTAGGGACCGGCAGATGGGATAGTGATTATGTCGCTGGACTCCCTCTGGGCCAGTCACGGTTCAAATCCTGGACCTGGTGACTTGAAACTCACATCAGGCACTTTTGCGTGTGTACCCAAGGTCCCAAGAGGAGAATGGAGAAGAAGAGATTGCTGCTTGGCCATCCCCCCTGGGGGATGATTTCTCACTTTCCCTTGCACTGTCTCTGTCTCTCTCTCTCTGGCAAGCGCACATACCGTAAGGCAAAAACTTCTAAAACATAAAGAAGATAATATAGAGTCTAGGGGTGACTATCTCCCCACAAGAACATGCCTCCCACAAAGGACCTCCTTCACTCCATTCCAGAAGAGAAGAGGAAACAAGTGCCTGGTGCAGAGCCCGAATTCCTACTGAGTGAGATGCCCAAGGTGCTATAAAGTCAGCGCAGTCTTTAGCCACGCACAGGTGGTGCTTTGTGCGTTGGCTGCTCCACTCTCCTCTGCCAGCCTACAGGAGGAAAAGCGAGGCTTCCAGAGGATGTTCCTTCAGCGGGAAGCAGCAGTAAAAGCACCAAGATGAGGGGAAACCATCCCAATAAACACATTTTGGATAGGAAAAAAAAGATAGTATAGTTATATCCTATATTCTAGAATTCTATATTCTAGAATCATATGTACACAAAATTGAAAAAAAAGGATGAAAACAATGACAAATCAAACATAGAAATGGTTTTATACACACACACGCACAGACACACACACACATACAAACAAAACATAAATTAATTAAAATTCTAAAAATACAAATTAAGTTTCCCATAATCACAGTGGGAGACTTTAACAAAGTGGTTTTGGAATTTAATCACATAGAAAACAAGTAGAGACAAGATTTGAATAACATTATCGATATTGACTTACCCCAACAAATAAGAACACACAATTTTTAAAAAACATGGAGCATTTACGAACATTGATTTAATAATAGATCACAAAGAAACTTTTTAGTTAATCAAAAAGTAGACATATATTGACGACATATAACAACATAGTAGCATTAAAAATTAATACAGGATGGCTCATACCCCCACCTCCCTCTAAGCACTTGAACATGAAAATACAATCTTTCTAAATAATCCTTGGGCCACAAAGGGAATTAGTACTAAAATTATAGGCTATTTTAAAGTTAGCAATGAGCGCCAACAGATGCCATGGTAGTTGGGGCACTGGACTCCCACATGGTAGGCCAGTTCGAGTCTTAGACCTGGCAGCTTGCTTTCTCACTTTCCCTCTGTCTTTGGTGAATTAAAAAATAATAATGATATTAATAACATTAAATAAATAATTCTTTTAAAAATAAATAAAATTAACAATGAGAATACAGAGCATCATAATTTGTGGGATAGAGGGGCCAGCAGGTGGTGTGGTAATTAAGGTGCTGGACTCCCACATAACCAACTTCGGTTTGAGTCTTCCACCTGGTGGCTTGCTTTCTCTCTTTCTCTCTCTCTCTCTCTCTCTCTCTCTCTCTCTCTCTCTCTCTCGTATGTATGCCCATGCATGCGCATGTGCCTTATAGCAAATTAAAAAACAATAATAACAATAAATAAAAGTTAATAATTCTTTTAAAATGTATGGGATAGAACTAAAAATACATTAAAAGTTAAGGCTTTTATTTAAAAGGACTGAAAATAAAATAAGCTTGTAACTTTAGAAGCTAATAAAAGAAAAAAAATTAAATAGGGAAGGGGAGATGAGAAAGGTAAAGCTGAATTAATGAATGAAAAGGGCCAGAATTGGCACTAAGGCCAGAGTGCAGAGTTCCCAGGAGAGCTGGTGGAGTGAGGCTGGAAAGCTGAGTTAATGGGGATAAAGGATACTGTCCTTGCCTCCATCCAGTTTAGACTTGAGGGGAAAAGCATGTGCAGAAAATAATTAGAGAACAGGGCTGTATTCAATAAAGGGCCCATTTGTGTGTTATAGATGGCCAGTCTGTCTATAGCAGAGCAGCAATTAGGCGGGGAGTCTCTGACAGAGCTGAGTTTGCATGTTAGCTTTAGGCTTATCAAGGAAGCCTGGATAGGGGAGTTAACCTCTCTAAGGTTGGTCACTTGATCTGTAAAGTGGAGACCACAAGACTGAACTCACAGGATTATAAGAGAATTAAATGAAAGGATGTGTATAAAGCACTTAGCTCAGTGTCTGGCATGTAGTAAGGGCTTGCTAAATGGTTGCAGCATCTCTTCCAGTCCCTTCTGGGTGCCAGTGAGATGATGGGGCGCAGTCAGTGTCTTGGTACATTTCGCACAGGAGTGAGACAATTAGTGTAGCCATGTTCTGCCTACCTCGATGGAAAGGCTGACCCTTGTGAACTATGTCATGGGGCATGGTTGATTTAGTTTCTGTCCATAAAAAGAAACCATCTGTAAAGCATGATGCTCTCAAAGCAACAGTGGAGAGCATTAGCTGGAGAGAAGCTCGCGGCCACCAAGAAGGGAATGGCTGGTTTTGTCTCTGCAGTCCTGGCTACTCTAAGCAGTCACTGCAGCGGCTTCTCATTGGCCAGGCTGAAACTCCAGCCTCTCTACTCTTGAGCATCAATAGGCCTCTCAGGTATGGTGAGGGATTCATGAGATCTTGGGAAAGCGATGTAATAACCGGAGAAGGAGTCAGACTGTCAAGGCAGAAAAGAATTTGACACCTCTCCCCTTTTTTATTTGTATTTAGGACTTCATGAGAATTTGAGGCTTGAGGTAAAGTTAGCATATGTCTGGGAATAGGTAAACAATCTTTTTTTTTATGTTTATAGATGATAAACATCAAACCACTGTAATCAAAATATTTGTTGGGGGCAGGGGAGAAGGGGCAAATCAGTGAACTTAGGTAAATGGTGTTCAGTAGTCCCAGAAGCAATTAGATG
Source organism: Tupaia tana (assembly GCA_026018925.1). Classification (NCBI taxonomy): domain Eukaryota; kingdom Metazoa; phylum Chordata; class Mammalia; order Scandentia; family Tupaiidae; genus Tupaia; species Tupaia tana. The sequence continues at coordinate 69,825,829 of JAKSZU010000001.1, forward strand.
AGTATTCTCTTTCCTCCATTCCTAAGACACCATCAGCTCTAAGGTAGACATATCATGTTAATGACAGGTAAGGAGGGGACAAGACAGATACATTACTAAACACACACTTTAATTCTAGGAATGTTAAAACATAAAGGAAAAGAACTACTATCAACACAAACATGCATCTTAAAATTAAGGAAATGCAGGGACCAGCAGATGGCGTGATGGTCTGTTGCTGGACTTCCACATAGGTAACCACGGTTTGAGTCCTGGACCCAGCAGCTTAAAACTCACGCTGGGTGCATGTGCATGTGCACCCAAAAATCCCAAGAGGAGAATGGAGGAGAAGGGATTGCGGCATGACCATCCCCCCAGGAAGTGATTTCTCGCTTTCTATCTCTGTCTCTCTCTGGTGAGCACATGCACCCTATAGCAAAAATCTGTCTAGAAAAAAAAAAAACAATTAAGGAAATACAGAATTTTACTCTATTGTCATTTGGTGTTTTAGTGCTGGGGTGGCTAAGGCTAATTTATGAAAGCAGCTTTTTTTCCCTTTTATTTCTTTTTTCATTTTTCCACAAACATTTACTTTACATATCAAAAATTTTAGCTTATACACCATAGTTCTTGACAGCTAATAAGCAACTTGCAAAATTTCAAAATACTGAATTTTAAAGATAATGTTCAAAATATTGGGAACCAGCAGTTAGCGTAATGGCTATGTCGCTGGACTCCCACGTAGTCGACCGCGGTTCGCGTCTCGGACCCGGTGGCTTACAACTCACGCCGGGCACGTGTGCGTGCGTGCCCAAGATCCTGAGAGGAGAATGGAGGAGAAGGGATTGCGGCATGACCATCCACCCTGGGGGGTGATTTCTCGCTTTCTGTCTCTATGTCTCTCTCTGTCTGTCTGGCGAGCGCACGCGCCCTATAGCGAAAAAATCTCTCCAAAAAAAAAAAAAATTTCTTAGAATTTTGTATAATTTTGTTTGTGACTGTAACAACAGTTTTAAATATTTTTGAGAAAATATTTATATGTCAGCTACTCAAATTGTTGAAAAGCAAATGCCCAGCACACTAGTCACACATAAACCTTCTCAATTCAGCCCTGCCTACCAAGTAGTCTGTGATATACCATCTGCTAGCAAAGATCAGTCTCTTTTTCTTCCTTCAAAGTCTTTCTCAAGATAATCCTCCGGTGTGATTGCTCTTTTGCAATCTCTACTGGTTACAATACTGGAAAAGTCCAGGTTATTTTATGTTATAAATTTTTTCATATATCTTTTCTAATCCTCTCTGCCAGGCAGAACTATTTATGGTGCCAGGCCATCTTTCTAAGAGCTCCTGTTGGCTCCTTGAGATCCACCTTAGTTCCATAGTTTCCTGATTAATCTTTAGATATGACATTCCAGTCAAAGCCCTGTCCAATAATGAATATTTCCAATTTCTGATTCAATGCAACAAGCATTATTGAACTTACGCAAATAAACCTTCTGCTACAAAATAAGAATATTCCCCAATATTTTCCAATTCCAAAGGGGTCAGGGAGGAAGAAGAGTTTATGTTTCCATTTAAATAAACAAACAAGAACAATATTTTAACAAATTGCTGAACTTATCAACAACTCAAAAGAAAGTAAAATGCTTAAATTGGAAAAACAAAGCATATTAAAAAAATCAGTAATGTTTTACTTAAAAGTCATAAAATTCTATTTTGCCAGTTTAGTCTTATGTTCAAACTCTCTTCTGTTGAATATGCAGTGTTGCTGTGGTCCAATCTTTCCTTTTAAATCCTGGAAGGTAACATTCCATGTTGTTATTGATATTTCTTGTCCCTAGCATTAAATTGGTCATTTTCTTGGTTGCCTTTTGTTCTCTTATTTCTGTATGTGTCTTTCATTTTCCTGGTAGAGCATTCCTTTTAGAACTTCTTGAAGAGTGGGTCTGCTATTGGTAAATTCTTTCAGGTCTTGCTTATCTGAGGATGTTTTTATCCTTTCTTCCCACATGAGAGGTAATCTTGCCAGGTATAGTATTCTTAGTTGAAACTGTATTTCACTTAACATTTTGTATATATTTTTCCATTCTTTCCTTGCTGGCATTGTTTCTTTTGAGAGGTCAGAGGTTAGCTTGATGGGATAACCTTAATAAATAACCTGACGTTTCTCTCTTGCCAATGTTAGTATCTTGCCTTTGTCTTTGTAGATTGAGCCAGTCTGGCCATGATGTGCCTTGGAGAAGATCATCTTGGATTGATTCTATTAGGAATCCTTTGTATTTACTGGGTCTAAATATTTGAATGCCTCTCTATATTTGGAAAGTTTTCTTCCAAGATTTCATGGAATAGATTATCAATGCCCCTATCAGTTTCCTCACCTTCTGGGATACCAATTATCCAGATGTTTGGGCGCTTAATGCTGTCTAGTATTTCTCGTATAGTATTCTCATTATTTTGGGTTATTTTCCCAGTTTCTCTTGGTTGTTTTTTCTAGATCAGAGGTTTTTGCCTTCCACATCTGAGATTCAATTTTCTGCTTTTAATATGTTCGAGGGAGGTTTTGATTTCCTGAATGGCAGTCTTCATCTCTAGTAGCTCTATTTGATTCTTTTTTATGGTGTGTATTTCCTCTTTCAGATCATGGAAGAACTTCAACACCTCCTGGAATTCATTGTCTCTTTGTCCTGCATCTTCTGGAGTTCATTATTTCTCAGCTCTTGCGTCTCATTTAGTTTTGTCACTACAAATATTCTGAATTCTCTATCAGACATTTCCATGAGTTCTACTGTACTGTCTGTGGATGACGAGGGATTGTTCTTTTCCCTTAGGGGAGAGATATTTTCCTGATTTCTCATATTTCTTGTGCCTCTGTGGTGGTTCCTGGTCATTCTGTGCCAAAATCTCTCCTCCACTTGTCTGAATATTTTGGGAGTCTAGAATATGAAGTTTAGCACATAGCTTCCTTGAACAGGCCAGGACACACCTCAGCTTTAAGATGGCTTCTTGTCTGAATATTTCAGGAGTCTAGAAGATGAAGTTTAGCACATAGCTCTCCTGAACCTGAAAGCAGATTTTACAAGATTTTTATTAACATACTTGGGCTACACTAATGAAGACTGAAGATCAAACTTTTCTGAGGTCCATAAATTTATTTTTTCTAATCTCTTCTTAAAACAACGGCAGCCATCATGGACAACTGGGGAGGCACTATGCATGGTGAGCCTGGAGCCTCCCGTAGTGCGGGGAAATAAGGAAGCGTTCAAAAACAGCAGCCACAGAACACTGACAGGTTATGTCAAAGGGGCACGAGAGCCAGCTGAAAGAGTGCCAGTGGCAAACGCTTGAACAATCTGAGTGACAAAATATACACTGTTGAATTATAACCCAGAGCATAACACAAATATCCATGAGGCTGTACTGACAGAAATATTGGGTCATCGGTGGAAAAGTCATGACGCATTTTTGCATAGGAAAACAGAAAAATAGAACATGACTTTTCCAACCACCCAGTAAATGACAAAATACATTATCAAATGGAGAGAAGAAAAAGATGTACCATACAGAAGGATTCCGAATCATTTCAATAGATCACTGACCCTCAAGGACTCCCTTGCAGAAAATAGCGTGAAAAGGTGGGAAGGAGGGGACAGCAGTGTGAGTGGAGAAACCTAACACTACCTTGGCCAGGTGACCAAGGCCGACATGTTGATGACATGTAAACTGGACGCGATGTGATTAAAGTAGCATTGCACCTCCTCCAGATAACCCATCACCCCCATCTTACCATGAGAAAAACATCAGACAAATCCCAGCTGGGGCCCATTCTGCAAATACCTGCCTCATTGCTCGAACAACTGTCATGGTCATCAAAAGCAAGGGAAGTCTGGGAACCTATCACGGCTGATGTCCTGGATGGGTTCCTGGAATGGTCAGTCTACATTAGGTAAAAACCTGAGGAAATCCGAATGAAGCATAGACTTCAGTTAGTAATACTGTGTTGATGCTGATTTGCCATATGCTGCACATGCTCTTGCACAAGATCCTGAGGAGCCGGGGGCTGGGAGAAGGGGGTCTCAGGGCATGAGACCCTCCCAAGGATGGTCCTCCCCTCCCTCTCTCTTTCTCTTTTGCACAAGTGCACTTTATAAAAATTTAAAAATTGGAGAAGGATGGAGCTGAAAAAAGAAAACTTTGAAAAATATTGGTTTGGGGCCAGGAAGTGGTGTGGGGGTTAAGGCAGTTGAAAGCAGTTGTATCGCACATGACCAGCTGCTCAGTTTGAGTCCTGGGCCTGATGGCTTAAAAATCATGTCAGGCACATGTGCATGCATGCCCAAAATTCCTCAAGGAGAATGTAGGAGAAGGGATTTCAGTGTGGCCATCCCTTTTGGGCGGCGATTACTTACTTTTTCTCTCTCTCTCTGGCATGCACATACACCCTATAGCAATCTCTATATATGTTGGTTTGGGACTGGCCCATGGCCTGGTGGTTATGGAAACTGGATCTCACATGTCTGACCACATAGTTCAAGCCCTAGACCCCATGCCTTGAAAAATGTGTGCATGTATGACTAAAGTCCTGAAAGAAAAGAGACATGGAGGAGAAAGGATTGAGATGTGACCATTTCCTCTCCCTCTCTCTCTGGCAAGTACACATGCTCCCTGACCAAAAAAAAAAAAAAAAAAAAGAAAAGATTTGTTAATTGTTAATGTATGCATCATACTAAATAAGATGTTACATAAAGAGGAGACTATGTGTAGGACACATGGGAACTCTGTACTACAATCTTCTCAATTTCTGTATAAATCTACAACTGTTCTGAAAAATAAAGTTTGTTATTATTATTATTATTTTTTTTTGAGAAAGATTTTTGCTATAGTACGCATGTGCAGAGAGAGAGACAGAAAGCAAGGAATCACCCTCCAGGGGAATGGCCACACCACAATCTTTTTCCTCCATTCTCTCAGGATCTTGGGCATGCACGTACACGCACCCAGCATGAGTTTTAAGCGGCCAGATCCAGGACTCAAATCACGGTGGACTACGTGGGAGTCCAATGATGTAACCATTACGCCATCTGCGGGTCCCAAGTGTGTTAAAATTTTAAAGTGTTTAAATGGGGGTGGGGATGGGAGGGGAATGTACAGAAAGTTAGTTTAGGGGTGTATATATATATATATATATATATATATATGTATATATATATACAGAGAGAGAGAGAGAGAGTGCTTAGGGAATTTTTTTTTTTTGGAGAGGACTTTTTTTTTTTTTTTTTTTTTTTTTTTTGCTATAGGGCGCGAGCGCTCGCCAGACAGACAGAGAGACAGAGAGACAGAAAGCGAGAAATCGCCCCACGGGGGGATGGCCACACTGCAATCCCTTCTCCGTTCTCCTCTCGGGATCTTGGGCACGCACGCACACGCGCCCAGCGTGAGTTTTAAGCCACCGGGTCTGGGACGCGAAGCACGGTCAACTACGTGGGAGTCCAGCGACATAGCCATTACGCTAACTGCTGGTCCCAGTGTTTAGGGATTTTTAAGGGAAAATTATAAAGCATTTTTTTGAGATCTTTAAAAATTCCACACAGAACACAGCTTAAGCAGACTGCATGTAACTGCTTAGTTGAAAAACGGAACTGGCAGCTTACTCCAGAAAGTGACACTTCTAAATACATTGAAATTGAGTCATTATTATTTCTCATCTATGTAGTATTTTGTTTTTCCAAAGTTCTTTGCAGTTTCTGACTCTAAGACAGCATGTTACCATCATTCCCTCTTTAAAGCTCAGGCAATATCTAGATGCTGGAACAGCCATCCTAAGTCAGCTGGCTAATCTAAATGTGCAGTTCGTTCAGAAAGCCAGCCATCAATGTCAAAATGGTACAACAGTTATATGTTTTCAAAGCCAGAGTGCAATCCTGTGGTAAGACTTCAGTTTTACGGTCATCCACAAGTTCTCTCAGGACTCATTCCTTACTCGGTGTTTTCACATGGAAAACTTTTTTGGGGAGATCTTTTCAAGACTTGGAGCTTGCCTACAGTTACGTTATGAAACAAAACAAAACAAAACAAAAAAACAAAAAACAAAAACAAAACAAAAAATCAACAACAAAAAAACGACTTTTAGAAGCATTTTCTTAAGAAATAATTATGCCAGGACAACCAAATAGCTACAACTTGGAGGTTTCTGCACTGAGTCAAACTGTACATATTGAAGGATATTCTCCTTGGCCCCTGAACATTGTTTTAGTCTCATCCACCACTTTCCACATCCACAAATTCCCCAGTGTTCGGACCCTCCCAGGGGCCAGTGGAAATTGGAAAGAACAGAGGAACAAGCTCCAGGAACAGGAGAGCTGGAAGTGGCGGCTATGGCTTCTTGTTTGGTCCCTTCCCCAGGTCTCTTCCAGCTCCTTCCTGTCCAGGGCAGTCAGGGCACTTCTGGGCAGTTTTCCTGCTGCTCCTCCCAGCATCAGAGCGCTCCATGGCCAGGGCCCTCATGCTGCTAGGAACCCACCACCTTCCCACAGGAAGGCCATGACTGCCTTTCAGGTAAAACAAGATTTTTTGGCATATTTTGGAGGCTGGCTGTGGGGGAACGTCTGCCAGTTCTTTAGCCCTGGGAGGCTGAGAATGCAGTGACTGTTTTCTGAGTGGAGAATTAAGGCACATTGTTCGACAGCATGACTAAAGGGACTGCATGTGAACTTGAGACGTCCCAGGAAATTCAGGGTGAGTGGCTGTGGTGGTTGTAGGTTCGGAGACACGAGTGTGTGTGTGTTCGATGGTGGTGTTCTCTCGGGAAGAGCATGGGACATCCTAGGAGCAGGACTACCCAGGGCCCTTAGCAGTCCTGAGAGCTGTCTTGATGGCAGGAGAGCACCCACGCCCCGCCCTCCACTGGGAACCTCTGCACCTTCTCAGCTCATCCCCGGGTTGGGCTACACCAGCTCAGCCCTCTGCCTCTCCTTGAGGCTCTCTGCCTCCCAGGAGTCTAGACATTACAACCCACCCCACCTCACACTGGTTTATCTCCTCTCCACCTGTGCCCCAGGAACTCCCAGAGCAAGTTGGGGGACCACAAGCATTTCTGTAGACACAGGGTTAGCCTCATGTGAAGCAAACCACAAGCTGATCTTATCACATGCCTCTGACCGGTTGGAGAGGGAGTTGAAGGTGCAGTGAGGAAGTACAATGTCACATGCACCACTTACAGGAAACTGGCTAGAAGATAGCAGGGGAACTGGAGAGCTTGGTCCTGCTCCGCGGATTAGCACAACACAGGTTAGTGCTTTCTTTTCCTTCTGAAAAGGCTTCATAGCCACTTTCAAATGCCTAACCCATTCTCTTTCCTTGAGCTGCCTTTGTTTCTCTAATGTGAAGAGCAGGCTCTGGCTCCGACTGATCACTGATGGCTGACGGTAAGAGCCAGTGCCTAGCTGCAAGCCGCACACTGTTAGAGGAACAAACGTTGAGACATTATGGTGAAAATGCAGTTCTCAGAATCTCTTGCTTCCCTATTTAGAACTGCTTTGCCTTTAAAAAAACAAAACCTTCAGATGTTTATAACTTATTTCATGGAATTCAGCTAAGCCTCTTCTCCTTTTTACCTATTAGCATAAATCTGAAAGGGGCAGATCAACTTGTGTTTGGAGACATACGTGGGGCTTTGAAAGGACATTCGACAACACAGAAGCACTGTGGATACAGACATGCCACAAGGCTGTATGCAGTTGTTTTTTTATGTATTTTCCATTTCTTTGGCTTGTATTTCATGTTTAAATAGTATTTCACAGCTTTATAAATTCGTGTGTTTCCTTTCCTTTTTAATTTTTTCTGCTTTCTTCCCACTCCCCCTCGTCCTTCTCTTACTAACATGAAAAGGGAGTAGAGAGGGATAGGGCAGGTTGAAAATGAGAGGAGGAAGTGAGTCCTTTGCCTGTTTAAGGAGAGTGTAAGAAGCACAGCCTGGAGTTACACACAAGCAGGTCCTGAGAGGCTATGAGGTCTGACTGTTACCAGAGCTTTGAGTTCTCAGTCTTGAAAGAAGGATTTGAAGAGTCTACAGAACCTCAGAAAGATGGCTAATCAGTTAGAAAATAAGAGCTCTGGGCCAGCTGGTGGCATGAAGGTTAAGGTGGCTGGATCCCACATAGCCAACTCCGCTGTTTGAGTCTTGGACCCAGAGGCCTGAAAAACATGTGCATATGTGCCCCAAATCCCAGGAGGAGAATGGAGGAGAAGAAACTGGCATGGCCATTGCACCTCCACGAGAGTAAGGGTGATTTCTCACTTTCTTCTTTCTGTGTCTCTCTCTACAGACCACATGTGCCATGTGGGAAAAAAAATTAATAAAGAAAAAGAAAAAGAAAAAATAGCCTAGAAACATCTAAATAAAGGGGCTAAGATTGTTCAGCCTATGGCTGATGAGGGACAGTTAGTAAAGAACGCCAAGTCAATACAAGGCCCTTACACAATGACCGGCTGCTTTCAGATCTATGTATGACAAAGGAAACTATCTCAAATATGAGTGAGGAGAAGGAAGTTACTACATTCTTGAACTGTTGTGAAGCACTAGAACAGGTTAGCCAGAAAAGTCACCGAGCTTTTTCTGGATATTTTGGAAAACATACTAGATTGCTTCTTGATTTGGTGAGGTGAAGGAGGAGAGGAGATCAGGATTAGGAGCTTCCTGTTTGATCTCTTTTTCCCAGCCATGGGTGTTCTCAAATATTTCTGTGCCATAAAACAACGAGGGGTGAGAGGTTCGTGGGCTCACGTGTTGTTTATATCCCAGTAATGCAAAATAACCAGAACAGTGATGAAAGAGAAAAATCATTGTTGATTATGTCCTTAGTCTGCAACTTTTTATTTTTTACTATCCTGTTGTGCAAGAAAAGAAGAGGAAGCTGACAAAAGAATGGAAGATTCTCAGCTGGGGACCTCAGCCCTAGAGGTTTCAGAAACCCCGCACTAGCTCTTACAGGCGGCTGCGTGTTCATCACGCAGAGGAGGGGAGACTGGACTTCCTTGGTGGTGGGAGCCCTTTGCGTGAGTGGCTGGAGGACACACAGGCGGGATCTGTAGTAGGAAGGTCTCTTGTTCATGGCGCTTCTGTTCAGCACCAGGAAGAGGCTTACAACTTAGCCGTGGCTAGGCATCCCTCAAAGGAGCTCTTCTTTCGGTTTTGTTTTGCTTTTGTAATTGCTCATAAAGCTTTGCTGTTCAGGGAGTTCTATATTCTGTAAGTCTACTGCTCATAGTAGAAAGGGACTTTTTATTTTGTTTAAATAATTTCCAGATGGACTTGATGTCGTTTTTTGTAAATGTGTCTTTCCAAAGTCTGTTTCCTTCTTTTATTATTATTATTATTATTATTATTATTTTAAGGTTTTTGCTATAGGACACATGTGCTCACCAGATAGAGAGAGAGGAGACAGATAGAGGGAAAGTGAGAAATCATCCCTTGGGTGGATGTCCATGTCACAATCCCTTCTCCTCCATTCCGCCTCCTGGGATTTTGGACAGTCACACACACATGCCCAGTGTGATTTTCAAGCCACGGGTCCAGGACTCAAACCATGGTTGGCCATGTGGAAGTCCAGTGCCTTAAACACCATGCTACCTGGTGGCCTAGCTGGTTCCTTTTCTTCTAGGGGCATCTATTCTCTTCCTAACCATTTCTCAGCTTTCTCTGAAGCTTTTGCTGTGCTCCTTTGTATTTGAAAAGCAACAAAAGATTTATAAATTTATGCAACAGCTTTGATTCACAGACCTGGAATTGGTTCTGGAAAGAATAAAAAGGAAGGGAAGAAGGAAGGAAGGAAGGAAGGAAGGAAGGAAGGAAGGAAGGAAGGAAGGAAGGAAGGGAGGGAGGGAGGGAGAGAGGGAAGAAGGAAGGAAAGAAGGAAGGGAGGGAGGGAGGGAGGGAGGGCGGGGCGGGCGGGAAGGAAAGGAGGATATAGAAAGGCAGAAGGTTGGGTGGTGAAGGGCACCAAAGTATGGTTGGTCTTTGAAAAACATGGGTTTGAATGAACAGGTCTACTTCTACAAAGAGTCTTTTCAATAAATACTGTAAATTAATCTGCTTTTGAATTTTCGTATAACATTTCCTTTTCCCCAGCTTACTTTACTGTAAGAATACAGTGTATAACACATAAACATAAAAATATGTATTAAGTGACTGTTCATATTACTAGCACAGCTTTTCGTCAAGAGTGGCTATTAGTAGTTAAGTTTTGGGGGAGTCAGAAGTTGTACATAGGAGCCCGTTGGCGGTGCAGTGGTAAAACACAGCACTTTGCAAGGCTGTCCAGCTTGGGAAGGTTCTGAGTCTGTGTCACAGACCTCACTGAGTAAGCTGGGCATGTGCATGTTTGGGAGCGGCTGAAATTGGGGGTAGATCCTGGCGTCAGCATCTGTTGAGAGTGCTGTCTCTCCATCTCTCTCGCTCATAGAAGAACAAAATTTTTTGAAAGGTTATATGCAGATTTTTAACTGTGCTGGGGTGGGTTGTCACCTCGAAGTCCTTGTATTGTCCAAGAGCCAACTGTATCAATCTCATGGGTAATTTTTAGACAGGAATCACTACCAAGGTGAACACTGAGTATAGTTTTGAAGGCCAACAGTAGAAAGAAATGAATGGTCACCTTTAATCCGGACATCTAAATTCTCTAAAAAGAAGAGGGTGGGTTGACCACAAGTCTTTCTTCCCCAGACCTGGACATATAGGCTAGCCTCTTCTCTGCAGAATCCCAGATAAGGCAAGAGTAGTACTGCGAGTCAGTGGGCACAGACGCTTGGGTGACCTGTGTTTCACAGGGATAAAAGGGTGATGTATGCAACCCATTCCTCAAATCCAGTGAGTGTAGTCTTTACAAGGGGTGCTCCTTGGTCATCATTTTGAGTTGGCTGAGGAAATCTGGAAAAAACGGTAGGGTAGACGTCATGCACAGCCTGGCCTGGTGCCATGTGGCAATTCTGCTGGAGTGCTGTCTTAACTACAGTATCATGAATACTTGTGTATACTCCGGGACAGTCCCAGGGGAGGGACTGCCTGGTTTGACTTTTCACTCTGCCATTTCGTTTTTCTTCCATATCCTCATTTGTCAGAAAACCAGTGCAGTTTTATTTTTAAAAAAGAGCCCATTTTTCTCCCCCCACCTTCCTCCCCATAAAACTTTAGGAAATGACAAGATCAGTTGCATTTGTTTTATGTTTGTTTGTTTGTTTTTGTGAAACTGCTAAGAACAGTTGCATTCGTTTCTTCATTTATGGAAATGCCAAGAACAGTTGTATTTGTTTATGAAAGGGGCATAGAAAGTTTTTCCTGGAAAAGAATAAACTGGGAAAAGGTGAATCCGTAATCCTTGTCATGGCGCAAAGGACAGAAGCTAAGCGGCACCTACCTATTCTAGCTTACGTGACTCCTACGCCAGTTCCCCCAGGAAGTACTCACAGAGCCCTGATCTTGTAGTGTCTCAAGGTTAATGAAGTTACTTCTTTGAGACTAACGAGTTAGAGATTTACCAGAATGTCTGTTTTGATATTTTTCTGGTATGAATTAGGTTTCCTTTTGACTTGTGTTTGTGTCTAGATTTTAATTTGCAAAACTTTAAGTTAACTCAGTGTATTGGTTTATAGTCCTAGTGTAGCTTTAAAATATTCTTTTCTTACAGTAGCACATGTGTTTGCATCCACATGCATCTACACATATACATGTATGTGTATGTATATATGAATGTATATGTGGGGGGTATGATTGTGTGTGTGTATGTGTGTGTGTATATATATATGTATGTGTGTGTGTGTGTGTGTGTGTTTATATATATATAATATATATACATTATAATAGGAGGAAATTCTTTAGGGCAGTGACCTTCAACCTTTTCAACACCAGGGACTGGTTTCTGGAAAACAGTTTTTCCACAAACCAGAGGCGGGGGATGGTTTGGAGACGATTCAAGCACCTTACATTTATTGTGCGCTTTGTTGCTATTATTATTACATTGTAGCATAGTGTGAAATAATTCTACCACCTACCATAGTGCAGTATTAGCAGCCTTTTGCCCGCATTAGCATCACCACCTCAGCTCCACCTCAGATCATCAAGTATTAGATTCTGATAAGGCACACACACCCTAGATGGTCCGCATGCACAGCTCACCATAGGGTTCAGACTCCTATGAGAATCTAATACTGCTACTTACCTGACGGGCAGAGCTCGGCAGTAATGTGAACCATGGGAAGCACATGTAAATACAAATGAAGCTTCGCTTACTTGCCTGCTGCTCACCTCTGCTATACGACCTAGTTCCTAACAGGAACCAATCCTAACATGGTCCACGGTCTGGAGGTTGGGGGCCCCTCTTAGGGCATATGTTTCTTCAGTTAAAAGTTATTAGATGTGGGCTTCCAGGTAGCGTGGTGGTTAAAGGCACTGGACTCCCACATGGCCAACCATGGTTCAAGTCCCAGATCTGGTGGCTTCCTTTCTCACTTTCCCTCTCTCTCTCTCTGTCTCTCTCTGGTCAACTTGGAAAATAATAATAATAATAATAACAACAATAATAATAACTAAAGTTAAAATAAAATAATTCTTTAAAAAACTTCATCAGATGAGAGTCAGCAGATGGCATAATGGTTACATCACTGGACTCCCACATGGTTGACTGTGGTTCTAGTCCTGGACCTGGTGGCTTGAAAATCATGCTGGGCACATGTGCATGCATTTCGAAGATTCTGGGAGGAGAATGGAGAAGAAGGGATTGTGGGTGGCCACCCCTCCTGTAGGGTGATTTCTCACTTTCCCTCTTCCCCCCTCACCCCTGCCAGCAAGCGCATGTACCCTAAGGCCAAAACAAACAAACAAAAAACAAAAAACCTCTACCAAAAAAAAAAAAAAAGTCATTAGATGATATCTTGGAGCCTACAGTTATTTGGAATATACTGCTAACTTCAGACTAAAAGGTTAAATATACATTACACACATAGATTCATTTGGAGGGTTTGCTAGTGACCAGCCATTCTCTCAGTGAATCATTGACGTATTGAATGGTGGTGACTTGGAGTATCTTCTTTGATTTCCAGGCTGTCCGTGGGAAGATTTCTCTTCCTTTAAAGACCGGTGGAATGATCTTGACTCCTGAAAGCTTGGTGTGGGCCCCTTAGAGTGCCTGCTCAATACCTCACCAGCCTGCTATGCAGAAGGCTGTGCAGGGGGAGCTGTTACAGGAGAGAATCGGTGTTGCCACTGCAGCTTCTCTCTGCAGCGCGATTTCTTAGGAAAGTCCCAGTCTGAGAAATCACCTAGCTAAGTGACCATTTCTGATGAACTCCACCAGAGCTTTCCCTTAAACCTCGTTCTAAGCACACATTGTGTGTCTTTGCTCTTCTCCTTCTTCCCGCTGCTTTTCCTCTTTCAGCTCCCAACTTTCACCTCTTGCCATTTCATGCCCATCACCTTCTGAAAACCCAGGCCAGAACTTGCCTGCGTGGACTGCAGACTTCCTCCACTGCCCCTGTCTTTAAGCTTTTATTTCTCTTTCCAGAACATTTAATAACATTCCCTGCAAAACAGGGACAACTCAAGGCTGATTAGTAGTTGCCAGAATAAAAATGTTTAAAAGGCCTTATAGAGGAAAAATAATTTGGAAAAAACAATCATGTTATTATAACATAGATTCTGATGAATTAGAAAGGAGAAGGAATTTACTATTTAAAGACTCCTTTTAAGGATTCGTAGGAGGTAGTGTTAGGGGAGGGAGAATTGAAAAGGCCAGAGGATAATTTGTTCTAAAAGACAAAAATGTTAGGTTATTCAAAAACAATTTTTTTTCCTCTATTTTGCTGCCAGGAACATCTGGCCTTGGGAAAAGCTTAGGAAAGAGACTTTCAGATGTTGTTGTCATTATTTAAAACTTGAAGGGATAGAAAATAGAACCTTAGAATTTTTTTTAGAAATAGAAAGGATCTTACAGAATTCAATCTGCTCATTTTTAGATTTGGGAACAAAGGCCCAGAAAGGTTAGGTGGTATGTCTATGGTCAAAATAGCTCATCAAGGATAGCAGGTGTAGACGGGGCCTCTGACTTCGGCACTGGTCGTCACATAAGAGAGCATTGTTGAGGGATCTGAGGGACTTGGAATATAGGTGCCCCTGGGGATCTACCAAAACAGTTCCCATGCCTGATGAAGGTAAACCAAGAGTTTGACAATTTAAAGAATTCCCCAAATCCAACAAAATGACCTGTGCTTAATTCTTAGAAAACAACAGTAATATGGTCAAATTTTATAGATAAAAAAGCAAGTCCACCCTTCCTGCAGAAAGTTTTTATGTGATGGAAGAATCTTCATGGAGCAAAGAAGAGGACAACCTAAAGTGGAAACCTTTAGAGTATTGTCCAGAATTGGCCAGGAAAAGAGACCCCGAGTCTTATGGACATGAATATGGGTTGAGAAATATGGATGACTATCAAGAATCATTATGACCTAGATTAAGTAGTCCTCAAAATGGTTAGTCATCCTTGGCCTTGATTCCAGGATCCCTGGACCACCTTCTGAATGCTATGTCAGCTTCGTAAGTACCATTATCTTAGAGAAGCATATTCTGGGGCAGCAAGTAAGTGGCATAGCAGTTAAGGTGCTAAACAACCACGCTTCGAGTCGCAGACCTGGCAACTTGCTTTCTCACTTTCCCTTTCTTTCTCTCTGTCTGTCTCTCTCTGGTGAGGGCATGTACCATATAGCAAATTAAAAATATTACTACTAATAAATAAAATTAAATAAATAATTTGTAAATAAAAAGCATATTCTGGACAAGGGACATGGTCACTGGAACAGAAGTAAAACATCATTTGTAAATTTGGGGGTTCCAGCATCTTCTTGTGAATTTTTAATCTGGGTCAGCAATGAAGAGTATGATTAAAGAGTCTGCGCCCTTCAGTGCCCAGATAAAAGGGAGGCTTTAGAATCTGTGTGATGACAGTCATGATGGGGGTTCTTCTAACTCCCACTCCCCTAGTCCCTGAGAATGCCACTCTTAGGGCTCTTTCCTGGGCCAACAGCAGCCCCTCCTCAGTGTCTGTCCTACTTCTTATTGCTCCTCTTCAATATCACAAGCATTATTAAAAGATATAACAGGGGGACCAGCAGATGGCATAATGGTTATGTTGTTGGACTCCCGTGTAGTCAACTGTGGTTCAAACCCTGGACCTGGGTGGCTTCAAGCTCACGCTGGGCGTGTGTGCAGGCATGCCCAAGATCCCAAGAGGAGACTAGAGGAGAAGGGATTGTGGCATGGCCGCCCCCCCACCCCCATCCTCAGGGATGATTTCTCCCTTTCTGTCTCTCTGTCTCTCTCTGCTTGGCAAACACATGTGCCCTAAAGCAAAAACAAAACAAAACAAAACAAAACAAAACAAAACAAAAAACTCTGTCTCTCAAAAAAGATATAATAGGTGAGTCTTACAGTTGTGGTATCAGAAATCACAAGGCCCTTTTTGGACACTGGATATTTTATAGTTTTTTTTTTTCCTTTTTGTCTTTCTCAACTTATTTTCTTGTTTATTTGTCATTTCTTCTAAATTCAGAATATTTACCAAGTACCCTCCATGTAGGTGTTACATTCTAATTGGCAGATGTAGACAATGAACAGTAACCCTAAAGCATATGGCATGATGTAGCTTACAGGAAGTTTAGATATGCTGTAGGAAGAATAGAGTGAAGTGAGGAGAGCAAAAGCTCAGAGGTGTGTATGGGGGTCTCATGTGGGATGGCTACGGGGACTGTCATGGAGAGGATGGGGAAGACTTGGCGGTGGTCGGTGAATTTGCCATGCAGCTACATGAGGCAGGCTCAGGGCAGTGTGCCAGGAGTGTGTCTGGCATATTCAAGGTGAAACTAGGAGCCAGTGTGGCTAGGGAAGAGTAAATAATGAGAAAAGAAGTTAGGGGGTAGATCCTATAGGGTCTTAGAGACTGCGGCTGTCACTCAGAGCTGTGGGAGGACTTGAGCAAAGAGGAGACCGTGATCTGACTTTCCATTTAAAGGGACCTCCTCACCGGTTATACCTAACCTGCCCTGGAAAAGTAGGTCAGGTCCTTGCGGTAAATCCATGAGTTTGAATTGGTTGGTTTTGGGTTTTCTCTCTAAACTGCAGCCAGTGAATACATGTTTATTTGAAAATGGAGGCTATGGGGTTTTGTCTGTCTCCTTACCAGTTTGCTTGTTTGGGCACTCAGCCTTTTTACCTGTTGTTTGTTTTTTTTTTGTTTTGTTTTGTTTGTTTTTAAGTTAGAAAGAGGGCTCTCTAGATCATCTATTATGCTAAAGAAAAACTATTTAAAATTTCTCCAATTTTATTTTATTTTTTTATCCTTTTTCTTTTTTCTTTTTTCTTTTTTTTTTTTTTTTTTGGAGAAGTTTTCGCTATAGGGCGTGTGTGCTCGCCAGACAGACAGAGACATAGAGACAGAAAGTGAGAAATCACCCCCCAGGGGGGATGGTCACGCCGCAATCCCTTCTCCTCCATTCTCCTCTCGGGATCTTGGGCACGCATGCACACGCGCCCAGCGTGAGTTTTAAGCTACCGGGTCCGGGACACGAACCAAGGTCGACTACGTGGGAGTCCAGCAACATAGCCATTACGCTAACTGCTGGTTCCCTCCAATTTTAATAACAAGTATTAAGGGGAGGCCATCTGAAGAACAACGTATGCCATGAACTGTTAATGTTAAATCTGTAAGATCTCTGTGATCTCAGAGCTTTCTGACTCGTGGCACTTTGCTTGGTACTGATCTTATTTTTCCCACTTACGTATTTAACAGTTTGTAACTAATTTATTGTGGTCAGATTTCGTATATCAATCCTGAATAGCCTTTATTTAAAAATCAAGGTAGTAATCCATGAATGCAAAAATGGAAATGGAAAATCTGTGATTATAACCACCCTAATACTTTAAGTCTGTAATGCTGTAAGTACTGCCTCTTAACGATGTTAAACAGAAAATTATAAATTGCTAAATCAAGCCTAAATGCAAATTCAAAAAAAAAATAATAAAAATAAAGGGTCCTGCTGGCTGCTGTACAGAGAGCCGACTGTGGGAGTGCAAGGAGAGAAGAGGAAGCTATTGCAACACTCATGGCGCCAGAGAGTGGTGCCGCGGAGGGGGCGGGGTGGCAGTTGAGGTTGTGCGGAGTAATTAGGGTCTGCTTATTTCAAAGGTAGAGCCAACATGATCAACTGCTGGATTAAACAATAATAAGTGGGAGAGAGGATTTGAGGAAGATTCCAAGGTTATGGGCCTAAGCACAGGAAGAATGGAAATACTATCAAACTGACATGGGAATGCTGTTAAGTAAAGCAGTGTGGGATGGAGGAGAGCTATAAGAAGCTTAGTTTGGTTTATAGTGAGCCCGAAATGTCTGTTAGACATCCACATGGAGATGTCAACGGGCAGTTGGATGAAGCTTTGTCTAGCTGTAGGAAGTAGACTCGTAGAAGTACCTCATTCTCTTTTTTTCTTTTTTCTTCCATCTTTTTTTTTATTACATTCAATCACTGTGTATCATAACAGCATAACAAATGAATTTTCCTATTATGAATACATTGTATATTGGTTCAGTCAAAATTTTATCATACATACTATCATCAACAGATAATTTTCCATTTTTGTGTCCCTTAAATGTTCTGCTTCTTTCTTTTTCCCCTTGATCCAGCTTCAGGGCTAAAAGGACAGGGACATTGCAACTTCTTAAGCAGACCTCTCTGTCTGAAGCCCCCTGCCCAGCCAGAGAGGTGCCTCTTTCTTAATGGTCTTAGTGGTAATAGCACTCCTGAATTCATCTGTAGTTTTCAAAACCCCCATAGGAAACATGGACTGGGACTCTGCAGAGTGACTTATTCACTGATTGGTCTCTGGGACTGAAATTAGAGAATGTTCTTTTGGGTAAACAAGAGTGAAAAGGTCAGATTTCTTTTCTGGAGCCTTGTCTTTTACAGCTAAAGTTCTAGTGACCCATACTTATTATTTTAAGAAAACAAACAACAACAATTTAAAAAAAATGCTACTTCCTTTTTTTTTTTTTTAACAAAATAGGCAAAACCAACACCTAAGCAAATCAAGCTTCTCTTTGCCTATGTGTTGAGGCAATTGAAGGAAATACTATGAGGTTGTTAGAATTTTTGTGTTTCTGTAACGATCATCTTAAATATACTTGACGTTGTATTTATTGCTATTGAAACAAGTATTATCTAGTCACACAAATTTTAATGACTTAATCTATGCCATTTTCCTGTGGAAATGGAGGTATGTTATCTTCATTTTGAGGAGGAACACTGAATTCTTGTGCGTTGGATCTAAGTCTGTGCAGACTATTAACTTACATCTTAACCTCTGAAGTTACTTTTATTTTTTTGTTTTACCTGATATGAATGCCTTCCCCCTCAATTCAGGTTAAAATTTGGTGAGCCATTTTAACTATGTTGAGAAGTAGAAATTTAATCTACTTATGGGATGAAGAAGTAGAATCTTTAGGAAGTCTCTAAAATTTGGATCCTCAGGGTGGGGCCCCCATGATCTATCCGGTGGGTTTATAGAAAGTGAAACAGATGCTGACACAGGCATGTGCTCCTCTGCTCAAGCTGTTGCCATGTCCTGTACAACCTCGATACCCTGGCAATAAGAATGTAGCCCCTTGACCTTGGACCTTCAAAACTAGAAACTAAATAATCTATTCTCTCTTTTTTTTTTTTTTTTTAAGAGAGATTTTTACTTATAGGGCACATGGACTCACCAG
Source organism: Tupaia tana (assembly GCA_026018925.1). NCBI lineage: Eukaryota > Metazoa > Chordata > Mammalia > Scandentia > Tupaiidae > Tupaia > Tupaia tana. The sequence goes on from JAKSZU010000001.1 coordinate 69,844,605, forward strand.
AGAGACAGAAAGTGAGAAATCAGCCCCCCATGGGTGTGGCCATGCCACAGTCCCTTCTCCTCCATCCTCTTCTAGAGATTTTGGGCATGTATGCACATGCACCTGGCATGAGTTTGAAGCTGCCAGGTCCAGGACTTGAACCACGGTCGCCTGAATAGGAGTTCAGTGATATAACCGTTATGCCATCTGCTGGCCTGAGTAATCTTCTGTTTATTTATAATTTACCTAGACTCAGGCATTTCTCCTGTTAGCAACACAACAGACTAGCACAGTCAGACAACAGTGAAAAACAATCTATTTTTAAAATACCTGAATTAGGGGCCAGCAGGTGGTACAGTGATTAAGGCACCAGACTCACACACATCTGACTGTGGTTTGAGTTTCAGACCTGGCAGTTTGCTTTCTCACTCTCTGTCTCTCTCTGGTGAACACACATGCCATAAAGCAAATTAAATAATAATAACAACAATAATAAAAACAGTAAATAAAATAAAATAAAAAATTCTTTTTTAAAAATACCTGAATCAGAACAGTACACTGAAACAACATTGGTATTCCTAGCCCAAGCTGAGGTCTGCTTAGTTTTCAGAGAGGTCTTTTAATTTTCAATCTTGCCCTCAATTTGCAAGAAGGACATGTAGCAAATTCATCTTTCAATTTACTTTTTCGACCCTCGGTCAGCTTATGAGGCTGGCACTACTATGAGCCCCATTTACACGGAAAGAAATGGTCTCAGAAAGGGAAGTGACTGAGCACATCACACAGCCAGGATTCTGGAAACAGCCAGCTCTGTCTGTATCCTGACCCCTGGCCCCTCTGCCCCAGTCTACTTACCAGAAGCATGTAGTAAAGTAAAATAAACCAGAGCATTTTAGAAAAATAATGTAGACCAGAAGGGAATGCAGAATGACCTCCTTTATGATAAACCTAAAACTTGGGCTCCCTTTGGAAATTTCAGGTAGTTCTTAGGCCAATCCTTGAAGTGTGAACTAGGAAGGCCTATGAACAAAATGCATTTGGGCTCTACCTTGTCAGTGATGGAGCGCCTCGGGTGGCCCCATGACACCTTCAGGCTGAGTACATGCCCCCCCCCCCCCATCAGAACCATAAAGGGACACCTGACCCTTTCTTGTGCAGAGGACCATTGGGGCCAGCCGGCAGCAACTGTCCCTGGCCACTCCCAGAAGGCGCCTGGTAACTGGAAGACTGCCAGTCAGTTGCCCCAAGGAGACCTGAGTGAGGGATTCTGCAAGCCCTGGAAGTGGCCCAGGACCTGGAGACTCTGGCCTTGGCTCTGGGTTCAGAAAGGAGGGCTGAGCTCTGTCCTCAGAGTGCCAGCCAGTCAGAGCACTGTGAGTGACCAGGTCAGCTCCCACTCCACTAGGCCTTCCTGAGTGCCCTTCCGAGGAGCAGTCTCACCTCTGCATTGCTATTCAGTCTTGTTTGTGCCCATGCAGAACTACTGGTTCTTAAAATACTGAGATGCTTCAGAGCCAGTTTGGGGGTGTGGGGGCAGCAGGTAGCGTGGTGGTTAAAGCACTGGACTCCCTCACGGCTGACTGTGATTCTCAGACCTGATGGCTTGCTTTCTCACCTTTTCTCTCTGCCTCTCTCTGGTAAGTGTATGGACCCTGTGCAAATTAAAAAATAATAATATGATAAATAAATAAAATAATTCTTGAAAAAAAGAAAAAACAGTTGGCGAATGATCACCACCCTCAGTCACCTGAGTGTACTCCCAGACTTCTCTTCCCTAATTCAACACCTAAAGTATTGGTGCCTGATACGTTAGTGCCTGTGCCTTATTGGCTTTTAAGTCATTGGAATATCGTCCCTGTAGTGAAACACTACAGGCATTTTGGTGAGCAAATGATGGCAGATTTCATGCGTGGTCCAGGAGGCACAATTGAAACCTATGAATGTGTCTCTAGTTCACTGGTCTCTGACATGGGGCTGTTGACAGCACCCCAGGCTACTCCTCACCGTCTAGGAGAAGTATCTGCAATTACACCTGCAGAGGTATAACTGGGCCCTAGAAACATTCTTTTGATTCATGCTTTGAGAGGGCCCTGAGTTTAAGATTTAGATTTTGTAAGAAAACATTTTCTCTCTACTTGCTTTCTACTCCAGTCCTACCTGACTCTAGAAACATGTTTATTACTTTTAACCACGGCCTGTTTGCTCCATAGTTCTGTGGTAACCGCCTGCCCAGAGGAGGTGAAAGGTCCATTGTAAGCCAAGCTCCACTAATCCCGGTGTACGAGTGCCAAACACTTGCCTTTTGCAGCTGTAAGGGAGGTGTTCAAAGTAGATTTAGTTCTGAACTGGACTAGCACTACTACATGGTTAAAAAAGAAAAATAATCTTTCAAACACAATAAATGCTCACAGTTGGCAGATTCTGGGGCACATGAGGAATCCCTGTGCCTGTCCATGAAGCACCGGACTGGTTCTTAGATGGTGCAAGATATGATACATCCCTTAACACAGGGGGTTTTAACATGAAGTCTGTGAACTAGGTGGGAAAATTCTACCTCTTCAGCAAACTCACTGGAGAGAGAGAGAGACAGAGAGAGAAAATGAGAAACCACTCCTCAGAGGGGCTGACCATGCTGCAGGCCCTTCTCTCCATTCTCCTCTTAAGATTTTGGGCACACATGCACCTGTGCCCAGCCTAAGTTTTAAGCCACCGGGTTTGGGATTTGAACCCAGATCAGCCATGTGGGAGTCCAGTGCCCCAAACACTACGCCACCTGCTGGCCCTATTTTATTATTTATTATTTCAGTGAGAGGTTATTTTCACTAACCTCTCACTGAAACTACATTTCCTTCGATTATGAATGTAGCCAACAAACTGCAGTAGTAATAGCAGCCTTGTGATATCATCACTGACAGAAATCAGAGATGTTGGGACCAGCAGTTAGCATAATCACTATGTCGCTGGACTCCCATGTAGTCGACTGTGGTTTGAGCCCAAGACCCGGTGGCTTAAATTCATGCCAGGTCTGTGTGCATGCATGCCCAAGATCCCGAGAGGAGAATGGAGGAGAAGGGATTGCGGTGTGGCCATTCCCCCTGGGGGGGAGGGGTAATTTCTCACTTTCTGTCTCTCTCTGTCTTTCTAGCAAGTGCACATGCCCTATAGCAAAAACCTCTACAAAAAAATGAAAGAAAGGAAGAAAGAAAGAGAAAGAAAGAAAGAAAGAAAGAAAGAAAGAAAGAAAGGAAGGAAGGAAGGAAGGAAGGAAGAAAGAAAGAAAAGGAAATCAGAGATGTTTTTGTCATTATGTGGTTGGCAGCTTCTAAGATGCCTGCAACGACCCCTACCTCCTGAAATTCATGCTCTTGTATAAAACCCTCCCCCTGGGCTGAATTCAATGGTTCCTGTCAGTGAATAAAATGTAGCAGAAAGGATGTGATGTCATTTCTAATATTTGGTTATAAAAAGACTGTGGAGTCCATCCTGGGGGTTTCTCTCATCAAGAAAAGCCAGATACTATGGTATGAGCTTCCCAATAGAGAGACCCACAAGGCTAGGGACTGAGGGAAGCCTTTGTCTGGTAGCCAGTGAGGAACTGCATCCTACCAACACTTGGAAGCAGATTCTCCATAGTCAAACCTTAAGATGAGACTACAGCCCCAGTGGTCACCTCGACTGCAAGCTTGTGATAGACCTTCAGCCAAAGGCACCCAACTAAGGCTGTGCCCAGATTCCTAACCCACACAATTCATGTTTGTTGGTTTAACCTACTTAGTTCTGGGATGATTTATTACACCACAATAGATTAACTAATATACATTACAATTGCACATCTTTCCAAGTATTATTTGTGTTCATTACTTCTTGAAATTACAGTAATTATTGGATGATCTAGCCACTAGATCATCTTGTTATTTAATGCACTAATAAAGAAGCACATATGTTAATGTATAACAACTTTATTTTAAACCATTCTGATGCCATACATCTCCACCACTGAAATTGACTAATTCCTCTCTCTTAAAAACGTCATCAGGCTTGGGAACCAGCGGTTAGTGTAATGGCTATGTTGCTGGACTCCCACATAGTCGACCGCATTTCGCGTCCTGGACCTGGTGGCTTAAAACTCATGCCGGGTCCATGTGCGTGCGTGCCCAAGATCCCGAGAGGAGAATGGAGAAGGGATTGCGGCATGACCATCCCCTCTGGGGGGTGACTTCTCGTTTTCTGTCTCTCTGTCTCTCTCTGTCTGGCGAGCGCACGCACCCTATAGCGAAAACCTCTCCAAAAAAAAAAAAAAAGTCATCAGGCTTTATAGATAAGTCATCATTGAAAATCAATCCAGTAACAACAAGAAATATAATACCTCTCAGGGTGGCCTTATGATTGGTGGTGTACTTGTCTCTGCCTTGTGATGTTTATAGTTAAAAGCTCAAATTCCAAACTTACTAGCTCTGTAACCTCAGGAAAATTAAAATGAAGGTAGCCATTCCTTATTCTCAGGTATGGCTGATGTTGACAAGGTCTAACTGGCAGACACAAATGCTGATCAGCCAGAACAAAGGCCAGACTGAAGAACAACTCACAGTTAGCAGTGAGCATCAGCCTGCCTGTAGGAGAGTGGAGAGTCAATGGGTTAAGAGGTACGGGCTCCACTGAGCACTTCTGGCAGAAAGGAGTCCAGTAGTGTCACTTCCCTTTCCCTTACCCCAGGACAGTGTTTTCAGGGTTGGTGGTTTGTGATATGATTTTAGGAGATATATGGATATTCTTTTTTTTTTTTTTTTTTTTTTTTTTTTTTTTTTTTTTTTTGGAGAGGTTTTTGCTATAGGGCACATACGCTTGCCAGAAAGACAGAGAGAGACAGAGAAACTGAAAGTGAGAAATCACCCCCCGGGGGAATGGCCAGTCCACAATCCCTTCTCCTCCATTCTCCTCTCGGGATCTTGGGCATGCACGCACACGCACCCGGTGTGAATTTAAGCCACCGGGTCCAGGACTTGAACCTCAGTAGACTACATGGGAGTCCAGGGACATAGCCATTATGCCAACTGCTGGTCCCCTGGATAAATATTCTTTACTTATTAACTTATACTAGAAAAATGTATAATAACACATGACATTTACAATTTCATGGACATAGTTACTTTGACACTAAGTATATTTTTAGATTTTTTTTTAGGTTAGTGAAATTGAAAAAAATTAAGTAAATTCTATCATTTTGGTATATGCAAGTATCACAGAATTATGAAGTTGATTTGCAAATGTGGGAGGTTTGGGAACCGCGCTGCCTTAGGAAATTTATCAGGAGACCATTCATACATACACATTAAGAGCTAGCCAATTCAAGACTACATGATCTAAGCTCAATCAGGTTAACATCAGGATCTTTGAAACCTAAAAGGCAAGGGCTAGAGGGAACGAGTTCTATGCTTCATGCCTCTCAAACTTTAAACCAGGTAATTAGGGACCAGCAGATGACATAATGGTCATATTGCTGGATTCCCATGTAGTCGACCATAGTTTGAGTCCCGGATCTGGCAGCTTAAAAACTCATGCCGGGCGCATATGTGTGCATGCCCAAAATCTGGAGAGGAGAATGGAAGAGACGGGATTGCAGCATGGTCATCCCCCCAGGGGGGTGATTTCTTGCTTTCTGTCTCTCTGTCTTTCTCTCTCTGTCTCTCCAGTGAGCACACATACCCTATAGCAAAAGTCTCTCTAAAAAGTTATAATATAATAACAGGTAACCCTGCCCCTTTGCACTCCCTCCCAGAGCACGAGAAGGTGAGGGGACAGCCACTGATTTCAGCGACCCCACAGGGTTCTCTCATCCCTAAAATTAAATTCCACTTTAAGTTCACAAATTAAATTCCTTGCAGTTCACTGTTCTGTTCAATCCATTGCAGTGGCCACTTGAAATGTGGCTAGTCCCCACTCAGGCCTTGCTGCCAGTCTGGAATACATGTTGGCATTTGAAGACTTACTATGAAAAGAAGAAACTATCTCATTAGTAATTTTTTATTGATTAATGTTGAAATGATATTTTAGATATATTGATTAAACATAGTTTTTGGGACTCTCACCTGTTTCACATCACTTTTTAATGCAGCTACTAAAAAAATTGCAAGTTGTACTTTTGGCTTGCGTTGTATTTCTAACAAACAGCACTGTTCTACCTCTCTGACCCCTCCCTAACTTAGGCCTTCAGCCCTGTGACTAGATCAGTGCAGACAAGTTGCCTGCCTTCAGAGTCCAGTCCTTCCCTGGACTGCCATCGCCACGAGCTTGTCGAGGTACATGCGACCATGGCACTTCTGTGTAAACAGCTTTCATGGGTCCCCAATACCTCCAAGCAAAAGTTCATATTCCTGAACTGCCTCAGCTGCCTAACCCCAGAATTCCTTTCCAGCCTCATTTCCCACCAGCACTTATCTGTGGGCTGCCCTGTTTCGCCACACGTGACAGCAGTCTTTCCCCACCAACCCTGCTCTCACTCTTGGGATGCTCTTGCCCTTCTCCTCCCTGCCCAGCAGAGCTCGTGGGTCAGCTCCTCTGTGCAGCCATCCACGTCCATGGCTCTGCCAGCCCCACAGCAATTGCACACCTGTTGCCACGCAGCCACGTGCATCGTGATGATTTGCTGGCTGGCTGCCTGCCTCTCCCAGAATGAATGCCTCATTTCTTACCTTGTTTCCCTTCCCCCTTCAGCCCCAGCACCTAGCACAGGGCCTAGCCTCGGTGTAGACTTAATGTTAGTTGGATAAGAGGATAATGGATAAATGCTAATTTGCCAGAGAGACAGAGAGAGAGAGACACACACAGAGAGAGAGACAGTGAGAAAGAAAGTGAGAAATCACCCCACTGGGGTATGGCCACACCACAATTCCCTCTCCTCCATTCTCCTCCTGGGATTTGGGGCATGCATGCACACACATTCCGCATGAGTTTCAAGCTGCTAGGTCTGAGACTCGAACCATGGTCAGCCATGTGGGCATCCAGCACCTTAACCACCATATAACCTGCTGGCCCCAATGCTAAATTGTTTTTATTATTATTTTTAGAGATTTTTTTCTATAGGGGTACATGCACTCACCAGATAGACAAAGAGACAGAAAGCAAGGAATCATCTCCCAGGGGGAATGGCCACACTGCAATCCCTTCTCCTCCATTCTCCTCCATTCTCCTCTTGGGATTTTGGGCACGCACACACATGTACCCAGCATGAGTTTTAAGCCACTGGGTCCGAGACTTGAACTGCAGTCGACTACATGGGAGTCCAGCAACAAAACCCACCGACTACATGGCAGTCCAACAACATAACCATTACACCATCTGCTGGTCCCCCAATGCTAAATATTTTAATAGTTCTGGAAGAAAAAAATCTATCATGGAGGTAGAGATTTTGAGATAGGGTAGCAGTTAGATATGACTTTTTTTTGTTCTATAAAGCAACTCATTGACTTGGTGTCATGAAGATAAAATAGAATTTAGAGCAATAATAGTTTCTTTTTCAAACATATTCTGTTTTTTTTTTCCCCTATACTTTTACTCTGGCAATAATTGTTTCTTGCTTCCATTAGGTTAATGTGTCAACCTATCCTAAAGAAATGATTCATGGGTAAGACTCCCAAATCATAATCTTAACGCGAATATGTTACCCAGGTCACTTAACCTCTCCAAGATCTGGTTCCCTTATTTATATGCTGAAATGGTTTACTCAGTGATCTCTAAAGTAATTTTCCATTTCTAATATTCTGAAAGCATTTTAAGACTTCCAGGGTCTTGAATTTGGGGACTGCTGATCATAGGTTTGTTTTGCTCTTAGTAAAATATAAGTGTCCCTTTGAAATCTTGCTTACGAGCATAGAGTTTAAATGTATGTGCTCTTCTGGCCCATTGAAGAAACTGAATTATGCTAAAACTTTTCTACATCTATAATTTTCAGTGTTGACAGGGTATGGTTAATGGAACATTCTTCTATGTGGCCAGAGGGAGTATAAGCCTTCCCACCTGGCTGTTTGCACTATGTATCAAGTGAGCTTCAACTGTTCAAACTTTTTGATCTGGTACATATATTTCTACAATTTAGTCTTTAGCATAATACTGTTGGGTCTCAGGGAAAGTCATGACACATTTTTGCATAGAAAACTACAAATTTGTGTATACAGATATTGATACTAGCACAGTTATAAAAGCAGGGTAAGGCATAACTGACAGGCAATAAATGACTGGCAATAGGAAAATGTTAGATGAAGCTTATGCAGTAATTAAAACCACATTTTTAAAGAAAAATAGCCTGGAAGGATAACAAAAACTGGATTAAAAACTGCAAACAGGGACCAGCAGTTAGTGTAATGGCTATGTCGCTGCACTCCCATGTAGTCGACTACGGTTCGAGTTCTGGACCTGGTGGCTTAAACTCATGCAGGGCACATGTGTGTGCGTGCCCAAGATCCCGAGAGGAGAATGGAGGAGAAGGGATTGCGGTGTGGCCATCCCCCCGGGGGGTGATTTCTCGCTTTCTGTCTCTGTCTCTCTCTGTCTTTCTGGCGAGCGCACACGCCCTATAGCAAAAACTTCTCCAAACCCACAAACAGGCCAACCCTGTAGTGTAGCAATTTGATGCAGAGGAAGCCATGTCTCAGATGACTGACTAGGGTTTGAGTCTCTGCTCTGTTGACTTGAAACACACACCAGGTTTGTGTGTGTACAACCATGATCTTGACAAGATGAACAGTTAGAGGAAAAGCATTGTATTGTTGCCAGGTCTTATTGAGGATTACTCTCTCCTCTCTCTCTCTCTCTTCACTTCATCCTCACGTGCACACACACGTGCCCTCTGACATAAAACAAGCAAGCTAAAAACTACCTACATTATAATCCTAACTTTAAAATATTTTAGACATATATGAAGACTAGAAAGAAATATTCCCCAAGGTTAACAGTGTGTAGGATTATAGGCAAGTTATCTTCTTTAAACTTACTTGTGTTCACCATTTTCCACATTAGACTTGTACCACGGTCATAATTTGAGAAGACATTCATTTAAAATGTCTTAAATGCCTGTTCAAATGCAAAGCAGTATGCCTGGTGCTGTAGGGGTCGAAAGGTGAGCGAATGTGACACCTGGTGTCTGTAAGCATCATTTTACGATTGCTACAGACACATAAATACCTGCTTGGGGGTAATAGGGATCCATGTGTGAACAAGCTGCCCACAAGAGCTAGGGCAGAAAAGAAGAGACCATGGCGTCTTGCTTCAGGTGGTGCCTTGCCAGAACTCATCACTGCTCTGCAGGGCAGCACCACCTACAGGCATGTGCGCTTTCAGAGCTGCTTGCAGCCAGCCTGAGTGTGGCTTGTTGCCATCTCCTCAGCCTTACTCTGACCCTGAATTCTAGAAAGAAAACCTCTGAGGAAGCCATCTTTACCATGTCTTCTCTTGTTTGGTAATTTTTTTTCTTAGAGGTTTTTGCTTTAGGGTGCATGTGCTCGTCGGGGAGAGAGAAAGACAGACAGACACAGTGAGAGGGAAAGTGAGAAATCACCGCCCGGGGGAGAGATGGCCATGCCACAATCCCTTCTCCATTCTTCCCCCAGGATCTTGGGCACGCATGCATATGTGCCTGGTATGGTTCTCAAGCCACCGGGTCCGTGACTCAAATCACAACTTGCCATGTGGGAATCTAGTGACATAACCACTGCATTATCTGCTGGTCTCTTGTTTTGGTAATTCTTAAAAACTACCTTTTTGAGATTAATTTATCAGTAGGTTAGGATAGATCATTACACAAAAATAGGACACAGTATGTGCAAAGATGGGATATAATGTATGTCATGCCTCAGGTTAAGTAAGTGGCCTGACAGTATAAACGCTGGAAATACTTTTTCATATGGCTGTTGTGTGGAGGCAAAGTCTTTTCCTTTTAATTATGAGGTTCCTGAGGGCTAGAATAGAGCTGAGTCCTCTTTGTCACTTCCAAAGCTCCCAGCTGCCCCTGGCACATAGTAAACATTAAGTAGTTTTTGAATTACTAAGTATATGTGGCAGTTAGTAAGAGTCATAATGAGTGCAGCCAAGAAAAATGCTAATTGTAAGACAATGGGAGAGCGAGAAGCAGTGAGGAAACCCAGGAGGAGCCCACGGAAGCCTCATGCTGGTTAGAAGGACTCAGGAGCCAGACCATTTGCATTCACATTATGTCTCTGCCCCTTGCAAGCTCTGCAGCCTTGGTCAAGTTAATTCTCGGTGCTTCCATGCTATCGTCACCACCCTTTGCATCTAAGAGTTGTGAGAATCAAATATTAGTAATACTTGTAAACGTACCTTGAATACTTCTTAGCTTATAGAGTAAGAGCCCAGTATATGTTAGTTGTTGTTATTGCTAGTATTAATACTATTAGAACTATTGAAGACTAGGATGCAGTTTGGGTACCTGCAGACCCTGCCCTCAGTCCCTAGATGGATGATCTCCTTCCCTCTGGCCACTATTAACTGTTCCAGCTGTTTCTTTTTGTCTCCTCTATTACTCCAGTGTTACTAACCATGGCACCTCTTCGTGATTTCTGGCTTATACTTTGGAGACAAAGAAAGACTCGCATTGCCAAGTGAGTTACCTTTTCTGGTTGAGCAGAGGTCTCCATGTGGACCCAGCTCACACTGCACTCCCAAGCCCAAGGGCTGGCCACCCTGGGCCAGGGGCCTGCTCTTGTCCAGTTGGCCATGGTTGGGGTGGGCTCAGCTGCGACTGATCTCAGAAGGGGTATGTAAGCAGAAAGGAAACTCTTGTGATTATGGAATTTAATTTATTCTGGAAAGAAGATATGTAGAGTACAAAAGAAAGGTTAAAAAAAAAAAAAAAAAAAAAAACTTAACCGTGCCAGAGAGACAAGATTATCTGTGGACTTTTCCACCTACCATACTGATTGATTTTCTGTTTTGTTAGTTCCTGCTAGAATCTACAAAGGAGGGCCAGCCCCACAACTTAGCAGTTAAGGGAGCTGGATCCTGCGTGACCAGCCACATGAATCCTGGTCTTGTCTTATAAAACATGCCAGGTTTATGTGCATGCTTGCCCAAAGTCTTGACAGGATAAAGAAGAAGAGGAGAAGGGATTGTAGTGTGACCATGTCTTGTCGGGGGAAGGGGTGCTTTCTTTCTCTCTGGTGAGCACATGTACTCCTCTAACAATTGAAAAAAAAATCTACAAAAGAAATCATGTGACTAAGAACTGTGGAAAGGAAAGGAAACCTCAGACACCTTTATCGAACCTCTGCTGTTGTAGGCCAGGCCCTTTCCATCCCTGTACCAGTTCACCTTGCAGCTTGTCTGCTTTTGGTACCTTATTCAATTCTTTCCATGCACAGAGCAGCCAGGAATACATAAAAAGTTGCATAAATGCACAGAGAGATGACGATAGGCCTTCTAATAATTTTCCATAGCTAAGTGAGACCTTGGAAAAGTTCCAGAGGAGGTACATTAACACCTCGTGACTCACGTTCTCACGCACCGCACTTACCTCTTCCTCTGACACTGCAGTGGACCCACAACTTTTCACCGCTCCCTGTGTCCTCAAGGTGATCAGAACAACAGCATTGCACTCCCCAGCAGGCAGCCTGTGGGCATTTAAGACCACACTAGCACTTGACTGTCGTCTGGTAGGAATTGCTATTGCTCTGATGCCTGTAGCTCAGTATTAAGCAGAGAGCAGGACACGGGAAGATGAATGCTAAGGGGCGATCATTGTTCTTACTGGGCTCTCGCTCTTTTCCAGATGACTATGGTCTGGAATTTCTCTTTGCCAGAGAATAGCACTGGAAACACTGAACACAAGCATTCTATCCCTTATTACTCAGTGTGTTTTTTTCCAGAGCAGCCTAAAGGTTATATTGGGTTTTATGAGCTGCAGAGGATTGCTGACTGGTGAACCACCTAGAAAGACAAATGGCAGAAACTTCAGGACTTGGAACTGCCCACAAACAGGCAGCTGAGCTGAGACAAAATCTCTGCTTCCTGTGCCCAGCTGGGATATTATAGCCAACACTTGAAGCAGCATTTAAGACATGTTCATTGTACCCACATGTGATTTGGGCCCCTGTATGTTTTCAACTAAAGATCTCACTCCCCAGTTGAAGGGTAGCGACACAAGTACAGATATTAATAGTTAACCACTCTCTTCCTCTCAAAAAAAAAAAAAAAAAAAAAAAAAGAAAAAGAAAGAAAAGAAAGAAGAAAAGAAAAGAAAAGAAAAGAAAAGAAAAGAAAAAGAAAAAGAAAAAGAAAGGAAAGAAATAGGTGTGCAGCTGTTAGAAGAATTTCTTTGAATGGAGTTCCTTGGGCTTTCTTAGCCTTATCAGCAATAAAGACTTTAAAACATCAGTACAGGGACCAGCAGTTAGCGTAATGGCTATGTTGCCGGACTCCCACTTAGTCGACCGCAGTTCAAGTCCTGGACCCGGTGGCTTAAACTCACGCCGGGCGTGTGTGTGTGTGAGTGCCCAAGATCCCGAGAGGAGAATGGAGGAGAAGGGATTGCAGCATGGCCATCCCCCCTGGGGGGTGATTTCTTGCTTTCTATCTCTCTGTCTGTCTCTGTCTGTCTGGCAAGCGCACGCGCCCTATAGCAAAAACCTCTCCAAAAAAAAAGAAAAAAAAAACATCAGTACAAAAACTAGGGTTGGAAACATGTTAAAGGACCAGCAGATGGTGTAATGGTTACATTGCTGGACTCCCATGTAGTCAACTCTGGTTCAAGTCTTGGACCTGGTGGCCTAAAACTCACTCCGGGCATGTGTGCGTGCATGCCCACCAAGATCCTGAGAGGAAAATGGAGAAGGGATTGCGGTGTGCCCATCCCCCTCCCCGGGGGGGGATTTTTCACTTTCTGTCTCTCTGGTGAGTGGATGTGCCCCATAGCAAAAACCTCTCCAAAAAAAAATAAAAGGATCTTTTAGTAGCAGTCACCACCCATTCTCTCAGAGAAGTAACTGCTTTTACAGAATACTCCAAATGGTTTTAAAACCAAAGAAAACCTTTGTCACTGATGTGTTCAGTTAATTTGAAGACTATTTTTAAATGCTCACAAGTTGAAAATTCAATATTGGTTATTTAAAAAATTATAGATATATTTCAGTCCAAGCTGGACAAAAGAAACAACTATTTCAGGCATCTCCCTCCGTTCCTAGCCCTTTTAGGGACAACCCTGTAAAGGAAGACCCCTGGAAAGGCCTCAGCAAGAGGGTCACAATGAGCTTCTGACCTAGCAGTAGCTTCAGGAAGGGACTCAGACTTGCAATTCCAGAAGTGATCAAGGGACCCCGTCCCCTGGAAAGAAAGGTAAAATCCTGTAAAATCCTTCTATACACAGGTGATTCTGTTTCTGAGGCCATGTGGGCTGGGTGCATCTTTTCTTATTCTGTCCTGATGGATAACTCTTCCCTTTCATCCCGTTTGGCACAGAACAAAACCACTGAATAAATGCCGACCATCAGTTTTCCTGCCTGTGTGTAGCCATGGCCAAGGTAAACTGGTGTCTTGGGTTTATGTTGAGTTGAAATTAGCTGACCTGTTTGTTTCCTCTGAGCATACACAGATGCTTTTTGAACTATCTTTGTGTTTGAGGGATTTTTTTTTTTTTTTCCATATCAGCATACCACTTCCTCCAAGTCATTACTTTGAAATAGTTTTGCAGAGGCAGATATTCTCGCTGGCTGCCAGCCTAGTCAAGCAAAGTGATGATTGAGGGATGGCAGTAAAGTTTTACCAGTGTATGTTTGCATGCTTTTGGGTGAGTTCATGAAATGATCTCTTACTAGTGTTGGCAAATAGGGTGAGCTGTCATTTGAGCTCATGGGTTGAAAACTGCAGTTCGTTAGTATCAGGAACTGGCTCTTCTGTCTGAATGATACTCAGAGTTTAGGCTAAAATGATGTCCTTGGATGACCTTTGCCTGAATTCCACGGAACTCTTTTGAATATGGATTTCTACTTAATCTTTGATTCTTCCAGGCCCTGTGGTCCTGATAAATTTTTTAAAACTGCGCATTTGCGTAAAGCCATTCTTAACTTTCCTTTTATTATGCTTTAAATATTTTTAGCAGCAAATGACCCTTGAATACTTTTAAATGTTGAAATACAAACATCCACAGTGCTCTTACTAGCATATTTTATAAATACTACTCCTCTTTCCGTAAATTTATAAATTGCTTTTGTCATAAAGAGAGTAAAATTTTATGGTATTTCAAGAGTACATTCTAAGCCTTTAAGTATTTTGTACTCAAGCTAAGGAAAATAGAACTAAAGATTTTAAATATATAGCCATAATAAGTTTATAGTGATTGTTGTAGTCTCAGATTTATATATTTAACAACAGACTTGATTCCTTTCAAATTCTGATTTTATATTTTTTAAAAATATTAATTGTGCATTTTCTGTAGAAGGTAGAAAAGTTGTCCTAAGACAAATAACTACTTAGTTGATCCACTCCTTTCACTTTATTTTGTAAAAGCAATAACTGCTATCAGTCACTCACTTCCTTGAGTAATATATTGTGTACTCTTTTTTATTAGGTCATAAAAAAGAGAAAGTCATAACACATTTTTCTATGTTATTCTTTTTTTTTCTATGTTATTCTATGCAAAAAAAAAAAAAAATGTGTCATGACTTTCCTGAAAACCCAATATATAACTTTTGAGTCTTTCTTTCTTTCTTTCTTTCTTTCTTTCTTTCTTTCTTTCTTTCTTTCTTTCTTTCTTTCTTTTTGGAGAGGTTTTTGCTATAGGGCATGTGCACTCGCCAGAAAGACAGAGGGAGACAGAGAGACAGAAAGGGAGAAATCACCCCCCAGGGGGAATGGCCACACCAAAATCCCTTCTCCTCCATTCTCCTCTCGGGATCTTGGGCATGCCCGGTGTGAGTTTAAGCAACTGGGTCCAGAATTTGAACCACGGTCGACTACATGGGAGTCCAGCAACGTAGGCATTATGCCATCTGCTGGTCCCATGATTTTGAGTATGTTAAAGTCATACTATAATTTTAAAGCTTTTATTTGTTTGCTTGTTTGCTATAAGGCAGGTGGGCTGTTTACAGGGTGAGAAATCACCCTTCCACAGAGAATGGCCCTGCTGCAGTTCTTTCTACTCCATTCTCCTCTTGGGCTGTTGAGCATGCACACACATGCATCTTGTGTGTCCCCCAGCCTCTGGGTCCAGGACTCAAACCTCACAGTTGGCCATGTGGGATCCAGCTACCTTAACCACCCTGCCACCGGGCTGCCCTGAAGCTTTTTTAAAAAGTTACATATTGAAGACTGATTATATGCATGTCACAAATAGTAGTCTTTAGTAAATCTAGAAATCACCCCCCAGGGGATGGAGCTATTCTTCTCCATTGCTTGAACTTCTGCATATTACTTATGCTATAAATATTTTGGAGATACTCTCATCAGTATTTTTGAGAAACTCTCATTTATATTTCCAAGATATTAACAGAGAGCAGCAATGGAAGAAAACCATTTCTTGATTTTTGTGTAATTAAAGGTCGAAGAGCATTGCAGTGGACAGTACTGGTGACGAGTGTTACAGACGGACCTTTACAAGGTGTTTTGCCTTAAGTTGGAGTAAATCTTGGATAAATAGAAAGGTCTATACAGAAGCCTTTGTACTTCAGAAAATAAAAACTTCACATTGATCTTCATTCCACAAATACCCTGCCAATGACAGTTGTATACTCCGAGGGTTTTCTGCAGAATACTCATTTTGCTGAAGCTTTATTTGACTCCTGGCACTTAAGATCTCTCATGGCGGAGTGCCATCATCTGTGCTGGCTCAACATGGGGTTAACAATAGGAATCGTGCTTTTGTTTTCTCACTTGATCACAGAAATGAGGTCTTGCCTCAAGGCCTGTTTTCTCTCAGTTCATTATGTGTCACCTCTAAAAACATTCCCAGACTATTACGGTTCTCTGTTTGTTCTTCAACCACCAGAATAAAGCAGCCTGAAAATAAGCACTGTCTTCCATTCTGTGGGTGAGTGAAATGACCCCAAAGAGCATTTGGACATTTTCTTAGTGAATCCAAGAGAGGGCCTTTTCTCTGCAGTGGAGGATTTAGGGACAAATGGTTCCCCAGTCTTCTCCTGGAACTTTACCTTGCCTACTGATTAGCAGCACCCCTCTCCAGGTAAAGTGAAAGCAAGTCAGGGAGCCAACAGGTTGTGTAGTAGTTAAGGTGCTGGCTTCCCACATTGCTGGCCAAAGTTCGAGTCCCAAACCTGGCAGTTTGAAAATCATGCCAGGTGTGTGTGTGTGCCCAAAATCCCAGGAACGTGGAGAAGCGAGTGCAGTGTGGCCATCCCCCTGGAAGATGATTTCTCCTTTCTCTCTGTCTCTCTGAAGATCACATGCACCCTATGGCAAAAACCTAAAAAAAAAAAAAAAATTCAGTGAGCATAAAATAAATTTTCCAATCCCTATTTCTTCTTAACTTTTAGGAGAAATGGACTTTTTAGAAAGTACAGGGGCACTTTTTTTTTTCTTAATGTGTTCATTGACTCTAGTGATATTTGGCATTGCACAAAAATGCAGAGGCATTAGTGAGTAAGAATGGGATATGCACAAATTGAATGAATTAAGGCCAGCTTTTCAAGGTAGGACTATGTATACTTAAAAACTAGTTGTAGAGAAATGATATAAATGGAAACTGAAATGATCACTACCTAGCTTTTTTCAACTATCAAATAGAATAAATTTTTCATTCCTACATAGCTTTAAATTATCCCTTGATAAACAACAAAAGAGCCCCATTACCTTCTGTGTTCCCTCCTTTGCCTTCGTATATCTCAGTCTTGCCCTCTCTCCCCACACTACCCTAGTTTTTTCCTTTACCAAACAGCACTAACTTGGGAGAAGTCCAGCTCACTTAATAACAGTAATTATGGGCCGGCCCGTAGCCTGGTTGGTAAGAGAGCTGGATCTCACGTGGTCAACTGTGGAGTTCAAGTCCCAGCTTTGGTGGCTTGAGAAACACTCCAGGTCCATGTGCGTAAGTGCCCCAGATCCCTACCAAATGGAGAAATGGAAGGGAAAGGACTGTGGGGTGCTTTCTTCCACTCTTTCTCTCCCCATCTATCTCTCTGTGGCAAGCACATGCACCCTCTGGCAATAATCTAAAAAAATAATAAGTATAACAGTAATTATAGCTAATGTTGTAGAGGGTTTAGTACATGCTAGCTACTTCATCCTAAAGCATCTGCCTAGTTTAGAGGCATCAAACATCTTCCAAGTCTGTGAGGGAGAACTGTAGAAAGTGAGGAACAGCCTTGTCTCAGGTATTGACTTGGGAAGAGCCAGGTGAAAAGGAGACCAGAGGATGTCGTTCCAGCCCGAGTATGTGGGGCAGTTATCAAGCGGATCAGGAGAACTGCTTTTGAATGCTCCGTGCCCAGAGATAAGTTCTATCACCAAGTTTTCAGTCATAAGAAAAATTCTAAATTATAATAGATTTTATATTTACCCCAAATATTTGCATGATGACTAATGAAGACAGTGTAAATAAAGGAAGGTCGGGTATTCATTAGGGCAGCCTAAATGATTCCTTAGCTTGTGAGAACTTTGGTTTTGTGAAAGATAGACTGAGGTGACTGCGAGTCATCGTGGTTTTTTCTGTACCTCAGACTCCAGAGGTTGGCTCAGGTCTGCACGCGTGTCTCAGAAGCCACAGCGTTCCTGCTCTCACCCTGGAGGCAGGAGGAGCTGAGGAGAGGTGTGTCGGAGGTGCTGCCCCCTCCTCCCAGTGTGGCATGGAAACATTTCTTGGAGTGGCAAAAACTAGCCACAGGAGCGAAATAAAGGCAGTTCTTCATTTAGGAACATTTGCTCTATAAACACAGAGAAATGGTCACTATCCACCTGGTCCCCTAATGGTTAGAACACGTTATTTTGTTTATGGAAAGTCATGGAGTTTTTAGGTCATCTCTAAGTTCAAATGAGAGGAAAAAAGGAAAAGACTAAATTCCTATGATTAAAAAAAAAAAAGATCTGAATAACAGAGCATTCATTAATGGAGTAAGACACACTTATAATAGGGCCAATATTAAATACCTGAAATATTGCCCACCTTATTCCTAACCACAAAAATGAAAACTACAACAGCCCATACATACAGTTTTCATCTATGAAACTGGCAAAAATTTTGAGAAGTGATAATAGCACAATTTGAAAGAAATGGGTACTGGTAGAATTATGCAAGCTGAGATTTTTTTTTTAATTTATTTTTTGGAGAGCTTTTCGCTATAGGGCGCATGCACTCGCCAGACAGACAGAGAGAGACAGAGAGACAAAAAGTGAGAAATCACCCCCCAGGGGGGATGGCCACGCTGCAATCCCTTTTCCTCCATTCTCTCGGGATCATGGGCACGCACACACGCACACGTGCCCAGCGTGAGTTTTAAGCCACCAGGTCCGGGACACGAACCACGGTTGACTATGTGGGAGTCCAGAGACATAGCCATTATGCTAACTGCTGGTCGCGCAAGCTGAGATTTTGAGAGAACAATTTAACCGTATATAGTGAGATTTTTAAAAATGGTTTATATCTTCTATTCATGTCATATCTCCTTTTGTTTTTCTTTGAAACCTTTTTTTTTTTTTTAATTGCCAGCAGACATGTGCGCTCACCAGAAAGAGCATCTACCAGTTGGGTGTGATCACGCCAGAATTCCTTCTCTATTTCTCTACCCCGCTGTGATCCTGGGCACATGCTCACATGCACTCGGCATGTTTTCAAGCTGCTGGGGCCAGGATTTAAACTGGTCAGCCATGCGAGATCTCGCTGTCTTCACCACTAGGCCACAGGGCTGACCCTGGTCATATCTTCTACCAGTACTCTACATTTATCAAAATAAAGTAATATGAAAGGACTATAAACATTTATATACCAGCATATTAAACACAGTAGAATTTGCAATAATGAAATTGGGTACAATTTTAATGTCTAGCAGTGAAAATACTTACATAGTTAATAGAACACCCACAAAATGAAATATGCAACTATTAAAACTATGTTAAAGTAATAATAATGTGGGGAAATGTGAAAAAGAAGGCTATATATACACAGTTATGTATACACACAGAGTATGATCCTATTTTTAAATGCACAGAGAGAGGGGGGAAAAAAAGACTGGAAGGAAATTCCATAATACTAACTGGTTTCCTCTGGGTATCAATGAATGATTTAAAAAAATTATACATTTATGTCTCCTAAACTTTTCCATATGTGACTTTTTAATAATTTTTTTTTTGGAGAGGTTTTCGCAATAGGGCGCGTGCGCTCGCCAGACAGAGAGATACATAGAGACAGAAAGCGAGAAATCACCCCCCAGGGGGGATGGCCACGCCGCAATCCCTTCTCCTCCATTCTCCTCTCGGGATCTTGGGCACGCATGCACACGCGCCCGGCGTGAGTTTTAAGCCACCAGGTCCGGGACGCGAACTGCGGTTGACTACGTGGGAGTCCAGCGACATAGCCATTACGCTAACTGCTGGTTCCCACATATGTGACTTTTTAATAAGAAATAAAAAGTTATTTTTTTTAAATGAAGGAAGAAGATTATACAAAGTGGGGGAAACTTAAAGGAAGTTAACTCCAGACAGCGTGACTGTCTCCAACCAAATGTTGCCCTCCAACCACGTGTCTTTTTTTTTTAATCTCCTCTCTTTTAAAATAAAAGATAGCAGCTTGATTTCTTCCTGATACCTCAATGAGATCATCTTATTTATTCCAGGAAGGGGAATTACAATGTGGGGTAAGAAATATTTCAGGGACAGGCATCCATTAGTATACTAAATGGGGGTAAGGGAAAGTTTAGGGCTGACTTGGGGTCAGAGGGCAGAGACTAAGGCTGGGAAGACCCAGAGGTGAATGAACCCTTCTTATTCCTCCTTTTCTGTCACTTCTCTATCCTTCCCTTTGAGGTCTTGGAACTGAAGTTTCAGCTTGGTCATATTATGAATGAAATAAAGTTCTGCGGGCCAACCTAGCAGCGAGCCATCCAGTGTGTCTGTATGGAAATGATCCTCAAATTGACATGACTAATCCTCACAGGACTTGGGGGCACTTAGTCTATTTGCATCAGCATTGCTGAATTAGCCCTTCTCCTGGCAATGACCTTGGTGAGGTTACCCCGTATAAGATAATATGAGCTAGAGGCTGGATGGTGCTGCAAGGTAAAATACAACTCTGAGGCTGACCCAGATGGGGAGGTTCCAGGTTCATATCTGGAGACCTCCCTGAGTACAGAGGCTGGGAGCAGATGGCAGCATCAAGACGCTATTGAGGGTGCTGTCTTTCTGTTTTGCTCTCTTTCTCTCTCTCCTCTCTCATTTACTCTCTCGTTTTTGGAAGAAATAAGTGAATAAACTTTAAAAGATAATATGAGCTGGGTCAAATGAACACTTGCTCTGCACAAAATGGGGGTCGGGGGATTCATCTGGCTTTTACCACATCATCAGCTCCAGTGCGAATGTGGGAAGGTAGAGAATTCTGTCTGTTTAATTGTCCCAGGGCCCTGACACCTACAACTGCTTGCACATGGTTGACCCTGAGCACTTGTCGGATGCCAGCCGTGCCTGGGGCCCTAGCAGCGCCGTGCAGTAAACAGCGCAGTTCAAGATACACGGACAGGACAAGCAGAGATCTTAAAACATACTCCTGTTTCTAGAAAGTAACCCGCAGCTTTAGCTTATTTTCTTTTTGCCTGGAGAGGGCCAAGAGACTGTGTGTGCAACCAGGTCAAGGGTAGAAAAGGCAGGGGCCTCAAGGAGAAGAAGCTACGCTGGAAGGAGGAAGCCCTGGTTGGTGACAGAGAGGAGCCGCCGTGGTCAGCGTTGGCGGGTGCTGACTGAGGCAGAGGTTATACCAGGTTCATCTCACAGTTGACCCGAATCATGGTGCCTAGACAGCTACTTGTTTGCCTTGCCTAGACACAAGTATCACCCAAATCCAAGAGAAGCACCCAGGTTGGGTTTTGTTTCCTTTTGTTTGTTTGTTTAATGGTGGTCACATTAAGGCAGAGAGAGGTCATTTAGATTTTTCTTAACTATTGGTGTTATCTCCCTGAGGGTGTTTTACAAAACACAAATCCTATGTGGTTTTAGTACCTCTCATCTTTGTGGTTTCTTATGCTCAAACTCGTCAATATTTAAACGTAGTCATGGAGCTGCTTTCTCCATAAGCCATCAACTGATCGTTCTGTCAGAATGGATCTGAAACAGAACAGAGTGGTCCCAAACTTTAGAGTAAGTCTCTTCTGTTGCAGGGGAATGAGCCATTTGGTCCTCACTGGGAAAAACACACAAATGAAAGACCCACGCAAAGTGTGGGAGCTGATCACCTTGTACCACACCTTTTCTGGCCCCACCCTTAGCCCTCATGCATATTTGGAGTTAAAGGAATAACATACAAGGGGGCAGGGGTTTAAGAACATTCGTGGATAATGCAAGTTATGCTGAAACTGTGCACGGATTTCAATTCGCAGGCTGGGGGAGGGGACCAAAATAAACGAGTACTCCTATTCCAATTTTTCCCAGACGTTTTGGATTCCCTGTGTAACTGTACTTGAATGGCCTCAGAGTTCCTCTGCCTTCCCACATTCGCACTGGAGCTGACGATGTGGTAAAAGCCAGTTGAATCCCCCGATCCCCATTTTGTGCAGAGTAAGTGTTCATTTGACCCAGCTCATATTATCTCTTTAAGTTTATTCACTTATTTCTTCCAAAAGTAAGAGAGTAAATGAGAGAGGAGAGAAAGAGAACAAAACAGAAAGACAGCACCCCAATAGCGTCTTGATGCTGCCATCTGCTCCCAGCCTCAGACAGCCCTGGATCACGGCGCACGTACCCAGTAGGAAGCATCTTGTGGTCTTTCCTGAGGCCTGAGACAGTATTGACCCCATCACAGGCAACCTGGAAGTGTTTTCCAGGCAGTTGTCTGGAGACTCCAGAGCAACCGATGGGAAGGAAAAAGTTCTCAGAGGAACTCTGGGGTCATTCAAGTAGAACACATTGGCCAAGCCACTGAGAAAAGTAGAGTCTGTTAAGAAATAATTGGAAGAGGGAACCAGCAGTTAGCATAATGGCTATGTTGCTGGACTCCCACGTAGTCGACCGCAGTTCGCGTCCCGGACCCGGTGTCTTAAAACTCACGCCAGGCGCGTGTGCGTGCGTGCCCAAAATCCCGAGAGGAGAATGGAGGAGAAGGGATTGTGGCGTGACCATCCCCCCTGGGGGGTGATTTCTCGTTTTCTGTCTCTCTGTCTCTCTCTGTCTGTCTGGCGAGCGCACACGCCCTATAGCAAAAACCTCTCCCAAAAAAAAAAAAGAAAAGAAAAAAAAAAGAAATAATTGGAAGAAGTGTGGAAGCAGTGTGAATGTGCCGTAGAAGTGGAGCTGAGCAGCGAAAGTGGTCTCCACCAGCTCCTTTTTCACTTCCCAGGTAGATGAGCAGAGTCCTCAGATTGCCTCGCGTGGCTTTGCACAAGCACAGGGACCTGCAGACATCCCCAGAACCACCCAGAGCAGGGACTCCCAGCCTTGTCTGCCTCATCAACCACTTTTACTAACCATGTTTTCAAATGCCTCTTCACAGTCTTCAGTGAACCTTGAAAAATGACATCATCTGACCTCGCACGTAATTTCCAAACACATCAGTGCAATCTTAAAGAAATAAAAGGAAAATATCCTGTTATAACTTTAATTTGTAAGTGATCAGGTACAATCCATAAAAACCAAAACAAAGTAAGTGATTGGATGTTCACACCTGTATAGAGAACAGGTAGTGTGCCCGCTGCCACTGCAGAGGAACTCCAGACTGAAATACCAGACTGGCAATGCCCCTGGGCACATGACTTTCCAAAAGAGGTGAACAACTCCTGGTAAAAATCTGAACAAAATGAAGTATTTCATTTATATGATGTTTGCATCACTGAAAAACTCAAAGAATAAATAAAACAGTGCAATAATTTCTTTGAGTTTACATATAAGTTGGAATTAAGATCTAGACTTATGAAAACTGTGATTACAAAGTTTTCTCACCTACATCAATGTCCATCAATGTCCATGACCTGTTGAAGGTCATGGGACTTCATTCTGAAGTGGGAGAGTCTGGTACATTGAGCCCCACATTTTTGTGGCACCCACAGCACCCTCCCATTTCCTGACCACCCACAGTGGCTGAATCTGTCTCTCCAAGGAAGCTGCACCAGCCAGGCCTGGCTGTCAGAGGGCTCCCAGGGGAGTCTTGGGTCACTGAGTCCTTCCTGCCATGTTCAGATGGTGATGCTGGACCCAAAGGTGCACAGTTGTGTGTACCCTTGTTTCTGAGAACCCGAGAGAGAGGCTCTCAGGGTCCCTGTGGTTCTGTCCTCCAATAGGAAACACCAGAGAAGCCTGAATAAGGAACACAATGGCTATTATCCCTACTCCAGAAATGATTGCCAAGACCCCGTCCTGGCCTTTGTACCTAAAGATTAGCAAGCAAAGGAATGCACAGGTGTCTGCACGCCACTGGCTTCTCCCAGCGTGTACACAAGCATCCACGTGGCAGGTTCTGAAAATGGGGCTTTCCACCAGTTTGCCCCTCGGGTTGTAAGAAACCACTCTCTGTATCGCACATGGGTTTTCCCCAGGGGGCCACTCATATTGGATGTTGGTGACTGATTGGGACACTTGTGCATTTTAATTGCATGACCTAAAACAAGTCAGTGCTTTCAGAAAAACATGAACAGTCTTTCCATGTGTGAAAAGCATTTTCTCTCAAAGAAATAAGATTAATGAGGCAACAAACAAAATGCTGAGCATAAAACTGCCAGACTGTCAGAGTGGAGAGAGATGGTTCCCCACTGTGTCCTCAGCACCCACCGTACCGGGCATGGGGTGCACAGGAGCTGTAAAAGTCAGAAGAGCTCAACATGAGTATGTGAGCCTATTATGGGAATGTCCTTCCTCAGTAGTCCTGGGGACTCTTTCCCATCCTGAGTTGGTTCCTCTTTTTTCTTTCCATGCTAGTCACCTCACCACTAAGTAAGACATCCTGCCCCACTGGCACTGGCACATGACTCTGCATGAGAATGAGAGGTGTTAAATGTGTTGGCAGGTCCCCTCATTGCCCTCAAAATGACTCTTCTCGCCCCACAGGTCAGGAGAGGCAGAAGCCCCCTAGTCCTTCCGGAGGAACAAATCCAACACATTCCTGCATCCCTGCCTCGAGTCAAGTATGTGGCAGGAGAATCCTAGTCCCAGGTTCGATCAAACTGAACTGGGAACTTTTAAAATTTATCTGTAGGGGCAGCCTGTAGAATGGTGGATGAGGTGGCTCGATCCCACATGGCCGACTGTACAGTTTAAGTCCCAGTCTCAGCTGCTTGGAAAACATGCTGAGTGCATATGTGTGCATGCCCAGAATCCCAGGACAAGACTGGAGGAGTAGTGATTGTGGCATGGCCATCCCTATAGGGAGTGCTTTCTCTCTCTATCTCTCTCTCTCTCTCTCTCTCTCTCTCTCTCTTTCTCTCTTCCTCCCCCTCTCCCAAGCCCACACACCTCTGGCAAAATTTCCAAAGGGGGAAAATATATTTGTAAATATCTCTTGATCACTTGCAACGTCAGAGACTGCACTGAGGTCTTAGGGAGACAGCAACTGGACAAGGCATGCTCCCTGCCCTTGTGGGGCTGCCTTCCCAATGGGAAGAGCGGGCCAGTCCAAATCAGCGCCCAGCACGACAGTGCGAGGAGGCAGCCAGCCAGGAGAAACACGTCCTCGGAAGAGAGAACTGCAGGCCTCAGACCAGAAGTCACAGGGGTGGGGAGCGAAGGGCAGGAGAGGGTGATGCAGGAGAGATTGCGGAGGGGGTGTCAGATCTGGAGGTCCTCTAGTTGTGGCAAGGACTTTAGGTTTTACTTGGTGTAAAAGGAAAGCCACTGAAGTTTTTGAGTCCCGAATTTCTCCCAAGTACCCAGTTTGGAGCCATGCCAGCATATGTCACAGTATTTCTCGGCTGAGGATTCACCTATGGTACCAGGATTGTCAACATGAAGACTCCAGCAAGGAGAAACCAACTTAGGTCTTTAATCCTACTGGCCACACAGTCTAGAAACCTAGCCAATGCCCTGTCTTAAAAGATGGTTCCAAGCAGAAGAAACTCTCCTTAAGAATTTATAGGGCCAGGTACCAGCAGATGGCATAATGGTTACATTGCTGGACTCCCATGTAGTCAACTGGAGTTTGAACTTCAGACCCAGCAGCTTAAAACTCATGCTGGGGACCAGCAGTTAGCGTAATGGCTATGTCGCTGGACTCCTACGTAGTAGACTGCGGTTCGCGTCCCAGACCCGGTGGCTTAAAACTCACGCCGGGCGTGTGTGCATGCATGCCCAAGATCCCAAGAGGAGAATGGAGAAGAAGGGATTGCGGCATGGCCATCCCCTCTTGGGGGTGATTTCTCGCTTTCTGTCTCTGTCTCTCTCTGTCTGGCGAGTGCACACGCCCTATAGCAAAAACCTCTCCAAAAGAAGGAAAAAAAAAAAAACTCATGCTGGGTGCGTGTGTGTGTGAGTGCCCAAAATCCCTAGAGGAGAATAAAAGAGAAGATATTGCAACATGTCCATCCCCCCTGGGGGGTTATGTCTCATTTTCTGCCTCTCTTGTCTCTCTAGTGAGTACATGCACCCTATAGCAAAAATCTCTCTTAAAAAAAAAAAAAAAGAATGTATAGGGCCAGCGCAATGGCATTGCAATAGCTCAACATACTCTACAATGTTTAACTCACATGAGAAAGTCTCAGGTTCAAGTCCTGAGGTCTCCCTACACACTCTGGTTGAAGATGTGTCCCTCTCTCTCACTCTGTCTCATGGAAGAAATAAATAATTATATATATATATATATGCATACACACACAAAAACACATATGTGTATATTTATTTATTTACTTATGTATTTATTTAAGAGGTTTTTTGGCTTAGGGCATGTGTGCTCACCAGAGTGAGAGAGACAGTGAGAGGGAAAGTGAGAAATCACCCCCCCAGGAGGGATAGCCATATTGCAATCCCTTCTCCTCCATTCTCCTCCCAAAGATCTTGGGCATGGACACACTCACATTTGGTGTGAATTTTTTTTGTTTTGTTTTTGGAGAGATTTTTGCTACAGGGCACATGTGCTCACCGGAGAAACAGAAAAAGAGAGAGACAAAAAGCAAGAAATCACCCCCCAGGTGGGACAACCATGCCATAATCCCTTTCTCCTCCCAAGATTTTGGGCACACATGGACACACTTCCTGTGTGAGTTTTAAGCTGCCCAGTCCAGGACTCAAACCACGGTCACCATCTGCTGGTCCCACTTGGCATGAGTTTCAAGCCACTAATCTGGAACTCAAACCACACTAGACCATGTGGGAGTCCAGTGACATTATCACTGCACCATCTCCTGGTCCCAGAGAAATAAATTAATTGAAAAAATTTTTCTATCCATAGCCCAAAGGCAGCTCTGGACAGCCAAATCTTTCCCAGGACTGACACTGATCGAGCCTCTTCAGAGTCATCCAGGCATCGTGTCAGGGAACAAGATGAGTGAGCTGCGGTTTCTTCCCTCAGGCCCCTATGCCTAGAGCATGTTGTCTAGTATGTGTGTCTGCTGGCTCTGGAGCAAGTAAAATGCTGCCAGGAGAAGAGCACACGTCAGCAGGCCAGCAGATCTCATTGAAGTTAAGGCGCTGATTTCCACACGGCCGACTGTGTGGTTCGAATTCCGGACCTGATGACTTGAAAAACATAATTTGGAGAGGAGAATGAAGGAGAAGGAATTGCTGCTTGGTCATCCCCCATGGGGATACTTTCTCACTTTTCCTCTGTCTCTGGCAAGTACATATACCCTAAAGCACACACACACACACACACACACACACACACAATAATTTCTGAAGACTTTATGTGAAAAAAGAATGCAAAACACCTGAGTAATATATTTCTTAAAATGTTTAGTGCATGTGGCAATAATATAATTTTTGACATAGTATATTACGTAAAATAGGTTACTGCAATTTCACCTCTACCTATTTTCCCCTTTTAATGTGGCTAGTAGAAAGCACAGACTTGTACATGTGACCCAAATTATATTTCCACTGGACAGTGCTACTTTAGAAGGAGTGTTATTTTCTTTTTTTTTTTTTCCTCCCAGTTGATTGGTTGGTTGGATTTTTTATTTTGCTTTTTTATTGCCACTATTAAGAGGTCTCAAATTTTGAGAGTCAGATTCTTTTCTAGAAAGAACTACTTGGATTCTGAACCAAGATAGGGGAGCCCCCATCTCTGTCCTGTTTCCTCCCAAAACAAAAGACATCATTTTGCTAAGTACAAAGTAACTTCTGTCACCCCCAAGTCTGAGAATTTTCGGTTTTCACCCCCATTTATTTATTTATTTTTACATTTTTCTACAAACATTTACCTTACATATCAAAAAATTTTTGCTCATACTCCATAGTTCTTGACAGTTAATAAACAACTTGCAAAATTTCAAAATACTGAATTTTAAAGATAATGTTCAAAATATTTCTTATAATTTTGTATAATTTTGTTTGTGACTCTATAAAGCAGAGACAGTATGGTTTTAAATATTTTTGAGAAAATATTTATATGTCAGCTACTCAAATTGTTGAAAAGCAAATGCCCAACACACAAGTCACACATAAACCTTCTCAATTCAGCCCTGCCTACCAAGTAGTCTGTGATATACCATCTGCTAGCAAAGATCAGTCTCTTTTTCTTCCTTCAAAGTCTTTCTCAAGATAATCCTCTGGTGTTGTTGCTCTTTTGCAATCTCTACTGATTACAATGCTGGGCTGGAAAAGCCCAGGTTATTTTATCTTATAAATTTTTTCATATATCTTCTCTAATCCTCTCTCTGCCACGCAGAACTATTTATGATACCAGGCTATCTTTCTAAGAACTTCTGTCAGCTTCCTTGAGGTACATTTTAGTTATAGTTTTCTGATTAATCTTCAGATATGACATTCCAGTCAAAGCCCTGTCCAATAATGAGTATTTTCAATTTCTGATTCAATGTAACAAGTACTATTGAACTTATGCAAATAACCTTTCTGCCACAAAATAAAGAGTATTCTCAAATATTTTCCAATTCCAGAGGGTCAGGAAGAAAGAAAAGTTTACATTTCCATTTAAAGAAACAAATAAAAATATTTTAACAAATTGCTGAACCTATCAACAACTCAAAAAAAAAAGTAAAATGCTTAAATTGGGAAAACGAAACATAGTAAAAAAAAAATGAGTAATGTTTCACTCAAAAGTCATAAAATTCTATTTTGCCAGTTCAGTCTTATGTTCGAACTCTTTTTTGTTGAATATGCAGTGTTGCTGTGGTCCAATCTTTCCGTTTAAATTCTGAAAGGTAACCTTCAGTGTTGTTATTGATATTTCTTATCCCTAGCATTAAATTGGTCATTTTATTGGTTGCCTTTTGTTCTCTTATTTCTGTATGTGTCTTTAGTTTTCCTGGTAGAGCACTCCGTTCAGAACATCTTCAAGAGTGGATCTGCTATTGGCAAATTCTTTCAGATCTTGTTTATCTGAAAATGATTTTATCTTTTCTTTCCATATGAGAGGTAATCTTGCTGGGTGTAGTATTCTTGGTTGAAACTGTTTTTCACTTAACACTTTGAATATATTTTCCCATTCTTTACATTCTTGCATTGTTTCTGATGAGAGGTCAGAGGTTAGCCTGATTGGATAAACTTTATAAGGAACTTGATATTTCTCTCTTGCCAATTTTAGTATCTTGTCTTTTTCTGTAGATTTGGCCAGTCTGGCTAGGATGTGCCTTGGAGAAGATCTTGTTGGTTCTATTAGGGGTCCTTTGTATTTCTTGGGTCTGGATATTTGAATGCCTCTCTAGATTTTGAAAGTTTTCTTCCAAGATTTTGTGGAATAGATGATCAATTTTCTTATTAGTTTCCTCACCTTCTGTGATACCAGTTATCCGGATGTTTGGGTGCTTAATGCTGTCTAGTATTTCTTGTATAGTGTTCTCATTTTGGGGGGTTATTTTCTTAGTTTTTTTGGTTGTTTTTTCTAGATCAGAGGTTTTGTCTTTCATATACAAGATTCAATTTTCTGCTCTTAATACTTTTGAGGAAGCTTTTTTTTTTTTTTTTTTGGAGAGATTTTCACTATAGGGCGCGTGCGCTCGCCAGACAGACAGAGAGAGACATAGAGACGGAAAGCGAGAAATCACCCCCCAGGGGGGATGGTCATGCTGCAATCCCTTCTCCTCCATTCTCCTCTCGGGATCTTGGGCACACACGCACACGCGCCCGGCGTGAGTTTTAAGCCACCGGGTCCGGGACGCAAACCACGGTCGACTACGTGGGAGTCCAGCGACATAGCCATTACGCTAACTGCTGGTTTCCCCCTTGAGGAAGCTTTTGATTTCCTTAATGGCAGCCTTCATCTCTAATAGCTCTATTTGATTCTTTTTTATGGTGTGTATTTCCTCTTCCAGATCATGGAAGAACTCCAACACCTCCTCAAACTCGTTGTCTCTTTTCTCCTACATCTTCTGGAGTTCATTATCTCTCAGCTCTTGCCTCGTGTTTAGCTTTGTCACTACAAATATTCTGAATTCTCTATCAAACATTTCCATCAGTTCTACTATACTGTCTGTGGATGATGAGGGATTGTTCTTTTCCTTTAGGGGAGAGATATTTTTTTTGATTTCCCATGTTTCTTGTGCCTCTGCGATGGTTTCTGGTCATTCTGTGACAAAATCTCTCCTCCACTATGCTCACAATGTGGTATCCACAGAAAGAGATTACTAGTTCAGATTTATAAAAAGAAATTTCTTTCTTTTTAAAAAAATTTATTTATTTTATTATCATCATAATCTTGTTTGTATTACATTGAATTGCATATAAATTTACAGTGGAAGAAGTTCAATAGTGTTGAGGATTTTAATGACTCTAAAAGTATTCAGATGCTTGGCTACTGTGCACAAAGGCCTGCCTAGACATTCAGCGTGTGGAGAGTGAAGCTTAGAGGAGGAAAGGAAGATTTAAAAAAAATAAGCAAGAACAAAAACTAGAAAAATACTGCCAAGAAACAGGGAAAAAAATTTTTTTTTAGTTTAGTGCTAGTGCGCTGCATAAACAGGCCATGACACACCTCAGCTTTAAAATGGCTTCTGAAATTAGCAAATAAAAAGAAAAGGCCCAAGGTGAGGAGAAGTGGTTGAAAAAATTTTTTAAATTTAATTTAAAGAGAAAGAGTGTGTAAGACAGACAGAGACAGCCAGCCAGAGACAGCAAAAGGACACAGGTTGCCCTACCTTGTCTGAATATTTCAGGAGTCTAGAAGATGGAGTTTAGAGCATAGCTTCCCTGAACAGCCCAAATCTGAGCATGTTTATGACAGTGTGAGTAAACAAACCTCTTTTACCACCTCTAGCACATGACGAGTGGTATGAGTCACAATTTTTTTCTTCTTTAAACTTTTTGTTATGGAGACATTTCAGCTACAGTATAAATGAAAAATAGGTAGACCTTTATAATGAGCTCCCATACACTCCTCATCCAGCTTCAAGAATGATCATCTTGAGACAACCAGATGGAGTAATGGTTACATTGCTGGACTCCCACATATTTGACTGCAGTTCAAGTCCCAGACCCGGCAGCTTAAAATCATGCTAGGAATGTGTGTGTGCATGCCCAAGATTCCAAGAGGAGAATAGAGGTAAAGGGGTTGAGGCATGGCCATCCCCCTGGGGGTGATTTCTCTCTTTCTGTCTCTCTGTTTCTCTCTGTCTCTCCTTTGAGCACACATGCCCTAGCAAAAATCTCTCTCTAAAAAAAGTAATCATCTCATGAACAGTTTTATTTCATGCTTACTCCTACCCTCTTCCTCCCCTTTTCCATATCACTTTGAAACAAACCCAGATAACAAATAATGTCATCCACAAATATTTCATCTCTAAAAATGAAAGTCTTTGTAAAATACAACATACCACAATAACATTATTACACCTACAACATACCACAATAACATTATTACACCTACAAATTAGCAATAATATCATAGTACTGTTAAACTTCGAATCCAGCTGGCCCGTTAGTCTGTGAATCTGCCCACAGGTTCTACCTTACTGGTGTACCCCTGCAGTCTCACACTCCCCTGCAGGCCTTCATTCTCTCCCCGCACAGGTTTATAATGTGACTGTCATAGAATCAGCCTCAGCCCCAGCGCCACACACCTTAGACTAAGGCTCACCTCCTTGGTTCAGAGTGGTCTCATATTTATTTCCAAACCAGCCACTGAAGCCAGGGAACCTCAAGGCTCTACTTGGCTAGCTCCTGGAGTAGAGTTAGCCCCACTGAAGCCAGAAGGTCAGAGTGGAGGATCGGTGGAGCTTTCTCTTCCTAAATCTGAGGCTATTCTGCAATTCAGGTGCATGGGTGCTGACAGCCCAAAGCCAATAAATACATACGACACTCTGTTTATCCATCGCTCACACATGTGCTTTCCCTTTGCTCAGCTTCAGACAGGTCCCCTGTAATCAACTGTACTAGCCTGCATCTCCCCACGGAGAGACATGGCTCATCCAGATCGAGCGCCGCGTCTAAACTCTTCGTCTGATCATTTACTTTTTACTCCTGAGATGATCCCAGTATATCACACTGAAAGTCACTGCCCTTTTATCCAAATGAGAGAACGTAACAGAGTCTTTGGAGAGAGAGCACGAATTCACATTGCTCCTCTGTTCCAGACTTGCTCCTCATATGATTCTTCCCTTACTGGCCCTGTTCTATCTGATGTTCGCATAGCATAAAGAACTTGGGCGTCCCAGCCACAAGCCTCCAGCTTATTTGACTCTCACCCATCTTGGCTGAAGAGCACAGGTAAAAGGAGGCCTCTGTTAGCAAAGCCATGTTTCTTCCTTCTCTGCTTCCAGTCAGTCTTTAGCCCGAGTTTACCTCTTCCCTGTGGATCTTATTCAAGGACACAAGAAGTGACCAATGCACTCCTTATTCTAATTATTTTAATAATTATTTATTTCGTGTTATTTATTCATTCAATCATTTTCATTTGACCAGAGAAAGACAGGTATACAGAGAGAAGGAAAGTGAGAAAGCAAGTCACCAGATCCAAGATTCAAACCGTGGTCAGCCATGTGGGAGTGTCCAGCACCTTAACCATCACACCACCTGCCGACCCTCTAATTTTTTCTATCAAATCCTTTAGTAGTGTGCCATCTCCAGACTCATGGTCTTAGACCAAGGACTCAGTCATTGGCAGCGTCACTAGCAATTGTGCTGTCACATAATGAGGAGCGGACTTTCTAGCCCAGGAGAGTCTGTACTAGCCTTCCCTCAACCTTACATCTGCCAGGTGCACATTTTAGGGATAGTCACATTCCGTATTCACTTCCAGTACCAATTTCTGCATCATTTGAGAGTCTTTGTATTGCCAGTGATAGAAAACCTGACCATCTTGCCTTAACAAAATAGAGAATTTATTTGCTAGTGTAAATAAAAATCTAGAATTTGGGCTAGCTTTAGGATATCTGGATTCAGGACTCAGCCAGCAACACCAATGGGGTTAAAGGACGAGTGCAGCAGGTCCCCTGAGTCCAAGCCTGTTCCAGTCTCATGCCCCAGGAAGAGGCCTCGTCCCTGGTCTTGGGTTTCTTAAGTCTGACGATATTATCATCACTAGGGCCAAATGAATGCAAGGCTCTGTTAGCCAGCCCAGAATCACAGGCTCTTCCTACGTCTGGAGTGGGAGCTGGTGCTTCCAGAGCCACACGGCCTGAGCGGGAGGGAGGCGTGAGTCTCCAAACAAAAACAAAACAAAACGAAGTGACATCATAGTGGTGGAGTGAATGGTTGCTGAACTGCCAAAGCGCAATGAAATTGATTACGAGATTGTTCTTGAGTAAAATTATACCGATGTATATAATAAGGCATGGAATACTTCAAATTTTTCTTTTAATTGTTGTATATTTTTGCAATTATTTCACTGTGTAACTGTACTGAAAATTATATGGGGGAGAGGATTATTCTTCTATTTCTGCTCTCCTCAGTCACACAAAGCTCATATATTAATATTTTGAAAGTAGATTCCTTTTATAATAGATGCATACATTTAATGTGGTAGTATTTTTTTTTCCCTCTAAAAAAGCTATAAGAATGGCATCTTGATATTGAAGAAGGTGTTTTAGAATTGAGGGAATGCAGTATTACAAACATCCTTCCACCACCAAAGCAAGTACTACACTGTGACAGGTAGTCATAGAAAAGCCACAGCCTTTTCCATTTTGAAAAATCAAGATGAAAAAATGAATGTTCTCACCTTTTACACTTGTCACTGTTGCAGAATCAGTCTGTGTTGATTTGGGGCCCCACGGGAGGGTGGTGGGCCATGATTCTTCCCTGCTTTTCTGAGACCGGTGAGGCGTACCCTATTGTTTTATAATCTCTCTGCTCTTGCTTTTTTTGTATTATTATTATTTCTATAGATTAATGTGGAAGACTCTACCTGATTGATCCAAGTGCCCATTGGTTATTGTTTTATTCTTATCATTGAGCTTGGATCTGTCTTTGTTTTGAATGGTGATTCTTGTTATTTCTCTTAGGTTCTCAGTCCCCTTATCTTAGGCCTTCGATTAAGATAGAGCAACCTAAGATAGAGTAACCGCAACTACACAAACAATACCGTCAACTTCCCCCCCCTTCCCCACCACACTCACAGCCTCTCTCTCTACCCTTCTTTCTACTGCCTTTCCTTATGCCCATAGGAAAGGGGTTAGGCAGGGCCAGATGTTGGAGCAGTGGTAAAATATGATGCTCTGTGAGACTGAGCCATATGGGAAGGTGCCAGGTTTGTATCTGGAGGCATCCCTGAGTACACCGGTGCACAGGTGCACAAGATCCAGGGTGGGCTGACCCCAGTGAAGGTGTTTCCTGTCTGTCTCTGTTTCTCTCTTTTTTCACTTATAGAAGAGTTGAATAATAAGCTTTTTTCATAAGAAAAGGGCCAACAAGTGGCCTGGTGGTTTAAGTGCTGGATCCCACATGACTGACTGTGCAATTCAAGACCAGGACCGGGCAGCTTCCACAACATGCTGGGCCCACGTCTGTATGTGCCCAAATCTCAAGGGGAGAATCAGGGAGAAGGGATTACAGTGTGACCATCCCCTGGGGTTGATGTCTCACTTTCTCTGT
Organism: Tupaia tana; assembly: GCA_026018925.1. Classification (NCBI taxonomy): domain Eukaryota; kingdom Metazoa; phylum Chordata; class Mammalia; order Scandentia; family Tupaiidae; genus Tupaia; species Tupaia tana. Next base: position 69,878,859 of record JAKSZU010000001.1, read on the forward strand.
CTCTCTTGGGGCACTGCACATTGCCCCAGGGCAAAAACCTAAAAACGAGAAAAAAAGGGAAAGAACTAGTGAAGTCAGGGAAAAATCACTTTTCTGACCCTAACACGAGGCTTAAGACAGTAACAGAACTGCACCTCGGAGTAAGAGTCTGGGCTCCTGGCACCAGTTCTTCTGCTGCAAGCTGGGTGACACGGACAGGCCACTTAACCTCTCCAGACCCCCATTTTCTTCTTCTTTTCTTTTTCTTTTTTTTTTTTTTTTTTTTTTTTGGAGAGGTTTTGCTATAGGGCGCGTGCACTCGCCAGACAGACAGAGAGACAGAAAGTGAGAAATCACCCCCCAGGGGGGATGGCCACACCACAATCCCTTCTCCTCCATTCTCCTCTTGGGATCTTGGGCACGCACACACACACATCCGGCGTGAGTTTAAGCCTCCGGGTCCAGAACTCGAACCACAGTCGACTACGTGGGAATCCAGCGACATAGCCATTACGCTAACTGCTGGTCCCCCCATTTACTTCTTTCTAAATGATGGCCTGGACTTTGATCCCTGCAGTCCCTTTTAGCCTTAAAACATGGCTGACTATGATTTGAGTCCCGGACCTGAAAGCTTAAAAATCGTGCCAGACAAGTGTGCATGTGTGCCCCAAATCCCAGCAGGGATAGAGAAGAATGGATTGTGGTGTGACCATCCCTCCCAGAGGTTGAGTTCTCACCCTCCCTCTCACTGTCTCTCTCCACCCAGCACATTCACCCTATGCCCCCACTTGAAAAAAAAGGCTGACACTCATCGGGAAATACCACTTCTCAGGGGAAGAGCAGAAAGCACTGTCAGGCCAGCCTCTGTGGTCATCTGCAGAGGAGGCTGCTGAAACGCTGCAGCTGCAATGTGGCTGCCAACCATGTGATCTCTCCCTGTTGCCATCTTTTCCTTATTTCATTGATCTTTTTCACCTTCTCTCCTTTTTTGATTGGTTGGTTGTGTATTTGTTAGCCCATTTTTCTCTCACCCCTGCCCCATGTCATAAGCCACCTGCTCTGCGTAGGACTCTGCACAGAGTGAAGCCCATGGTTGAGCCAGATCTCTTACCTGCTGCGGAATTTCCTCTTAGCAGCTTTACTCAAGAAGGCTTAGTCTTGGCATTTGTTGTGTGTTATTTCTGGAGGGTAGTCTTAATCTCTTAATCTCTTAAAGCAATGTTATGTTATGGTAGAATTTGTACGGGTAACGGGGTATTAGTTTTCTTTCTCATTCAACAAACACTTTTTATTGAACACTTGCCAGGTGTCAGACACTATTCTAGATGATGAGGCACCAGGAGGAAATACGGCAATCTTCCTGCTCTCATGGAGCTTGAATTCGACTAGGGAGATTACAAGTAAATAAATAAGAAAATACCCAGTGGAGACATGGGCTATGCAGAGAAGAAAACAGAGGCAGAGACAGAGCCCGAGGGAGGGCAGTTTGCTGACATCTGAACAATGAGAAGGAGCCAGGTGATGAATGTATAAGGCAAAGCCTTACAAGTATGAGGCCCTGAGATGCAAGTGAGCTTGATGCATGTAAGGAACAGAAAGGGCTGGAAGGTGGAAATTAGCGGAGGGATATTACTTGAAATAATCAGAGAGCTAGGGAGGAGTCAGATCTTGTGGGGCTTGTGGGCCAGGCCAAGAATTTGAACTTTTTAAGTGACATAAGAAATCATTGCAGGGTTTTCATCAGGGGAGAAACATCTTATTTGTGCTCTGTCGTGCATAGCAGATACCTCATAAATGTGTTAGAGTTGACTTAAGAGTTTTCATTAAACTGGAATAGATCCACACTCTACTCAACCATTCCCTTGCATATCTTGGAGGCTTTCAGCTTTTCAGGTAATCTACTGCCTTTTTATAAGTTTATCTATCTATTTCACCTGAACAGGAGAGACAGAGTGTAAGAGCTAGAAGAGACAGGGTTCTCTCAATGCAGCGACCCACCCCCAGCCTCAGCCAGCCCTCGGTCATCAGCACATGAGCACCGTGGGTTTGTTGGGAAGTCCCTGGATGTGAATCCGGAACCTTCCCATGTGGGCCAGCCTTGCGGAGCATCACGTTACCATTGTACCAGCCCCAACACACTGCCTTCTTCCCAAACTTTTCCTGGTAGGTGGGAATAGCCATGATCAGGATGTGTCCTGAGTGGATGGGGAGGGGGCGGTGGGGGGAAGTTGTCTTAGTTGGACAGCTGAAAAATAATTCTATAAATACATGGAGAAATCATCTTATTGCCCATGTTCTCTTTTTAGACCTAACTATAGTTAGACTTCCCCAAAGATTTACTCAGGCATTTAGTTGATCAAGCTTACTGTGTTCCCCAGGGGTCATAGAGGGGGAAGTGGTGATAGCTGCAGGCCTCTATATCCGTCCAGCCCCGGGTCTCTATGTATTGATTCATGGAGTATTTTTCCTTGGACTCCAAGCTCCACCTTCCAATGACTCCAAGCAGAGTAAAGGACTCGATCACTAACAGTCAGATGCTTCGTTTTCTGATCTGTGCTCCTGGCCTGGGATCATGGAACTGCTTGTCCAATTAGACTCACCTCTCAGAGAAGTATGAGTCTGCCAGTCCTCAGTAGGAACATGCCCCATACTTTAAGTGGGGCTGTCCTAAACACCACATGAAAGGTCATGTTCCCAGCCCTGCCTACGGAATCCTACAGGTGGAGGAAGAGTGGCACATTTCCACTCACTGTCCCCCATCCCCAACTGAAAATACTTCCACCAATATCTAACAGCTACCTGAGCTGAAAGCCACAGGTCTCGCTCAGTGCTATCATTTTGCAGGGAAGGGATTGTTAGGCAATTTGCTATCATTTCATGCTTCTTTCCTTTGAACCCAGCAGAGTCAGGGCCCTGACTCATTCACATTTTACAGTGAAATTTGTTTCTGAAATATGCCTCTGTTTTTCATTCTTTCAACTGATATTATTTTCACAGAGATATATGGTATATGTTGCAAATGTAAGTCTAACCTTTCAAATGGGTCAAAAAAATTAGCATCTTCAGATTGTTCAGTATGTCGCTGAAGGTTTTGGTACAGTGTTTGCTACATATATTCTATTGCCATCCATTTCTTAGAGTCCTCCGATGAGAAATCTGACTTTTCTCCCTCTCTATGCTTTTGTCAGGCATCTTCTGGAAGAGTTATTGTTAACCCATTAAGTGTGCAGGACAGAAATGAAACATTTTAGCACAGAAAGCTACAGACATTACCCAGCCTGGTGGCAGTGTGTAGCATACTTAACTGTAGTGCTTGGAAGCCACAGGGCCGCCCGTGGGTTCAGATCCCTTCCTGGTTGACATACAATGGGTTAATGTGTGGATACCCAAGATCTTGACATGCTGGAGGGCTGGAGAAAGGGGCTCCCAGAGTGACGAAACCTGGCAAGGGTATTTCCTGCTAACACGTGCTCTCACTCTCTCTCATGCACATGTGCACATGCATTCTCTATTATGAATTTTAAAAATAAACCTTGAAACTAAACAGATGAAAGAAAGCTATGGATCTGCAGCTGACTTGAGCTATATATCATTTAACCTGACTTGGGCACCAAATCATATTTCAAAACTCATTTGCCTTCATACACCTGGCCTGTTCTCTTCACCTGTGTCGTGACTTTCTCCCTACCCGCTTGAATGCTCGCTCTGTAGATGAGGAAGAATCACTTAGGCTAATTATAAGTGTAGTTAAGAACTTTCGTTTCTTGAGTGACTCTTTTTCTTTCTACCGAGTGGAATAGTCAGTATTGAGAGTGATGCATTCAATTAGTATTTTCCTGAAGGAATCTCCAGTTCTATGAGCAATGATTTTGGAGGGTGCCTCTAGAATAAAGTTGGGTGGTTAACTGGATGGAGGTGTATCCTCCTCTTGTGACCATCCTACCCAGATCTATTCCACCTAGTGGAAAGAAGAAACATTCTTTTCTAATTTAGTTTTTTTTTTTTTTTTTTTTTCCTTGCTTGCTTCTTAAGTAAAACCAATCTAGTTTCTTTATCTGCGGCAGAGGAGGAAGGAACAAACAACAAATTAATCAGACAGGAAGCGAATAACCACAGAAGGACGTCTGCCTCTGACTCAGTATGTCACATTTAACAAGAGGCCAGAGCTTGTCCAAAATGGCTGCCCAGAAACCACTTCACGTTTACATGAGGAGATGACGCCTTTTTCAGAGACGGCTTTCTCTCTTAGCTCATGTCTCGCTCACTCTCTGTCTGCCTGTGTTCCCGATCATGCCTCCCTACAGTACCCTTTAACGGTAAGAAGAAAAAAACATATTCAGAATGAATTTATTTCCTTTATCAGCTAGAAGAAAGAAGGAAATAGCTTTTAATGGGCTGTCGTACGTGGGGACAAAGTTGTTTAATGTGTCAGTAGAAAACCTTGCAGTCTATTCTTGTTGCCTGGAATGCTAGTTTCAGCACTGTGGTAACGGGTGGAGGAGAAGAGGGGAGAAAGGGCAGGGGGGAGATCTCTGACTTGTGTTTTGAGCACATATTTAAGCAGATTTTCAATAGAAGTTTCCCTAACCACTGGACAAGTTTAGATCCACAGGAATTTCTTTTCCCATGTAAAATGAAGGCTTATATCAGTAAACATTATCCTTTTCAGCATATGGTAGGTCGTCCACAAAACCACCTTTGAACCTTCAGTTTGGACAGCCACGTTAAGTGTTTTAAAGACAGTTGTCAGGTGCTTCAAAGGAAAGTGCCATTGCTGTTCTGTTTCTGGAAATGTGTTACTTGAGTTCAAATCCCAAACTAAACCATTTCCAAGGAGTCTTTTAGGAAGAAGATAGGTTGTCTTTTTGAATCATTCGATTCATATCCTAGCAGGGTAGTGCATAATTACTATTGCAAATCAAATTCTATAGCATTTGTTACAACTATTTACACTGAGTATGATTAATATTTTGGAATAAAGGATCATCATTTTAAAATTTCAACCCATGTTCTCAGACCTACAGAGTAAGATTAAGGAAAGTTTTTGTAATTAAAAAAAAAGTCTCTAGGATGTGTATGATAAAGCAAATTGATTTATGTTCCCCTTTCCTCTTGGAGCAATATAATAGAAAGCTTTAAAAAATGAAGCAGATATATACAATCTTAGGTACAAGTTTTTAAAAATACTTTAATGGTATAATTTGAGTATGCAGTAGAAGGTAGAGAAGTAGTAACTGAAGAAAAGGCTGCAGGAAGATTCTAATGAAAAAAAGTAGAACAGCTCAGTATCCAGAGAAGGATAAAGGAAAGGCGGGAGAAAGAATGAGACAGGAGGGGCTTGCAATGGCATGGTGGTTAAGGCACTGGACTGCCACATGGCCAACCGCTGTTTGAGTCCTGGACCTGGCAGCTTGCTTTCTTGCTTTTCTTCTCTCTCTGTCTCTCTCTCTGGCCAAATTTTAAAATAGTAACAATAAATGAAATTAAATAAATAACTCTTTCTCTTGGATAGTGGCTCTTCAAGGATTAAGTGTTACTTTCATTAGGTTTTGTTGCTCTTGGTGGGAATATCATCTAGTCAGAACTGGCTTAGGGGCTAGATGGTGGCACAGCAGTCAAACAGCGCTCTGTGAGGCTGACCCACATGGGAAGGCTCCCGGGTCCTGTCCAGACACCTTCCTGAGTACTGGGCATGCACTTGCTTGTGATTGGGCTGGCTGAGGCTGGGATGTATTATGGCATCAGGACCCTGCTGGGAGGGGCTGGGAGGTGTCATGGTGGTTAAGGGTGCTGAACTCCCACATGGCCTACCATGGGTTCAAGTCCCGGACCTGGCCTTTCTCACTTTCCCTCTTTCTCTCTCTGTTCCTCTCTGGTCAAATTAAAAAAAAAATTAAAAAATGGATAAATAAAGTTAAATAAAATAACTTCTTCTTTTTAAAAAAGACCCTGCTGGGGGTGCTATCTCTTTGTCTCCCTTGTTCATGGAAGAAACAAACTTAAAAACAAACAAAAAAGACCCTTCTTTTTTGTAAATCTAAAGAGGTTAAATAATTTACCTAAACTCACAGACAGATTTTTAATCCTCTGAAAAATGGATTCCTCAGTTAATTGTTCACAGCTCTTCAAGTACTCTACTATCTAAGCTTTGCAGGGTTACATATCTCTGAGTGAACTGCAATATTCAGAGAATTCTCATTCTGAAAAGTATTCCGTGGGGTTTGACATCTATTTCATACTGATCATTCATGAAGTTAAATTCTAGACCTGGTATGTAGGCTGGAAGTTCCCCAACCTGTGCTAAAATGTAAGAGCTGCTTCATTCCTGGACCCGTCAGGTTTTATGCCCTACTGAGGTCTGCCTGACATTTCATCAGCATGCCGTTTACTTAGGACATTTCTGGCTATTTAAATTGCAATACATTTTTACTTCAAGGTTTGACTTGCTTTGTTTTTCAAAAATGTCATGCATGTACTTGTTGGAAAGAACATTTCCCCTGGACTGCCATAAATATCTGTCTATATTTTGCAACCTACCACCCTGAAAATTAAAACTGAAAAAAGTACTTGAACAAGGAACACCTTAATCAGTATCTTTTTCTGAAAAATTTAAAATGCACTTTCTACACATCCCCCTTCGCCATGCATTTGTAATGCAGAGGTTTGCGAGGGTGTGCGCATGTGGGCTAGGGTTTAAATCAGCTCATGGTTTCTCTTTCTCATGGTTAAATAGGGGAAAGATGTAACATTTACTGACCACATTCTGTGTGTTAGGCTACTTACTTTTGTTATTTTACTTTCAAAAACGGCTAAAACTTATTAAGCACTGTTTGATTTCACTCTTGAGTACCTGGTTCAGTAGATACTATTACTATCCCCATTTTACTTCAGCAAGTGGAATTAGGAACTAAATGTGCAGGAAGTATTCTAAATTCCCACAGCTTTTTTCACATGTGCAGCTTTAGAGGCAATGTGATCATTCCTATGATTTCCTGAGGTCCTTTTCCAGACCTGGGAATCTGGGATTACAAACAGTTTGTTTTAAATGTCACCGTAACAGTAAATATCTTTTAAGACAAATTATCTCAAGTAAGATATTTTTCTTTCTAATAAGCCTTTGACCTCTTCAGACATAAATTGGGTGACACATCTATTTGTATTTCAAGGCTATACATTCTTTCTTAAATTTGTTTTTTCCCAGAGGGCTGTGTGCTCAACACAGAGAGAGAACATTCCCCAATGGGGCATGGTCATGCCACAATCTTTTTCGTCCATTTCTCCATCCCCTCAGAATTTGGGGCATGTGCGTGCGCGCGCGCACACACACACACACACACACCATGTTTTTCAGGCCACAGGATCAGGACTCAAACCTTGGTCAGCCATGTGGGATCTGACCCCAAAGGCACACAGCTCCTTACCTGCTACTACAAGGCCAGCCCATGGCTATACTTTCAAATGATAAAATGAGTACAGTATATCTAGTGTGTCGATGTGTACTGTGTGTGTGTGTGTGTGTGTGTGTGTGTGTAATGGGGAGCAGGGGCAGATCATAATTCTCTGACAAAATATGGCAGTAACCATTTAGTAAATCTTCAGCTTTGACATGTGAGCCCCTTAAAGATAGTACTTGGAACAGAAGAGAGGCAATGGGGGAAAAAATAGATGCTTTTTAGTTCTATAGATAAAATAGAAAAAGGTAACTTTTCTCTTTCCCTCCGTGAATAATGACAGTAGGTAGGTCATTCTGCTAATCTTTGTTTTCTCACTATTAAAAGAATCTTTGTTATCCATGAGTTTGTATGAAGTTTTGAATTAGTTATGTATACTAGATTAGAAAAATAATTTTACTTCATAACAACCTTTGTTTTCCTTCAGTTATTACTCATACACTAAAATTGTGAGTTTGTGTCCAAGCTCTTGGTCTATCTTTTTTTAAAGTGTACCCATCTATTTTCTCCATGAAGAGAGAGAGAAATGGCACCCCAGGTGAGTCCCCATGCCATAGTCCACCTCCATTTCCAGCCAGCCTGCCTGGGAAGGTCCTGGGACACTAACCTAAGACCTTTCCCATGTGGTCCAGTTGCACTCAACAAGCCACCACCCACCACCCACCGCCAGCCAGCACTAGCCCCACTAGCCAATCAATCTTAACCACACTAGAGATGTTATAGATGCCGTCTTTGAAACACGCCTTTCCCATCTCCTCCCCCAAACCAAATCAACTCTTTATGTAAAAGAACTCTAAAAGGTTTTTTGTTTTTTAATTTCCAGAGGGCATGTGTGCTCACGAGAGAGAGAGAAAGAGAGAGAGAGAGAGAGAGAGAGAGAGAGAGAGAGGGAAAGCACCCCCTAGTGGGGCATGGTCACACCACAATTTCTTCTCCTCCATTTCTCCATCCTGTCAGGATTTGGGGGCATGCACACAGGCATGTTTTTCAGGCCATTGGGTCTGGGATTTGAGCCATAGTCGGCCATGTGGGGTCTGACTCCCTTAACCACAATGCTACAGGGTCCGCCCTAAAAGAAGCGTTTCTAAAATAGCTAAGGACCTTTTGAGTACTGCAAAGACACAAGTCATTGCCATTAAGAAGACAAACCCAAACAGAAGTTGATTTAAGTGATGATCACCTGCTAAAGGTACATTTGGAGAAATGCAGGATTCTGTGTACAGCAAGCGTGTGTTCCACATTCACCTCGAATGGAGAATAACACTGGTAAATAACTGATGCGGTGGGGAGAGGGGCAGCGCTGTTGATTCGCTTGTACAGGAAAACTTGCTTCTCTTCGCCCTTTTGCTTCTTCTTGGGTCCAGCTGCCTTTTCTGTTTCCCCTCTAGTATTGATTTCCTCAATGCTTTGAGCAAGGACATTCAGCCTGAGGTGAGAAAGAGAACAATAATGGCAGCAAACTGGTCTGCAAAGATATTAGAAGTTTCTAAAATGGCCAAATGACATGTGTAGGGGGAGGAGATGTTGCTCAGTGACTGGTAGATATCATAAAATAGAAACTACGGGCCATTGCAGCTGTGAAAAGATTGTGTTAAAGAAACAGGATGACTGTGGTTTACTGTGAGCATCAATTTTCCTGTTGAGCATTTTTACAGGAAGTTGAAGAACAAAGCCAATTCATCTTAATTAGTTCTAATGGTTTTCAGATCTTAAATACATCCAACTAGGTTTGCATCATAGAGGAGTCTCTAAAGAATAGAATCAAGAAAAATTGTGAGTAGGAATCCCAAAACGACGTGCTTTATAAAATTCAGGATGTTAGCAGCAATTTGAATTTGCTAAATGATTTTATTTTTTCAGCGTCACTTGGAGTAGATTGATTCATTGCCTTTGGAATGAATGCCCTTGCAATTGTTTTTTATGGTGGTAATAACTCAGTGTAAAGTTAAGAGCCTTTTCTCATTATAACACTGTTGAGTTAAATCAGCCTACAAAAGAAAGCTGAGGCAAAGTGGGTAAAACAAAAGAACTTATGTGGGCCGGGGTTAAGATGATCACCTGAAGGGCCAGCAGGTGGCGTGGTGGTTAAGACAGACAATATAGTTAACTCCCACATGATCAACTACAGTTCGAGTCCCAGACCTGGATGTTTGATTTCTCACTCTCACATGTGCACTTTTTCTCTCTCTCTCTGTCTCTCTCTAGTCAGTGCACATGCCCTATAGCAAATTAAAAAAATAATAATAATAATAATGAAATTATTTTAAAGAAAAATCGCCTGGACACCAAAAAATCAAATTGTCGTGAATACAGTGTGCTAAGGTCTTACAGATGTCAGGATGATTTTAAAGACAAAGTCCCGAATGAGAGGGAGGAGTAGCAGGGAGTCTTATATAGCAGCAATTGGTTGAATTCTACAATAATGAATTTAGCAGGATAATTTCACTATCCCCTGGAGCCATTTTGTCATTAAGTCATCCCCTTGGCTTAATTTTGGGCCAACTGTGGAGACAGTGAGTCTGTAATGTCAAGGAGGAATGTATTTCGGCAACAAGGATGCTCATCAAGCAAAAAAGTCCAGCAAGGCTAGGTAGCATCTTGAGCTATTTCATGTGCACATTCCTGAGAAAGCCACTAAATGTGTATAAGTTTTATTTCTTTATCAAGCTGACTTAGGTAGACTGGAATCTACTGTTTTCAGGGGAAACTGGTCTATTTTGGGATCTATCCGCTCGCTCTCTCAGAGTTTCAGTTTAATGATAGAACATTTAAGCATGAGTAATTCCATTTTGGTCTGGTATGTTGGGGGCCTAGCAAAGAGCTTATTCCAAAACAGTGACCTCTAACACTTTTTAATTAATAGTTATATATATTCTAAATTTAATTCTGTTAGTATTTTTAGTCAAACAAAAACAACTGTGTATGTATGTGATATTGTGTGTGTGTATGTGTATGTGTATGTGTGTGTGTGTGTGTGTATATATTTTATATATATATATATATATATATATATATATTATATATATATATCAAGAGAGAAGTATATATATGTGCATTTATTTATTATTTTTTAAGAGATTTTTTTGCTATGGGGCATGTGTGCTCACCAAAGAGACAGAAAGACAAAAAGCAAGAAATCACCCCCAGGGTGATTATGTAATTCCTTCTCCTCCGTTTTCCTCTTGGGATTTTTGGGTACACATGCACACATACCCGGTGTGAACTTTAAGCTGCCAGGTCCGGGACTCAAACTGCCGTTGACTACGTGGAAGTCCAGCAATGTAGGCATTATGCCATCTGATGATCCCTATATGTTTATTTATAAGCAAGAAGGACTTACATCAAAATAACAAGAGTTATCTCTGGGTTTTCTTTACCCCTTGCCTTTTTCTTCCAAAATTTAATTACTATTAAATTTTTTTCTTCAGTGTGTTATTTTCATCTTTGTGTATTTCAGATTGTTCTCTACAGTGCTTCTTTTGGAAGCAGGAAAAAAAATTGGAAAAAAAAAAAAAAAAAAAAAACCTAGCCTAAGAAACAAAGAGTACAAAAAAATACATGAAAAACGTTTTATATATATATATATATATATATATATATATACACATATATATATATAAAATGTAAAATAAAAATAAATGTAAATAAAAATAAACTACAAATAGAAAATAACAAGGGCAAGAGAGCAGATGGATCTTTTGATCTGTCCTATTGTGTTATTTCTAGGCACCCTCCTCCCATACAGACAAATAAAATACTCCTCCCTTGATTCAAACTTTTTGAAAAAAAAAAAAGTTTACTTTTCCTCGTTTTAGGTATGATAGCATTTAAGGGTGACTTCAGGGGAGACTTAGAGACTAAAATGGTTTATATATTTAAATCATCCAAAATAGTGATGAAATATAACAGATTTTCAATTTTTTCTCTGAACCTGGCTTCCTACTCAGGATTAGATGTTGGCCTTCTGATGATCATCAGTTGTTTCGTTGAACTGTTGTTTCATTGGGGGAATTCGCCCCTCCTCATGTTGTCCTGTAACATGGGCCTCACACAGTACCTTTGAGATGAATTTTAAGCTGAATACAAGAAAGTAAGAAACAGATTATTTAACTAGCCCATTCCCTGTATCCTAAGGAAATCAGTCATTTAACTTCCAGGGATAATTCTGATTTCTTAGATGAGCACATTGAAGAAGAACTCATGAGTTTCCTGGGGCCAGTGTAGACTTAACTGTATGCTGTGGAGGAGCCATGGCTGGCCAGACCATTAGTCAAGAGTAGGGTGTCCCTGGTGACCAAGATGACATATTTAGCAAATGTGTCCAGGTCACAGGATGTCCTAGTCGGTCTGTGTTTGATCAGTGTGTGATGTTGTCTAACCTGAGAGTTAGACCATTCTGTTGACCTAATGGCATTCTAGTAAAGCCAGTGACACCAACCATTTCATTCATGGAATTAGGAAAGCCCAGAATTTCTAAATATTGATGTGTATTTTTATGTGTGTATATGTTGGATATATATGTGGGGGGGGGGGGCAACAAAAAGAACTAATAATTGTAGTTTAAGTCATTTATGCACAATAGTCTACTCTGTTCCCTCAACTCATAAAACCAATTTCTTTATAAAAGATTCCTCTCCTCTCCTCAATTGTTTTTTACCTCAAATTTTATGAATTTTTTCAATGATTCATTCCATTATTAAATAAAGTTTTGGCAATCACTTCATACCCTAGGGTTCAGGCTCATTTCTAAATTTATTTAATGCATGATAGTCCAAAAATATCTTGGGTGAGAAATCAATTGATCAATAGTGTTTTCACAATGGGTAATACACAAATATGTGTTGTTATAACTGTGCCTTGGAACCAGCAGGTGGCATGGTTGTTAGGTGCTGAACTCCCACATGGTCAACTGCAGTTAGAGTGCCAGACTCAGCAGCTTGAAAATCACTCTGGGTGTGTGTGCATGTGTGCCCGAAATCCCAGGAGGAGAATGGAGGAGAAGGGATTACAATGTGGCCATCTCCCCAGAGACTGATTTCTCACTGTCCATCTCTCTGTCTCTCTCCGGCAAGCACAGGTGCAAGAACCTAAAAACAAAACAAAAAAACTTTGTGTTATCTTGCTAAGACTGCCATAACAGAAGAATACATATTAGGGGAGTCAAATAACAGAAATTTGTTTTCTCGGGGTTCTGAGGGCTAAAAGGCCAGGATCACGGTGTCAGCAAGTTTGGTTGCTCATGAGGCCTCCCTCTGTCGTTTACAGATGGCTTCCTTTCACTGTGTCTTCACGCTTCCTCTGTGAGTGCACACCCCTGGTGTCTCTTCCTCTTATGAGTACACTAGTCATGCTGGATTAGGACCCCACCCTCATAGCTGCTTTTCTTCTTTTTTTTTTTTTTTTTTTTTTTGGGGAGAGGTTTTTTTTGCTATAGGGCGCGTGCGCTCGCCAGACAGACAGAGAGAGACAGAGAGACAGAAAGCAGGAAATCACCCCCCAGGGGGGATGGCCACGCCGCAATCCCTTCTCCTCCATTCTCCTCTCGGGATCCTGGGCACGCACGCACACGCGCCCGGCGTGAGTTCAAGCCGCCGGGTCCGGGACTCGAACAGCGGTCGACTACGTGGGAGTCCAGCGACATAGCCATTATGCTAACTGCTGGTCCATCTTTTTTTCTTTATTGGCAGAGAGCACGCACACTCATCAGAGAGGGAAAGAAAGCACCCTCCAGTGGGCCATGGTCACACCACAACTTCTCCTCCTCCCTCCCTCACTCCCTCCCTCCTTTCAGGATTTTGAGCATGCTTGCATTCAAGCCTGGTGTGCTTTTCAAGCCATCTGGACCAGGATTTAAACCGCAGTTGGCCATGTAGGATCCGGCTCCCTGCCCACAGCACTTAACTAGTGTGCTCTGGGGCTGATCTCCTAGCGGACTCACTTTAACTTACTCACCTCTTTAAAGACCCTGTCTTTAAATACAGTCACAGTCTGAGGTACTGGAGGTCAAGGCTTCAACATGAATTTGGGGGAATACAGTTCAGTTCATAACGCGGTGTGAAGACATCAAAAGTCTTTTCTAGCTTTGAGCTTTTCGTGTGTGTGTTCTTGTAAAACTCTACACACCAGGTGAACATTTTAGGATGTTCTCTTACAATGCCTTGCTTTTCTTCTTATGATGAAAGTTATTTAAATGTTGAAATTATTCTTAAAAATAAATGAATAATTCTCAAAGTGTACGTAATTAAACGTTCAATGTCTGGAGTAAGGAGTGGGTGAGGGGTAAGTCTCAGCAATTGGAGAGGTCTGTGACCTGCCAACTATGGGAGCCCACCCAGGCCAGGGAAGCAGGACTCAGTGCATGGCTGATAATGACGCAGGAGAGCACAGACCATCCGGCCCTAGTTCTCTTCTTGTCCCAAGGCCCCTCCTGGCCCCAGGACACAGCTGCCTTTCCTGCCAAGCTCCTGTGTTTCAAGGGAAGAAGCAGATGTAGCAAGGCCCAGTGGTCAGGCTGCTTGACCTGACCGAGTTGATCTCTGTAAGAAGAGGCTGATTCGTGAGAACCAAACCCATAAAGGTTCCAGTTAGTTGACCAGAATCCACTCTCTCCTAGGTATTCAGATAACAGGATGACAGCGGTGAGTTGGTGAACATGGGACCAGATGAAACGAATGAGTCTTGAGGGAGATTTTACCACCAAGCATAAACTGTTCCAAGGAGCCCATCTATCAGGCCCAGCAGACAGACCAGGCTTCCAGTCAGGCATGCAGCTCCACTCGCAGCCACTGTAGGCAAAGCCAGGGCCCTCAGCTCAGTCAGAGAGTCCCTCTCTCCTCAGGACTCAGTAGCTTGCTCCCTGTCCTCACTCTCACGTTAGACAGATGCTAGACACAGCTTTGGATGGCATACTCTGCCAAGCCATGCCGACAGCTTGATGCTCACCATTTCACTGCATCCTCCCAGCCACTCCCCACTGACAACTGGAAAAGAGAGGCTCCAGGAGGTCACATCCTTGGCCCAGATTCTTAGATGGCAGAGCAGGAGTTCAGAACCCAGTTCAGGCCTGATCCAGGTCCTCATGTTCTCACTTTTTCATTTCAGAAAGCACACTGGTGTCTGGTAAAGCCCAAAGTACTCCTTCTAGGACTGTTTTTAAATGCATAAAACTAAGTAGAGGGGATTAAAAGGAAACTTATTGTATCAAATTACGTACTTCTTTATGAACGGTTTAGACAAGATCTGGTGACAGAGGTAAACATTGTCAGAATTTCAAAGGAGAGCTGCAATAATTATAATATGATACCAAAATATCACTGAGATGCTATTGGTGAAAAGCGTCTCTGTGGTTTATAATCTGCATATTATTGAAGGAAATGCGAAATTTCAGTTAGAGCTGAGTGGAAATAATATGTACTTGTTTCCATCCAAGTTCACCCACCCCTGAATTCTAGCCACAGGCCCCATGGGTGTGTGGGTCCCATCAGGGATCTGTCAGACTGGTCTGTCAGGCTCTGGCTCTGGTATCCTGTCTCTGAGGCGAGCCGTTAAATCCAGGAGACAGGCACACCTGAGTCTCCCAAGTTGGAGGAGTTCCATTTCATGGTGGAGTTGGAGGCCTCCAGGAAAGGGAGTCCCAGGCTTCACACTAGCCAGCCCCTCTGCAACAGGACCAAGTGTTGGCCCAGACCTCACAATGCACAGGGGAGATGTTGGACGCCATTTTGGCAAGCGCTCAGCTTGTGCGATACCTCCCTGGGTCTTTCACTCTGCACCTACTTAGTAAGGGCCCTACTTTGTTCCAGGTATCAGAGAGACAGCCAACAAGGGGGCCTAGCAGTGAGTCTAGCATGGCGGGCATGAGATTGGTCTTTGTTGGCCTACACGGTGAATAAGGTGGCAAGAGTGGAGGCTGGGCTTCTCTAGACTTCTCTTAGTCTGGAGAATTCCAGTCTACACCCTGTAGTTATTTGGCTAGAAAGGAGCAGAGACTACCTGGCAGCTCGGTAACCTATTAGCAGCTGGGTGGGAGTGGGAAGAGTTCATCTAGACAGGAGTGAGAGAAACGGGACTGGGAGAGAAGCAACATCTCTCCCTGCACAGACACAGAAAAGAGTACTTACCTCTGCATCACCCTCAAAAGTGAGAGCCTTCCCGTTGTTCATCTAAGTTGGCCAGGAAGGGAAGCAGCACTTCTAGCAAGACTTTTTAATAGATTCTTGCACCCTGAACTTCGGTTTTGCCTGCTTCTTTCTTTCTTTCTCTCTTTCTTTCTTTCTTTCTTTCTTTCTTTCTTTCTTCCTTTTTTTTTTTTTTTTTTAAGAAGTTTTTGCTATAGGGCACGGGCCCTAGCTAGAAAGACAGAGAGACAGAGAGACAGAAAGCGAAAAATCACCCCCACAGGGGGGATGGCCACAACGCAGTTCTTTCTCCTCCGTTCTCCTCTCGGGATCTTGGGCACGCACGCACACGCACCTGGCGTGAGTTCATGCCACCGGGTCTGGGACTTGAACCTCAGTCAACTGCGTGGGAGTCCAGCGATGTAGCCATTACACCAACTGCTGATCCCTTGCCTGCTCATTTCTACAATCTGACCATGACCCTGGCTCTGGCCACACTAGCCCTCTGGCCCATGTAGTTCATACAGTTCCCCCAAGGAGTTGTGGTCCAGAAGTTTATTTATAAGCCAGTTAGTGCACAGACAGTGCTTGAACAGTAACAACAGAGAAGTAATTGTAAAATAATGAAGGAGGACTTTCAAGATGACAGGCCCCTGAAGGGTCCCCATTCCACAGTCTCGCCCTCACCTCAGTTCAAGTTGATCTCTGCAGTCAGAGAATGACTCGTGAGAACCAAACCCAGAGAGTTTCCAGTTAGTTGACCAGAATCCACTCTTTCGTAGGTATTCGGATAACAGGATGACAGAGGTTAGTTGGTGAACATGGGACCAGATGAAATGACTGAATCTTGAGGGACATTTCTCCACCAAGCACGTGGATGAACTGTTCCAGGGAGTCTTCTCCCAGGCTCACTGAGTGGGCTTCCTGCTTCCTTGGCAAGCCGCCTCTCCCAGCTCCGGTAAGGACATTGATTTGACTCCACATCTTTGCCGGGTGGTCAGGCCTGAATTCAGTTTCAGATCCCTGTTCTTCCTCCTGGTCCTAGGACATGTCCAATCCTGAGGCTTCTGACAGCGCCTTCTGCAGTTGGAGAACCCCTTCATAGAGGCTCCCCTAATGCAAGCACCCAGCCCTGTTTGCGTGTCTAGTTGGCTTTTGGTTGGGGAATCAGTGTCGTGTAGAACATGTGTTAAGGAACACATTTCACAAGAATCCTTGTCCAGGTCAGTTCCTTATTGAAATTCAGTTAAAGGTGTAGCACTAATCAGCCTGCCGGAAAATGCTTACACATTATTAAAAGGGCCAGGAGTGAAGTGAGGTCATCCAATGAAAGAGTGGGGACTGAAAGGACTTGATTTGAATGAATTGCCCTAGGGTGCTGTAGTGGATGCGCATGTGTAAAATAGACATAATCAGGCTAGCTGTGCAGAGTCATTGCAGTTAGAACAGTGTAAGTAACCATCCTGGGTCCAATTTATTTTCAATAAATGGTAGCTGCTCTTGCTACTGTGGGTTTTTTTTTTTTTTTTTTTTTTTTTTTTTTAATTTCATTTTCTAGACAGCCCACTTGGAACAGAACTGTTCCAAACTGCCTTAATTCTCACTTTCCACAGCTATGTCAAGCCCAGCAATGTCCTTTCAGCTTTTCCATTCCATTTCTATTCACAGAAAGCAAGCTGTCTCGCAGGATTGTAATAGAGAGTATTTGTTTCACGGTATGAATTTTCCACATTAACTTTTAGCAGCTGAACTAAATTAATACTTCAAATTCTGAGAAATTGTTTTCTACTATTAAGAAAGAGGAAAAATAATTCTATTTGAAATTTGGGATTCATATTTCATAGAAATAATAATAAACTATATATGTGTGTATATATGGTTACTGTAAGAGAGAAAGAAACGTGAGAAAGCCCTCTGCAGAGGGGATGGCCATGTCACAATCCCTTCTCCAGTCTCTTCTTGGAATTTTGGCGTGCACACACATACACCCAGCATGTTTTTCAAGCCACAGGTGTGAGACTCAAGCTGTGCAGTCACCCTTGTGGTATCCAGCCGCCTTAACCACCACCCCACCAGTTGGCCCTAGAAATAATGTATTTCATTAGTCAGTGTCCAAGGCTGCCCAGGTTTAAGGCTCAAACTCCACGATGGAGCTTTCCAAATTGTAGTGCATATGACTCACCAGGGATCTTGTTAAAGTGCTGAGGCAAATTCAGTGGGGGCAGAGGGGACTGAAAGTGGGCTTTCTTTTTTCTTTTCTTTTCTTTCTTTTTTTTTTTTTTTTTTTTCAGGTCTTTGCCATAGGACACATGCTCTCGCCAGAGAGGGAAAGTGAGAAATCACCTCCCGGGGGGATGGCCTCACCACAGTCCTTTCTTTTCCATTCTCCTCTTGGGATTTTGGGCACACACACACACGTTTCTGGTGTAATTCTCAAGCTGCTGGGTACTAGGTTTGAACCAAGGTCAACCATGTAGGAGTCTAATACCTTAACCACCACACCACCTTTTGACCCCAAGAGCAGATTTTCTTTTTTTAAGAGGTTTTAGCCTTAGGTCACATGCACTCACCAGAGAAAGAGAGACAAAAGTGGTGAGAGGGAAAGTGAGAAATCTCCCCCCAGGGTGGCCACGCCACAATCCATTCTCCTCCTGGGATTGTGGGCATTCATGCACATGTGCTTAGAATGATTTACAGGCTATTAGATCTAAACTCCTACTGTGGTCAACCACGTAGGAGTCCTGTGACGTAACCACCATGCTATCTGCTGGCCCCAAGAGCGGACTTTCTAACATAACAGCTCCTGAGTGCTGCCCATCCTGCTGATCTGGAACCTCACCTTGAGTACCAAGGACTGGGTGGGAGAAGCTGGTGTTACTTAGGTGCAGAGCAGGTGTGGTGTGGCCAGGGCGAGGGTCTCAGGTGAGGCCCAGGAACAGGACACCAAGGAGTGGGGACAAGGCTCATGGCTGGTGTAGTTCCCGGGTGCCTCCTTGCCATCGTCTCTCCTGCCGTTGGTGTTCCCAGGCTGCCCCCTCCACTGCTGTTACCCCCACACTCTCCCACCCAGCCATAGCCACGCCTTCCCTTTGTTCCCTGAGCAGATGCACTGCAGAAAGCACCTCTCTGGTTAGCAGCCTGGACGCCATAGTTCTTACTCCGCCTCCTGCCTCTTTATTCTCTGATCCCACAGGTCGAATATTCCTTATCCAAAATACTTGGGACCGGAAGTATTTCAGATTCGGTATTTTTCTCAGATTTTGCAATATTCACACATACATATTGAGATATCTTGGGGAAAGTACTCAAGCCTAAACACAAAATTTGCCTGTTTCATATACACTTTACATATGTAAGCTGAAGGTGATTTTATACAATAGCACTTGACTACAACCTGGCACGTGAGGTTAGGTGTGGAATTTTCCACTGTGGCATCATGTTAGCACTTAAAAGTTTCAGAGTTTGAAGCATTTTGGATTTCAAATGTTTGGATTTGGGACGTTCACCCTATATACGGAGGTACTAAGGAATGCAAAGATAGGAGTGGCTGGTCACCGAGTGCATCACAGATGAGGACTAAACCCACGCCCACCCTCCATCCCACCTGCCTCACTCTTCTCTTCCCATCACACGCTATCCCTTCTCTCCCTGGAGGGCTGGGAGCACTTTGAGGGCAGGACAAGAAACAGAGTCCTCTTAGTGTTCCTGCAGTGAATACCCAGAACTAGGCCAGTGTCAGGGATCTCTGAGAAAATGGAGAAGAAACCCAAGGGGGGAGGGGGCCTGGGGCAGGAATGGAGAATAAGAAAGAATTTCATCTTAAAAATGAATGAGGAAGAAGAGTAGCTTGAAGCAATTTGGTTTTCCATCAACTTGGCCAAGATACATTTCTAGTAGTTTCATGACAACCTTCCTGCTTACTCAGGCCTCATGCCTTGAGTCCGCTGTTCCGCCGCAGTGGGTAGTGAGCAGGGGGAGACACTGGATCAGACTTTTCATCTCTTCAGGCACCTTGGCTTAGCATCCCCCCAGCTCAGTCCTTCCAGAACAGCAACATCTTAGCAATGCGGTAAAGATAACCCCATTCGTTCTATTTGTGTGTGTTTATTTTTGATAAGAGGTTTTAGCATGCACCTACCTGCCTGGGAGAGAAACAGTGAGAGAGAAAGTGAGAAATCATCCCCCCTGGGGGATAGCCAGGTCACAATCCCTTCTCCTCCATTCTCCTGCTGGGATCTTTGGTATGCACACGCACGTGCCTGACTTGAGTTTTAAGCTACCAGGTCCAGGACTTGAGCTGCAGTCAGCCATGTGGGAACCCACTAATGTAACTGCTATGCCCTCTGCTAGCCTCAACCTCATCCCTATTAAAAGTTAACCGATGAGGCCAGCCTCATTGCATAATGATTAAGGGAGCCAGGGCTCACATGACTGACTACAATTTAAATCCTGGCTCCAGAGGCATAAATAGCATGCCAGGGGTACAGCACATGCATGCCCCAAATCCTGACAGAGTAGAGGAATGGAGGAAAAAAGATTTTAATATGACCATGCCCGCATTGGGAGGTGCTTTCTCTTCATGTGTCTCTGTCTCTCTCTGCGGAGTACAAGAAAATAAAAATAAAGTAAAAAAATTAAAATTGACTTAGGTAAAGTCAATTTTGGGGAAAAGAAAGAAGATTAAGACAGAGTATTCCTAACAAGTCTAATGCATGACTGTACTTTGTTTTGTTTTTACAGATCTATCAGCAAGACTGTTGAAAGCCTAAGTGTCCAAGATGCCCGTCCCACCCCCTCCAGCACCCCCACCGCCACCAACATTTGCGCTGGTGAGTGTCACACCATTTTCCATGCCTAGAAAGTCAGTGCACAGAGATTGGTAAAGTATATTTGCATTCCGGCTTAAGTGCAATATGACAGGCTCTCCTGATGCTCAGCGTAAGCCAAGCCCTGAGACCGAGTGAACTACGCACAGCTTGATGGGTTAGTTTGTTTAAGGTCTCCCACGATGCATAGCACAAGTGTGGAATGTGGATGGTTGGGTTTCTTCTGCCTCATCCATCTAGGGATGCACGCTGGCCCAAGATGGGGCACAGGAGCCGTTCTGAGACCAGCACGCATTGTTACTGTTCGAATGAACTCAACATCCAGCCGACAGTCCAGAAATCCATCTCTGCAGTGCATCCGTCCATGAAAGTGTCTTCCAGTCTCACTTCTTTCTTTCCCTCTGCCTTTTCCCTCTTTCTTCTCTTGGTTTTTGACGGGTTTCATCACTCTACCACCACCTCTTCCATATACACTCACACACCCCCTTTAAATCTAGCCTCACATTTAGAAGTCCACTTCCCAAGGGAATTTTTTTTTTACAAGACTTATCCTGGTCCCTTGGTATCCCCATCCTGGGAAGTACACCTTTGTCCAGGAAGTCGGCAGCCCTCTGCATGGTAATACAAAAAGTCTCTGAGACCCACTCCATTACAAAGGCTTCTCCCAGCAGGTGAAGCCTTAACTGCTAAGCAGCCTCACACTGGTGCCTTCATTTTTCCCATGGGGAAATTGGACTCAGAGAGGAAAATTCTCTGCTCCAGGTTTACGTGGGACACATTTCTGTAACCAGTCTGAGTTTGGAAGCTAGCTGGGAGAAACTGACCACTAATTAGCCTCTTGCTACTCAAGGCATGATCTTCCAACTGCTTGTTAGAGTCCAGGAAGATGAGACAGAAGTTAGTTGAAAGTGAACATTTAGAAATATTCACAGTGGGGCCAGCTGGTGGTGGCGACCAGATCTCACATGGCTGACCTTATGGCTGGCATCCTGGACCTAGTGGCTTGAAAAACACACCAGCTACATATACATGTGTGCCCAAAATCCTGAGGGGAAAATGGAAGAGAAGGAATTGTGTCTTGGCCATGCCCCCTGCCAGGTCCGGGACTTGAATCATGGTCAGCTATGTGGGAGTCCAGAGCCTTAACCACCATGCCACCTATTGGTCAGGAAAATAATTTTTTAAAACTGGTCCCCCATGTAGGTAAGTTTCAGAAGCCCTGATCTGGCAAACATAGCGAAATTCATTTATCAGGGCCAGCATGTGCCACGGTGGTTGAGGGTGCTGGACTCCCACCTGGCCAAATGTGGTTCAAGTCCTGGACCTGGCAGCTTGCTTTCTCACTTTCCCTCTTTCTCTCACTCTGTCCCTCTCTGATTACATTAAAAATAAACAAATAAATAAAGTTAAATAAAATAATTCTTAAAAATTTTTTTAGAAAAGAATTCTTTTAGGGACCAGCAGTTAGCATAGTGGCTATGTCGCTGGACTCCCATGTAGTTGACCGCGGTTCGAGTCCTGGACCTGGTGGCTTAAACTCACGCCGGGCACATGTACGTGTGTGCCCAAGATCCCGAGAGGAGAATGGAGGAGAAGGGATTGAGGCATGACCATCCCCCTTGGGGGCGTGATTTCTCGCTTTCTATCTCTATGTCTCTCTGTCTTTCTGGCAAGTGTACGTGCCCTATAGCAAAAAAAAAAAAAAAAAAAAAAAAAAAAAAAAAAAAAAAAAAAAAAAAAAAAAAAAAAAGAAAATAATTCATTTGTCAGTGTTATTCCAAAAGTGTGTTTTGTGTACCCCTACTGGATAGTACATGGATTAATTTTTTTAAACTGTAATTCTCTTGTGTTTATTTTCATGTGTGTTCTAAAAATTATAACTAGCACATGAAATCTGAGGTTTAATAGTGAGTTAATTTAAAATAAAATGTTTATTCATGGAAAAACAGTATCATAAGTAATATAGCAAATTGACTTGATGAAACATTAAATGATTAATGACACAAATGGCATGAGAAGATGACAGAAATCATAAATGTGAACCAGAAGGACTGAAGTTTAGAAAGTCCTTGTTTATCCTGTTAACGCATTTCTAGCATGATTCCTAACTCAGAGCAAGGTCCTGGAGAAAGAAGACATAAAGATGGGCAAGGGAAAGATGTGCTGGTGGCCGTCACAGGACACTGCGCTGGTGGGGTAATGCACTGAGGGCCCAGGCCTGCCATGTGAAAGGAGTTAGCACTCACGAAGATCAGGTGTCAAGATAAGTTTTGTAGCAGGGCCAAAGCCATGAAGGTTGCTGACCCAAACCATTAAGAGATCTCATATGGACATATCACTTAACCTCTCTAGGCCTCAGATATTTTCTATCCTTCAAATGAAGATGCTGGATAATTTCAAAAGCTCTTACCAAAATGTTCAAGGTATAAAACAAACTTCAGAGTAATAGAAGATAATCTCATTAGCAAGAGCAAGCTTTATATGCAGAGAACATATCTGGAAGGGTAATTGAGGGCCTCGCAGGCTTGCTCTAGGGGAGTTTGGGGATTGATGGGGAAGGAGCATTTCAGAACCACACTTACCCTTCGCCTGGTCAGATTTCGGGAAGGCTCTGGAGTCAGTCTGCCAGGGTTTGAATCCCAGCTCTTCCTCTTAGTAACTAGGTGACTGGGGCAAGTGATCTAACTTTCGTTAGCCTCTGTGTCTGAATAGTGAAAGTAGTAACTCACAGGGTTGACGAAAACTAAATGAATTAATATTCATAAAGTACTAAAAACAGTGTCTGGCCCAGAGAAAAAAGTGATATCGTGTGAGCTGTTATTATCACAAGCAAGAAATACTTCATGAGTTAATTATTTCAAGATGCTTCTAACTTAATATAATTCTGTTTTGCCTACTTCTGGCTTTCCCTGAGCACTCCCTCTCCCTCCAGCACTGATAGTAAAAGCAGAGTGAGGTCTGGAGCCATGAACTTGCTCAGGGTTACCTTCCGTAGCCCTCACTGACACATCTGAAATCACATCTCTTTCAGAAGGGTTGGGCCCAGCCTAGAAGGATCATCAAGTCCCCTGGAAGGACCATTGGTTTAGGGACAGCCAGACTCTCCCTGGGACCAGAGACAACTAAGCGCGCTTCCAGGCATGACTGATACAGGCACATGTCTACTTCTAACTCCATATGTTGGATGTTCAGTGGCTCCACTCCCTAAAATAACCCAGATGGAATGAAATACCAGTTTCATAGTCAGAGTCTTTTCTAGGAATTCTGTAAATAAAAGAAAATACCTATTTTTTTTATTAGGGAGAGATTTTTGCTATAGGCAGTGCACTTGCTAGAAAGAGAGAGAGACAGAAAGTGAGAAATCACCCCCCGTGGGGATGGCCACACCACAGTCCCTTCTTCTCCATTCTCCTCTCAGGATTATGGGCACACATGCACATGCACTTGGCATGAGTTTTAAGCCTCCGAGTCTGGGACTTGAACCTTGGTCAACTATGTAGGTGTCCAACAACATAACCATCATACCATTTGCTGGTCCTGAAAATACCATTTTAAAACAGTGCAATAGCCACTCTGCAATTTCTGTGGGTTAAGCTTTCAGAAAAGGTTTCAACATCAGAAACACCTTAGGCTTCAGGGGCATGAGAGACCTTTAAGGGGTAATAAAAATATTCTGCATCTTGATTGTCGTAGTGGTTACATGAGTGTATATATTTGTCAGAACTCATAGAACTACAAACCAAGGGATGCTTTCGCCTTATGTAAATTATATCTCAGTAAATCTGACTTAAATTGAAAAGAACAAAAAGGCATTGTTGACAATGTATACAGAAAAAAAAATACTTTCTAAATTTAATGGGTTCTTAAAATGATTTAGCTGACCTTTTTGCTAGCTAATTCTTCCCTTGAGCTAAGTTAGTTCAAAAGATGGAAAAGGGAAGATAAATTTTGGAGAATAGAGCCCAGAATTATCCTGCAGAACCCTCTCTGACTTAAAGTTTTTTTCTTATATCTAGCCATCTAACCCTAACGTGGCTCTGTTGATTATGGCCAGACCATGGTCTGGATTTTCAGAGATTTTTATCAGGGACTGATTCTTCCTGCCTTAAAAAATGAATGCAATTTATTGCTGCATCTGTTCCCAGGTTTCTTGGTCTTTAAGAGAATGACATGGGTTCTAAAACATCTGCGGAATTTACAGTCTATCCCCAAGGACCTTAATAGCAAGGACCTTCCAGTACCCTACCTGTCCTAGCCGAGCACTGTAGGGCATGACTTTAAAGCAAAAGATGAATGCACATTGTATGGTTTCCTCAGGCCAATACAGAGAAGCCCTCCTTGAATAAGACGGAGCAGGCTGGAAGAAATGCTCTTCTCTCTGACATCAACAAGGGGAAGAAACTGAAGAAAACAGTCACCAATGACAGAAGCGCACCGATACTGGACAGTGAGTGAAAACTTATTTTCCATGGAGATAAATGGTTTGTGGCCTGACAATCAACTCTACCCCTCCCACTTAAAAAAAAAAAGTTTTTTGGTTAACAACAGCTGCGAAGCTAGCAAAATAAGGGACTGTGCCACTCATTGTAGGCCATGACTTTGGCTTGGGTTCCCCTCTCATGCTGCAGGAAGCTAGTATAATAATTCTTTGTCCGAGACATACACAGCAGTGATTCTCTGAATTCTTCACAACAGTTTCTGGAGATTAACCCATTGCTTCTGGCACTGTAGATCAGGAGGCAGCATGAACTGTGGAAAGAGCCCTAGCCTTAGAATTGCAGGATGTGGGAACCAGCAGTTAGCGTAATGGCTATGTCGCTGGATTCCCACGTAGTCGACCGCGGTTCGCGTCCCGGACCCGGTGGCTTAAAACTCACGCCGGGCACATGTGCGTGCGTGCCCAAGATCCCGAGAGGAGAATGGAGGAGAAGGGATTGCGGCGTGACCATCCCCTCTGGGGGGTGATTTCTCGCTTTCTGTCTCTCTGTCTCTCTCTGTCTGTCTGGCGAGCGCACGCGCCCTATAGTGAAAACCTCTCCAAAAAAAAAAAAAAAAGAATTGCAGGATGTGAGTTCAAGTCCTGGTGCATCCATCACATGCTCTCTCCAAGCCATACTGTCTTCATATCATAAAGTAGATACGATAATGCCTGTTCTCCTGACCGCACAAGTTTATTGTGCACTTCAAATGAGAGAATGCCTATAAAAGTGCTTTGTGGTCTGCAAATATAACTCAAATATAACTCAAATATAGGATATGGTTATTAGGAGCGTGGAGATGGAGGAAATGAGATCACAACCTTGTTTAATCTACCCATCTAAGCCTGAGATCCTTTCTGGAATAGGCTATGTATAAACACACAAGTATCCATAACACAAAGGTTACTTCGTAATATTTACAACAGAGTGAAACATCATCCAGGACTAGAATCTACTGGTAATTAATAATCACATTCTGAGACTGTGTCCTCACATTCCTAGACTTTGTCACTGCCCGCCAGATGTCCCTAAGAGTCATCTGAGACAAGAGATCCTATAGGAAGTAGAGTAATCCACTAAAAATTGCCATATGGAGCTTTGTAGACTTGTAGACTTTGTAGAATATTGATGCAGGATTTTAGCAAAGTAGAGGTTTAGAGGGGCTTAGGGGAATCCCTGGGAGAAGTCCCTAATGGGTAGAGAAGGAAGAAGGATCAGAGTTAAGAGAGAACACTGGTATTTGGAAAATGGCAAGTAGGGGAAGGGCCACCTTTAAACATCCTAAGTTACTGGGTAAGGTTCTGCAAATGTCAATGTGCCACCCCTCAAAAAGGAACTGTGGGGCTTTTTGACTTTTGACTTAACACATTCTGACCTCTGGCTCAAAGTACCCACAAAAGTGATAAGGTTATGGGAACCAGCAGTTAGCGTAATGGCTATGTCGCTGGACTCCCATGTAGTCAACCGCGGTTCACGTCCCGGACCCGGTGGCTTAAAACTCACGCCGGGCGCGTGTGCGTGCGTGCCCAAGATCCCAAGAGGAGAATGGAGGAGAAGTGATTGCGGCGTGACCATCCCCCATGGGGGGTGATTTCTCGCTTTCTGTCTCTATGTCTCTCTTTCTCTGTCTGGCGAGCACACGCGCCCTATAGCGAAAAACCTCTCCAAAAAAAAAAAAAAAAAAAAAAAAGTGATAAGGTTATGGTAAAATACCTTACTCCTCCTGATCAGTGTCACAAGATTCTTCCTGAGAGGAGCCAAAGCAGTCACTTGTATCCGGGAAGCCTTGGTCCAGCAGCCATGTGGATCATGATCCCTGGTATGGGACCAGAGGAGTTGTCAATCTTTAGACAGAGACCAGCAGTTCTCTCTGCTATAGGAGGGATTCTAGGGCTCTAGAGATGTGGGTATGAATTTTCCACTGATGTTGAAATAGACTGGACAGTCTGGACCTATTCCCGAATCCACTAGGGGAAACTCACTGTATTCTTCAAGGTTCATTTCTCCTCCCATTAAGTGGAAATAGTGTTAGTTTTTCTAGCTGCTTAGTGGTGTTAACAATGTGCTTTGCTTCACAGAAACAGTGCAATCCTGTGCATGCCCTGATTGTCATGCACTTACGTCAACACCTATACTACGGTTCCAAGCTTTTTGCAAATGGTGAAACTTACCTGTGCTCTCGTATTCATTTGCATGTGAAACCCCCCTGTGCTCAGTGCCAAAATATTGAAGGTGATGGTGCCTGAAAGTTCTTGGATTCAGCCCTGTCTTGCCATTTAACTGCTGCTGAAATGAGCTGGCCTCAGTTAGCTATCTTCAACTGCAGCTTCTCTGTCTGAAAAATGGACAGCTGTTCCAGTAAGAGCATTACTGGAAGATATAGCGTACCCGTCTCTGAACTTTCCGTATCATGTAATTGTGTCTTATATCAGTGCAGTATTCTGAAATGTATCATTCACTAATGAATAATATATGGATGACAAGGGCACTGTTGATATTATTGGCAATAACAAAAATTAGTAAAGATCTGTAATTTTATATGGAAGCAATTGTGCATATATACTTCTGGAAATAGTTATTCTATTAATAGTTTGACTTATCCTGTTAGGCAAAGTAATTCTTGTTAGTTCATTATCAGATTATTTCTTCTACCAGCAGAGCATCCCAGGAAGCTCCACACCTAGAACAGAGGCAGAGCTAACGCAAACTTAAAATGAACCTAATTCAGATAAAAAGAAAACACACGTAAATAAAATCAGAGTCTGAAAGCAGATAAGAGATATGAAGCAGATTTTCTAAAGTTAAGGATGGTATCGTGAAGTTGTATTCTAAAACATTTTAAGATCTTGAAGAAATTCATTTTCTTTTTTTTCTTTTTTTTTTTTTTTTTTTTCTTTTTTTAGAGGTTTTCGCTATAGGGCACGTGTGCTCACCAGACAGACAGAGACATAGAGACAGAAAGTGAGAAATCACCCCCCAGGGGGGACAGTCACGCCGCAATCCCTTCTCCTCTCGGGATCTTGGGCACGCACGCACACGTGCCCGGCGTGAGTTTTAAGCCACCGGGTCCGGGACACGAACCGCGGTCGACTACGTGGGAGTCCAGCGACATAGCCATTACACTAACTGCTGGTTCCCAAGAAATTAATTTTCTAAGTAAAGCATAAATTAACCCAAATTAGTGAATTTTGAAATTGGGAAGTCTCAATGAGCAAGGAAAGATGAAAACTTAAATTATTTTCTCTTCAGAAAGCTTTGGAGCCAAATGATTTTCTTAGTATATTCTTTCCAATTTTAAGAAACAGTGAATCCAAATGCCGTCTAGACCATTCCCAGACTTCGGGAGGGATGGAAAGCTATCTAACAGGTGAACTGCAACTGGCATATGACTCTCACAGCAAAATCAGATGGCAGCAGCATGCCCACAAAGGCGGTACTTCACTGGTTTTCAGCCAGGGCTGTTTGTCTCCCAAGGGACCTGTGGCAATAGCTACAGACATTTTGTGTTGTCACAGCTCTGGTGGAGTAGGAGTGCTACTACTGACATCTAGTGGGTAGAGGCCAGGGATGCTGTAAACATTCTATAAGATGAGGACAGCCACCCACACGACAAAGAATTAGCCAACCCAAACTGCCAGTAATTCCGAGGTTAAGAAACCCTACATACCACTTATGATCAGTCAGAGATGGTACAATACTAAGGAAAATGCCCCGAAATTTCAATTCAATAGTATGTTACGAGAATAACAAATTGAGCTGGCACTATAGTCTAGTGGTTAAGGGAGCCAGATTCCACATGGCCAACCCTGCAGTTCAAATCCTGGGCCTCGTGGCTTGGAAAACACACCAGGTGCATGTGTGCCAAAAATACTGACAGGATGGAAAAAGGAGGAGAAGGGATTGCAGTGTGACCGTGCCCCACAGAGGGGTGCTTTCTCCCTCTGTTTGTTCTTTCTCTCTCTCTCTCTCTCTGGTGAGTGCACATTTTCTGTAGTAAACTTTAAAAAGGAGAATAACTAATAAGACCAGGGTTTACCCTAATGTCTTATTTACTTTTGTTTGTGATAGAGAACACATGCACACGAGAGAAGGTAAGAGAGAAAAAGACAGACAGACAGAAAGCACTCCCATCAGGCCCAGTCACGCCGCGACCCTTTTTCCTACAGTTTTCCATCGTGCCCATCATGTCAGGATTCCGACTTGCTCACAAACCCAGTGGGGCTGGGACTCGAACCTGGCCTCATGTGAGATCTGGCTTCTGCACAGCACCTAACTGCTGCACTACAGGCCAACCCTAGACCACACGCATTACCAGAAAGAGACAGACAAAGAGGAAAAGTGAGAAATCACCCCAAGAGGGGATGGCCACGCCACAGTTTCTTCTCCCTTTTCCTCCTAGGACTTTGGGCATGCATGCACACAGAGCTGGTGTCATTTTCAAGCTGCCAGGTCCGAGACTCAAACTATGGTTGACCATGTGGGAATGCAGCACCTTAACCACTGTGCCAACTGTTGGCCCCCAGGTTTATCCTATTTTTAATGTTAGAAAGTTTATTTATCCATCATATCAAATAAGAAAAACCATATGATCATCTAAGTAGATTTTGAATAGTCATTTCATAAAATTATATTCTATAAGGAAGTCCTAAAAACCTGAGACAGGGGCAGGCAGGTGGCTTGGTGGTTATGGATGCTGGGCTCCCACATGGCCAACTGAGGTTTGAGTCTTGGATCTGGTGGCTTGCTTTCTCACTTTTTTTCTCTCTCTCTTTCTCTCTCTCTTTCCCTCTTTGGTCAAATTTAAAAAATAATAATAATAAGTAAGTAAGTAAATAAAGTTAAAGTTAAATAATTCTAAAAATAAAAAGAACTGAGGTAGGAAGATCCTTTCCTGACTGTGAATATTTATAAAGGAAGAAAATATATTTAAAATCAATAGAATATTTAACTTTTCAAACATTAGAGGTAGTCTCATTAGAAGCAGAAGGTGGTTGCCTTTAGCAACATTAATAATGCACATTGTTATGGAAGTTCAGCCATCAAAGTAATTACCTACATAAAAGAGGAATAAGGTCCACAGCTCTTAGAAAGAGGAGGCAAAACCTTTATTAATAATTTGCATACCACATGACTACTAGAAAATGCAAGATAATACATTTTTAAAAAACTGTCATTTAGAAAATACAATAAAGAGGTTTATTAGATGGCAAATGAAATTCCTGATGCTAGTAACAGCCAGTTACAAAACATAACAGGAAAAGCATTTCTTTCACAATTTCAGCAAACAAATGTGTATTTGAAGTAACCCTAACAAGAAGCATAGATAACCTATTATCTTTTTTTTTTTTTTTTTGGAGAGATTTTCACTATAGGGCGTGTGCGCTCACCAGACAGACAGAGAGAGACATAGAGACAGAAAGCGAGAAATCACCCCCCAGGGGGGATGGTCACGCCGCAAACCCTTCTCCTCCATTCTCCTCTCGGGATCTTGGGCATGTGTGCACACGCGCCCGGCGTGAGTTTTAAGCCACCGGGTCTGGGACACGAACCATGGTCAACTACGTGGGAGTCCAGCGACATAGCCATTACGCTAACTGCTGGTTCCCGATAACCTATTATCATAAAGCTACCAAAACATCCAGAAGACATGAATAAATGGGAAAATAAACACATTTCCAAATGTGAAATCTAAATATCCTAACAGTGTTGGTTCTCCCAGGTTAATTTGTAGATTTCATATAATCCTTATCAAAGATACAACACATTTTGGGGAGGACAGGACTTTAAACAGTGTTTAACCTCATAAATACAAACATACAGCACATGCATACATAAATTGTTAAGAGTTCATTTTTTAAGAATTATTTTATTTAACTTAATTTATTCTTTTTTTACATTTTTTCTTATTTATTTACATTTAATCCTGTCTTTACAGTGTACAGCATTTCTTTTTTCAGCATGAATACCATGCATGCGTGTCAGTCAAGACAAAGATATTACTATATATATTATCATCAGCAAATAGCTTCTAATTTTTGGTCAATTAAACATACTTTTACTTGTTTCTTACTCTCCTTTCCCCCCTTCCATACCAAACTTTCTTTTCCTCACATTTTATTGATTCGCAAAAGATCTTAAACTAAAAATATGGACAAAGCTAGAATCTAGTTGCAAGTGCACTGTAATTTTCTTCTTTCTCTCTCCACTTGCCCTTTTACTAAAAAAAAAAAAAAAAAAAAAAAAAAAAAAAAAAAAGAACAAATTGCTGAACCTATCAGCATCTCAAAAGAAAACCAAAATCCTTAAATCTGGAAGACAAATAAAAGAAGAAAATCAGTACTGTTTTAGACAAATATCATAGAATTCTATTTCACCAGTTC
Organism: Tupaia tana; assembly: GCA_026018925.1. Lineage (NCBI taxonomy): Eukaryota > Metazoa > Chordata > Mammalia > Scandentia > Tupaiidae > Tupaia > Tupaia tana. The sequence continues at coordinate 69,910,090 of JAKSZU010000001.1, forward strand.
AGTCCCTCTTTTGTTGACTTGTAGTGTTACTGTGATCTGATCTTATTATTATTTTAATTTGACCAGAAAGTGAGAGAGGGAGAAAGAGAGAAAGCAAGAAAGCAAGCTGCCAGGTCAGGGACTCGAACTGTGGTTGGCCATGTGGGAGTCCAGCACCTTTAACCACCACACCACCTGCTGGTCCCGAGTTCATTTTTTAAAGAAAAAATGTATAGGGGGCCATACTGTGGTACAGTAGTAAAATGCAACACTCTACGGAACTGACCCACATGGGAAGGTTCCCGGTTCATGGCTGGAGACCTCCCTGAGTAAGCCAGGCATGTTTATGCCCAGGATCCAGGGCTGGCTGAAGCTGAAAGTGGATCACATCAAGACCCCATTGGAGGTGCTGTCTCTTTGTCTTTCTGTCTGTCTCACTTATTGAGAAAATACACTTTTTAAAAAAAGATATAATCATGGTTGTTATACACATATAAAATGAACATGTGTTGAAAATTTTATTTGAAAAAAAAAAGAAAAAAAATTTTATTTGAAATTAATTGATGGAAAATACAAACTGTCATACATGCACAGGTATATAAGTGCTGAAATGAATTCATAACTAAGTTTTAAACAGGTCAATAATCAATTGCATTCCACTGAACACAATTAATTTACATTTCATTGGGAAAATATAATTTGCATTATTATCAACTTTTACAACTTACAGAGCAAAAAGTAGCTCAAAGACAATGGGAAATAACTCAAATAGCTAAACAGACTACTCAGTAATCTCTTTTTTTCTGTTTGTTTTCCATTTCAAAATTCTATACAACTTTTTTGCAGATAAATGCAAAATAACAAAATCTTGATAACCTCAAGTTGCAATCAAATTTTTTTAGAGATTTTTGCTATAGGCACATGTGCTTGCGAAAGAAACAGAGACAGACAGAGAGATAGAAAGCAAGAAATTATCCCCCAAGGGTAATGGCCACACTGCAATCCCTTCTCCTCCATTTTCCCCTCAGGATCTTAGACACACACGGACACACGCCTGGCATGAGCTTTCAGCCACTGGGTCCAGGACTCAAACCAACCAGGACTCAAGGCAACTACGTGGGCGTCCAGCAATGTAACCATTATGCCATCTACTGGTCCCACAAATTATTTTTAAATTGTTAAAGCCTACTGTTGTACTTTGTAATATTAAAAATTTAAATCATCCTAAGAGAGCATCAAATAAGTGAGTGATTAGATAAATTTGTAATTTACTCATGTTCTAAAATTAAATACAATTCTTTATACAATCTAAAACACAATACAATCCTTTAAACTCATTATTTCAAAGAATATTTAATTGCATTTAGAAATGCTGTCAAACTGTTAAGTGAAAAAAGTAGGCTAAAGATTGTTTAGTGAATTTTTTTTAAGGTTTTTGCTTTTGGGCACATGTGTTTGCTGGAGAGGAGAGAGTCAGAGAGACAGTGGAGGGAAAGTGAGAAATCATCCCCTCAGGGGGATGGCCACACCACAATCTTTTCTCCTCCATTCTCTGAAATTTGGGGCACACACACCTGGTGTGAGTTTCAAGCCTCTGGGTCTGGGCCTCAAGTCACGATTGGCCATATGGGAATCCAGGCTACCTGCTGGCCCCTAAATTTGTCCTTAATTAAAAACAACAACAACAACAACAACAACAAAAAGAAAACCAAAAACATAAAATGAAAAGATACTGACACAAAAAATAGACCTCAACATTGGATATTTCTACAAAGTAAAATTCTGAGATGTTTTTTCTTTATTCCTTTACTATTGGATTGTCAGAAAAGTCATAATATACTTTTTCTGTTTTTCTATGCAAAAATGCATCACGATTTTTCCAACAACCTAATATTTCTCCTTTGTTCTTTTTACTAAATTTCCTTTCTTCTCACCTTTTTAAGTTTATTATTTCCACAAGTGAGCAAGAGGGCCGGGGAGACAGCATCCCTGATGACACCATGCACCCCCAGTATCTGTCCGTCTGGACTACGGGCACGTGCATGCCTCCTGTACTGTGGGAGATCTCTGTTGCAAACCAGAACTTTCCCATGTGGGTCGGCCTCACAGAGAATTGTGTTTTATGGCTGTGCCACCACCTGGGACCTTCTTTCCACTTTTTATTGCGTCTCCTCCTTTGGGACCTTCTTTCTTTGAGAATCCTTTCATTTGCCAAATCTTAGAACATAGAACAAGTAGATATCAATTCATAGGTCAGTGGCGGTGTGGAGACAAATTACTGTCTATTACTGTTTCTCCACCGCTAGGCCTGGAACTGCCCTGGCGGCATAAGAAACCCTTCCTGTACTCCTGTTCTACCAGGGGTGGGCAAACCCTTAAAATCCTGCGTTTAAATGAAAACATCCCATTTGTCCACCAGAGGCCCAGGTTCAGCCAGCTCCCTGTTCAGTCATTGTTGTTTATTTCCTCGGGTTAAGACGGGTGAGGTGCTCTGGTGTATTTTCATACATGTGGAAAGACTGTGTTTTCTTTTTCTGCAGAACCTAAAGGAGCCGGTGCTGGTGGCGCTGGTGGGGGCTTTGGTGGAGGTGGCAGTGGTGGTGGTGGCAGTGGCAGCAGTGGTGGAAGTTTTGGAGGCGGTGGACCCCCAGGTTTGGGAGGACTGTTCCAGGCTGGAATGCCGAAGCTGAGACCCACGGCCAACAGGGATAACGGTGAGGCGAGGTTCCTTCTCTCTGAGTCACTGGCGCTCAGGCAGTTTGGAGGTTTGATGTTCCCACTGAGGCTTTGCACCCTTTAAAGCATTGTTTGGAATGTTGCCACTGTTTTACAAGAGAAATTCTATTCAGCTTTTAAAAAATAATTCATCGGGATCGAATAATTCTGTAGAACTATGAAGTACTTGCCCAGTGTCCTTGGGGGCAACCCATACATTTTTGTGCTTCCCTAAAGGGTAAGCTCAAGGGGACCAGCAGGGGGCATAGTGGTTGGGGCACTGGACTCTCATATGGGCATCTACAGTTTGAGTCCCGGACCTGGCAGCTTGCTTTCAAACTCTCTCTCTCTTTGTCTCTCCCTCTTTCTCTGTGTCTCTCTAGTCAAATTGAAGAATAATAATAACAAATAAAATGAAATAAATAATTCATTTAAAAAAAAAAAGGGTAAGCTCCAGTGGGAAGAAAGGGAAGGACCAAATAGGACTTGCCATTCCCGGAAGTTCAACCCAGGGACCAGGCAAATTCAGTTTGCTTTGTGCAACAGCCTGACACAGCTGTCTGGGACAGTAAATAGTCATGGTCACTTTCCAAAAACACTGTGGGGCACATGGCTTGGAACGTAATTACAAAACTCACGAATCAGTGTTTTGCATGATGAATGTGTGAAATCTCAGAAGTGTCCTCTCCAGATGCCATGGAAATGAATCCTACAGGATTGTCTCTGAATCCGATGGCCAAGGAGGTTGAACTTGGTCAGGCCTAAGTAAAAACCTTGCAGAGTTCATGAGGCACTCTCCTCACTACTACAGAAGTTCAAGAAGTTTACCGTAAATTTTTTTTGGCAATGTTTATTATTTTTAAATAAACTTATTTCTAATTTTATCATCTTTTAAAACAGCCTCTGGGAAAGTATGAAATTCTTGTGTTCATGTGAAGATAAGAGTCACAGAGGCCTCAGATTTTGACCAGTTCAGCAATAGATGGTCAAAATCTAGAAAGAGACTCGATAACAGAAGAGATTTGATGCAGGTCTGCATTTAAATTTATTTTTTAATTTGATTCATTATATTTTTTTAGTTTTCTTCTGGAGTACACTCGCTCTGCATGCACTCGCCAGAGAGAGACAGAGAAAGAGAGAGGGGAAGTGAGAAAGCACTCCCTAGGGCAGATGAATACATCTCAGTCCCTTCTTCTCCACTGTCCTCTCAAGATTTGGGACATGTGTGCCCATGAGCCCAGCTTGTTTTTCAACCCACCAGGCCATGTGCATGACTCAAACTGTACAGTCAGCCATGTGGGATCCAGCTGCCTAAACCACCACACCACTGACTGAACCTAAATTTATTTATTTAAAACTCACCAAAAGAATTTTTGAGGTAGCTGACAAATGTATACTTTCAGGACTTTAACAATAGGTGAAGAAATTAAGGCAAAAGACAAAAGTAAAATGATAAAATGAAGATGAAATTCAGAGCTCAAAATGGTGTATCAAAAAATGTGCTCCATGTGTTAAGGTGGATGGCAAGTGTAGCTTTAATCCAAATTTAGGAGATATAGACTTATCACAAATTGGTGACGTAGAATTAAACCACTTAGGCCCAGCCACGGTGATGCACAGGAAGTGCCACCACCTGTATTTTTCTCACCTTTTCTTGAGCGTTTCTTTTCAGAGGGACGAGGTTAGCCATTGCATATGGAGAACTTATATTGTTATAACTGATTTTTTTCACCTAAGATTGCTGAATTATTTTTAAAATGGGAAAAGTATAAGGGCAGAAGACGGGATAAAGGAAAACCCTTAGCACAAATCCCATCTACCTGTGCCATCTTCTGGTCCTCCTCACTGATGGGGATCTCTCCAGGACGCTTCTGGTTTTCTCCTGGTTCTCATCCATACCTAATGCTAAGAAATCTTTCCAAAAATCCTTTTAAAAGCTGATGGGTTGTAGAACCTGGGACCAGAAGGTAAGTAGAGAGCTGAGGCCTATTCCTCTGCCTCCGGGAAGAACCACCCCAATCTATGGCAACGAGTTACCCACATCGTATGGCATTCTGGGATGGGACAACACACTCTAGCTTTCTCACTTCTTGAAACTCTATGTGTCTTTTCCTGTTCTTCAGATTCTGGAGGAAACCGGCCACCAATTTTGCCACCAGGAGGGAGATCCATGGCTGCCAAACCTTTTTCACCTCCAAGTGGCCCAGGGAGGTTTCCTGGGCCTTCTCCTGGCCATAGAAGTGGTCCCCCAGAGCCACAGAGGAACCGAATGCCGCCCCCAAGGCCCGACGTGGGCTCAAAGCCCGACAGCATCCCCCCTCCTGTACCTAACACACCCAGACCCATCCAATTAAGTCTGCACAACCGGGGGTCCCCGCCAGTGCCTGGGGCCCCCAGACAGCCTGCGCCTGGGCCTACTCCTCCCCCTTTCCCAGGAAACCGAGGTGCTGCCTTTGGAGGAGGCTCCATTCGCCAGACACCCTCAGGCTCTTCTTCGCCCTTCTCCAACAGGCCACCACTGCCCCCAACCCCTGGCAGAGCCTTGGACGACAAGCCACCCCCTCCACCTCCTCCAGTGGGCAACAGGCCCTCCATCCACAGGGACGGAGCTCCACCTCCTCCCCCGCAGAACAACAAGCCTCCGGTGCCTTCCACCCCAAGGCCTTCACCCTCTTCACAGGCCCCACCTCCACCACCACCACCCGGCAGGCCCGGCCCGCCACCCCTGCCTCCAGGTTCCAGTGGCAATGACGACATCCCAAGACTCCCACAGCGGAATTTGTCCCTCACTTCGTCTGCACCTCCCTTACCTTCGCCAGGACGCTCGGGCCCTCTTCCTCCCCCACCCAGTGAGAGACCCCCGCCTCCAGTGAGGGACCCACCAGGCAGATCAGGTATGGCACATAGGGGTGAATGACTCTAAGGGACTATAGGCACACAAAAGCAGAAGTAGACTCACACTGCTTCGTGCTTTTAAGTGACCATTGACGCATATGATTTCAACCTGACCTCACGTGAGCCTCGCTGGAAAGTGGGACCAAGGTTGCTGTTGGTGTTTTAGAGATGAGGAGACTGAGTACCCAATAAAGTTAAATGGTCACAAGTTGATTAATAAGGAAGCCTGTCATCTTCCACCTCTGAAGTGCACTGGCCACTCTGCACCTGGCCTCCGTAAGGTGGATTTCAGCTATGGGATTAGGGAAGTAGATTTCCAGCTCTTGCGGGCAGGCTTGCTGTTCCAAGGCAAACGGTGGTCAGTTCAGGGCCAGTGAACTTCTTCATTTGTCTAGCTCTGAGACCACATCCTTGCTCAGGAAAGACAAATGTTAAAAAGTCGGTTTGCTCTGCGTTAAAATCGCTGGTACATAAATCCCTTGAAGAATCACATGAAGGTCTAATAAAAATGCTCGTAGGGAGAAACTCGACATGGGCATGCTCGTTCACGGATTGCAGAGCTCGCCGAAGCCCAGCAGCAGTCCCTGCCCAGCGCTGAAAATACTTGATCTTACGGAAGCACTTTCAGAATGCACAATGAAATGGGAGGATTCCTTAGAGTTTGCACTCTCTCATAACTATAATAGGCAAATTTAATAATGGGTCGGCAGGAAAGTCATGACGCATTTTTACCTAGGGAAAAAACATGGAAAAATACGTTATGACTTTCTTGAAGACCTAAGTGAATACACACATTTGACTCATTTTCCAGTGGTTATTGATGGGCTCAGTAGACTCATCTACTTTTTAAACTTCATCATGTCTGCGAATGGACCATTTTTTTTTTCTTTAGGTAGCATTACCTGACCATTGACCCTGTGACCTCAGGAATTTAATAAACACCATTCTTTTACCCAGTAGTCCTTAAGCTTGATCACATGCTGGAATCCTCTGGGAGAGTTTTAAAGCTACCTGGAGAGCTTAAACCCCAGGTGTGCCTCATCCCCTTCGTAAGGTTTCTGGTATGATTGATCTGGGGGGCAGACCGAGTATCGGGATATTGGAAAGCTCTGCAGTGATTGTAATGTGCCGCGGAGTCTGAGAACTGCTCCTCCAAACTGCTATGCCATGAATAATTGACTAAAAATACGAAGCCATTGATGCATTCAATCCAGTGCCTAGACAAAGTGGCATCTCATTAAGTTTTCTTCAGTGAGTAAATGAGAACAGTAGTCATTTGAATGAAATACAGCCTTTTCCTTCTCATTCGGCCTCTACAGATTTTCCCCAAAGCAACTGAGGACTTTCTACAAGCTCTTCCAAATGGATGAACCCATAGATTAAATCTTCCCCAAAATATGATGAGTAGTGACATATAATGTTTGTTGTTTCCTTTGATTACATAAGCCATACTTATTTATTACAGATATATAGAAAAAGTATATCCAAAATTATCACTGATAACATTTTTTATGTATCCATAGTCTTCTGTGGGGGAGGGTATAGGTTTTTGCTTTAGGGCATGTGCGCTTGCTGGACAGAGAGACAGAGACAGTAAGAGGGAAAGTAAGAAATCACCTCTCAGGGGGATGGTCACTCTGCAATCCTTTCTTCTCCATTCTCCTCCCGGGATCTTGGGCACACACGTACATTCGCCTGGCATGAGTTTCAAGCCACCAGGTCCAGGACTCAAACTACAGTCAGCAATGTGGGAGTCCAACGACATAACCTCTACACCAACTGCTGGGCCTCCTTACAGTCTTTTTAAGTATGTATATAAAGGGGCCAGAAAGTGGCATGGTGATTATGGTGCTGCACTCCCACATGGCCGACTGTGGTTTGAGTCCCAGACAGGGTGACTTGAAAATAACATCAGGTGTGTGTACATGAGTGCCCAAAGTCCCAAGAGAAGAATGGAAGAGAAGGGATTGGAGTGTGACCATCCCCCAAGGGGTGATTTCTCACTTTTCCTTTCACTGTTTCTCTCTGTCTCACTCCAGTGAACACGTATGCCCTGTTGGTGGGGAGGGTGCATGTGGGGGAAAAAACTTAAGAAATTAGCTAAATGGAAGCTTTACACAATATATTTTTTAAGAAGAATGTATATACAATATATACATTTTTACAAAACCAGTATCATGGGACCAGCAGATGGCATAACGGTCATGTCCCTGGACATCCACATGGCTGACCGCAGTTTGAGTCCCAGACCCAGCAGCTTAAAACTCACATTGGGTGCATGTGAGTGCATGCCCAAGAACCCAAGAGGAGAGTGGAGGAGAAGGGATTGCCATGTGGTCATACCTCCTGAAGCACAATATCTCACTTTCTGTCTCTCCGTCTCTCCATAGAGTGCACATGCCCTATAGTAAAAATCTCTCTTAATAAAAAAACAACAGCATTGGGACCAGCTGATGGTGTAACAGTTATGTCATTGGACTCCCATGCAGTTTAATGAGTTCAAGTCCCAGACCTGTGGCTTAAAACTCTTGCTGGGCTCATGTGCATGCCTGCCCCAAATCCTGAGAGGAGACTGGAGGAGAAAGGATCACCCCCCAGGGGGTGATTTCTCGCTTTCTGTCTCTCTCTCTTTCTCTGGCAAGTGCATGTGTCCTACAGCAAAACTCTATCTAAAAAAAAAATAATTTAAAAAAAAAACAGTATTATACTACATATACTATTCAGTCTTCTGCTTTTTATTTAAAAATCACACTAACATTTTTGTATGATTAACTATATTAACTATAATACAATCTTGAATGATTTCATGATGTTAGATTTTACAAATGTGCTCTGATTTATTTAATCAGTTCTCCCTTGGGTCACGTGGGCTACCTCTAGATTTTGCCATTACAGGTTTGTAGTGATATATCCTTGTAGCAAAGGATGTGTGCACATCTCTGTAATTCCTCCAGATGAATTCCTAACAATTTCTAGATCAGTAGGTGTGCATAGTAAACTGTGGATTTTGTAGGGGCTGCCAAGTTACCTTCCAGAAAATTCCTACCCTTTTGTATTCCCACAGGAACATATGAGAGGTCATTCGTGTGTAAGATATGGTTTGGCTTCACTGTTAGGAGAGTGGGCTTTAGCATGTGACAGTTTTGGAGCCAACTCCTGGCTCCTCCACTCATTAGCCTCCTTTCTAGCTTTCTAAGCTGTCAGAGCCTCTGAGGACTTGTCTTTGTCCTCTGCCCCTCTCAGGGTTGGGTCAGGATTAAATGAGACAATTGCGTATAGTGGTGGTTATATTTCCTGGCGTATAGTTAAAATCAATAAATAATCATTTTAATTATTACTCTGCCAACAGGAAATGGAAATCTGTTCTATGTTCTATTGTGCTGGCCTGGGTTTGAAGCAGGAAGCCACAAAGTTGGAGAGTTAGGAACACTAACAGTTACTTTAAAAGAGAGAAAAACAGAGAAAGACAGGTGCTAGCAGGTGGCACGGTGGTTAAGGCACTAGACTCCCTCATGGCTGACCGTGGTTCAAGCCCTGGAACTGACAGCTTGAAAATAATGCTGGGTGCCTATGTGTGTTTGCCCAACATGCTCAGAGGAGAGTTGGGGAGGAGGAGTTGCAGAGTGGTCATTACCCTACGGGGATATTCCTCACTTTCCCTCTCTCTGTCTGTCTCTGGTGAGCACATAAACCCTATGGCAAAAACCTTAGAGAGAGAGAGAGAGACAAAGTTCATCAAATTACATAGCACTGGGACCCATAATATTAGAAGTTGAGTTTACTCAGCTTTATTGGAGTATTACCAGTAAAATTAAACCCACAATCTGCGAGACACCTTTCCTGTAATAAATCAACTCTTGCTGCCTACCAGCAATGACAAACAGATGGGGGAATAAATCTATTATGCAAGATGAGGCTGAAGGCTCCCTGAGAGATTGCCTAGAGCTGGGCAGGGCTTCCACTTCCATGAAGGATCTGAGCCAAGGCTTTCTGTCTGGGTCTTCTTTATCTGCAGTGGTGGGTTATTCACTGTGAGGTCTTCATTAGATTCTGAGTTTACCGTTAACAGGATATTTATACTTACAGCACCATGAGACATTGTATTTACAAAAAATGCTAGCATCTTACAAATGGAACACACTGGTCAAGATCAGGAATACTCAGGCCACTGACTTAGATGAGAAAACGTTCAAGTTTTGTTTTGGTTTTTAAATTTACTCACTATCCAAATAACCTCCACTACTGAAATGTAGGAAAAGTAAGATAGGTTTCTTGTATTACCAAAAGGATGAATTTACTTTGAATTTTTTCCTAGGAATATAAAGCTCTTTACTGGGGTTAGCTCTTTACTGGTGTGGTGGTTAGGGTGTCTGAGTCTTACGTGGCCATCTATACAGTTTGAGTCCTAGACTCAGTAACTTGAAGGGGGAAAAAACAAACAAACAAACAAACAAAAACACCAGATACATGTCTTCTCACAAAAAAATAAATAAATAAAATAAAAATAAACCTTTTTGCTTATACTATACCACTGCATTTTTAAAAATGGTTTTAAATACTTATATAATTTTTATTTGTTTACTTTGTGTGTGTGCGATAGCATGTGTGCACACGCAAAGAGAAAAAGATAAATATCCCCTCCCCCCTTAGATTCTTGTCATACCACCATCCGCTCCTGCAATACCTCCAGCTTCTCAGGATCTTGGGCACCTGCATGCACACCCGGTGTATTTCAGGTCATCCTGGATGTGAACCACGATTGCCATGTGGCTTCCAGCACTGCAATCCAGCATGCTACCGGCTGTGCTGGTATTGTTGGCAGCAGTTCTATGAGAAAAGTGACGATCTGACCCTCTTTTATAGAAAGAGAATCAAGTTCCATTGGGTACCAGCTTGCTCAGGGTTGGAACCCACACTGTGTTTATAGCCATGCCCATTGGTTAGCTAGCTGTCACTTCCTGCTTCATCTGCCTCCCTGAGAGGGAGAACCAGGAACTCCTCCTGTTCTCCAGGTGTCTGGTATTGGGTTTCCTGGGTCTGCTCTGCCTGGGAACAGACCACATGCATCACAGAAACACCTGTGTCTTTAGTTACACTACTGTGCTTAGTTTAAACTTAGTTCTTCTGAAGACCTGAAGTAACTACATAACTGTTTTATTCTTCTTTTTTAATTCTTTCATCATGGCCTGGTAATTAGTTCAATAGCTCTTCAAAAGGATTATAAAATGTTATTTAAATTAAATGGTTGTCAGTATAATCACCTGTCTTTGATTTCACTGTATTATCTCTGTTCCCCATACTAACTCAAAGCCAAAACAGCCATTTAGCTATCAATGTGCAATCATTTTACAGATATGTGCATTTTTGTGTTTGTATGTTCCTATGCAATTCTTAGCTAAATCTCCTAGAAAGTCTCCACCATTTCTGTGTATTTCTTAATTAGAGGGCATGTATCCAGCAGGCACTGAATCGCCGATGACCACCATAATAGTAATGTGGAATGGAAGGCATTGCACTAAATCTCTTCTTTTCTTCTGCCCCAGGTCCCCTCCCACCACCTCCTCCAATAAGCAGAAATGGCAGCACGACCCGGGCCCTGCCTGCCACCCCTCAGTTGCCGTCCAGAAGTGGAATAGATAGCCCCAGGAGTGGGCCTAGGCCTCCTCTTCCTCCTGACAGGCCTGGGGCTGGGGCACCTCCCCCGCCTCCACCATCAACATCAATTAGAAATGGCTTCCAAGACTCTTCCTGTGAAGGTGAAGTGTGGGCCTAGCTCCTTAGGCTATAGGGCAGCGATTAAACAAGTTTCCTTGTGTATGTCATTTGGTTTTTTTGTGTTAACATTTCATTTTCACAGTCATTATCACACGGTATTGCATGACCTAACTAAGCATTTTAGGGCCCATCATGATTCCAAGTTAAAAAGAGTAATCCACCTCCTACCCTTTCCAAAAGGTAGTTTATTTTTCTCTGACCTGTTTCTTGTTCTTGAGTCTCATTTTGGTTAACATTGCAGAGATTCTAGAATTCTGAAAAGAACCATTTTTGTAGCTTACCTTCCTATTATCTACACTTCTGAATAGTTTGCCATGGGTGAGAGGCCCAAGGCCTGCAGGCATTTAGCTGCTGCCCTCGGACATTGTTATCAGAGTGGCCCCATTTACGTGAGGGCCCACTGGTGGGAAGAAAGATAGCCCCCGCCTCAGTGCTCGGCTCCTGAGAGGGACTGGCTAGATCCTATCACCAAAGGTAAAGTCACTTTGCTCTGATTTGCAGGCCAATATATTTTATTGCTAGGTGACATTCGTAGCACTTCCAGCATTTCTGTAGACATGTAGACATGAAACCCGAACTGATTCCCGCAGTTCTGTTTGCTGTTGTACTTTGCATTACATCAGTCTTCACAGCAGATTGTCTGTTACTGAAGGAACTGTTTGTCTCTCCCCCAGATGAGTGGGAAAGCAGATTCTACTTCCATCCGATTTCTGATTTGCCACCTCCAGAACCATATGTACCAACGGCCAAAACTTATCCCAGTAAATTGGCGAGAAATGAAAGCCGAAGTGAGTATTTCTGTCAGTGTTTTGGGAAGATTTATAGTTGACTAGCCTGAGTTATGCTGGGTTTAATAGCAAATCTAAGCCTCTTGATGGGAGTGGGATAGAAAACCACATTTGAAATCATTTCACTTCTGGCAAACTCCCTTTCCACACAGACGAAGGAACATGGAGATATCAAGAATGCAGGGAACAGCCGTTGGCGTAATGGCTATGGCACTGAACTCCCATGTAGTTGACTGTGGTTCAAGTCCCGGACCCGGTGACTTAAACTCATGCTGGGCACGTGTGCGCACATGCACAAGATCCCGAGAGGAGAATGGAGGAGAAGGGATTGCAGCGTGGCCATCCCCCCTGGGGAGTGATTTCTCACTTTCTCTCTGTCTCTCTCTGTCTTTCTGGCAAGCGCACATGCCCTATAGCAAAAAAACCCTTCCAAAAAAAAAGAAAAAAAGAATGTATGTGAATGTGTCATTACAAGCTCAAAATGCCTTGGGTTTGCTAGTGTTACATTTTATTATCTTGCTTCTTTGAACAGTCTTCCTCCATTCTGGTCTTTCTGAGACAGCACAAGTAGAGACATCTTCTGTTCCTGCTAGTTTCCAGACTGGCAAAATGTCTTATTAATTATAACAAAAACTCATTGTAACTGCCTTGATTTTTTCATCGTATTATAATCAGAGCTTCACTGACCACTACATGAAAATTTTAAGTATATCCATAATGTCTCCTCATAACAAAATGGTTATTTTTATTTAACTAGGTGCTCTTCCAATATTCATACAATTCTGACTTTTTTATATAATTATAATTTTCATAGAGTACAGTTTTGTGCTGGTATTTTGGGAGCAGTTTTTCAGTAGGTTTCCATAACATTGCTTAGAAAGCACTTCCCCTTTTTATTACAGGATTTGTATCTCCCAGGAGCCCATCAAGTCAGCATACAGTAATTTATCATTATTGGACATTTAGATTGTTTCCATTTTTTAAATTAATATATGTAATGCTACCACAATGAAATAAATTACTTTTCTTCTATTGAAGGAGAAATGTGAACAAGAATAGAAAGTAGATAGATGGGAATGTCACTACAGTAAAAGTATGGACTATAAAAGAATTAGTATAAAATATGCATATATGTATGGGGTTTTTCTTAAAGGTTTTTGCTATAGGGCGCGCGCACTCGCCAGAAATACAGAAAGAGACAGAGAGACAGAAAGCAAGAAATCACCCCCCGGTGGGAGGGTTGGCCACGCCGCAATCCCTTCTCCTCCATTCTTCTCTCGGAATCTTGGGCACGCACGCACACATGCCCAGCATGAGTTTAAGCCACCGGGTCTGGGACTCAAACTACGGTCGACTCCATGGGAGTCCAGCAACATAGCCATTACGCCAACTGCTGGTCCCTATATGTTTATATATATATCCTAAACAGCAATATGTACAGGAAAAGTTTGAGCAAGTCAAAAAACTGTCACAATGGGACCAGCAGATGGTGTAATGGTTATATCACTGGACTCCTATGTTTGAGAGTCTCAAACCAGTCTACCATGGTTTGAGACTCAGACCACATGGCTTAAAACTCATACGGGGCACGTTTGCATGTGTGCCCAAAATCCCAAGAGGAGAATGGAGAAGGAATTGTGGCATGGCCATCCCCAGGGGATGATTTCTCACTTTCTGTTTCTCTGGTGATCACACGTACCTTATGGTAAAAATCTCTTGCTAAAAAAAACCTGTCACAACATCCCTAGCCATGTCCTTACACCCTAGCAGAGTGTCTCAACATATTCAGAGCCTATTGGTTCTTTCTTTACACAGAGTTTAAATAAGTTTTGATTGGCTGGTTCCCACCATTGGCTGAAGTTAAGGTTGATTAGAAGCAAAGGCACTGACATAAGGGAGAAGCAACAGATGACAGGCTCAAGTGAAAGCAGAGATAGGGACACAGAATTGTGCTATGTATTACAGCATGGGACAGCACCAGCTGCTCCTACTGGGTTAAATTTTTATTGCGTTACGTTAATTGAGTCAGGTTGTGCATTGTGCCTCTGTAGAACTTTACAAAAAGTTAGAAAATATTTTAGGAAGATTTACATGAATAAGTGTCAAAAGTAAATAAAATATCATTTCTTGAAAAGAAAAATTTTATTTCTGGAAAAATTTACCTATTCAGAATTCTGCATTTATAGACAATACCTAATAAAAAGATTTAACTTGGGGCTAGCCATTGGCATGGAAATTAAGGTCCTGGATCTCACATAGCTTCGCAGTTCAAGTCCTGGAACCAGGTGGATTGAGAATCATGCCAGGCACATGTGCATGCATGCCCAAAATCCTGAGAGAAGAGATTGTGGCATGTCCATCCCCGCTGGGAAGCAATTTCCCACTCCCCACTCCCCATCTCTCTATGGCAAGCACACACACACTATATCAAAAACTATATATATATATATATATATATATATATATACACACATACATATACACATACACACACACACACATATATATGTATGTATATGTATATATAATTATCATACAAGAGTTGGTAGTTGAAATTTTTGATGAAATGTAAGTGTTCACATGGAACAAATATAAGTATCTTTGAGGGTTGTATATATGTTTATGAGTGTTTGTGTGTGTGTTTTCATCATATTCTTAGCAGACAGGGCTTCTGTCTGGCTTCCTTAATATGATCTCTTTAAAAAGTTGTTCGTATAGACTGCAAATATTTTTCCTGACTTATCATCAAATTTTTAATCTAATTATTTGTATTCCCAAATCAGTAACAGAATTATCATCCCCATACCCTCTAGATTTTTTATTTGATATTTGACTATATTACCATATAAGACTCAAGTAAGCAACTCGAGGACTAGAACTATATCTTACTTGCTATTGCTTCTTCTTTGAGTAGCACAGAGCTTGAAACAGAGTGAACATTTAAAAATATTTCTTTAATTGATGGGCTAATTTCCATTGCCCTTCCCAAAACTTAATGTAGATTTGATTTAAATATTTCCAGCACTGGGCATGTTTAGCATTTTATTAGGATAATAGATCATCTATCTAACAAAAATTAATAAGGGGAGCAGCAGTTGGCATGGTGATTAAGGCACTGGACTCCCACATGGCCGACCATGGTTCAAGTCCTGGACCTGGCATCTTGCTTTCTCTCTATCTCTCTGTCTCTTGGGTGAGCACACATGCCTTGAAACAAATTTAAAAAATAATAATGATAAACAAAATTAAATAAATAATTCTTCATTTAAAGATGAATAAGGTACTTTTCAATACCAAGTTTTATTCTGCTCCAGTGGCTGGCCAAGCCTCCAAGCCTACAGCCAGGTAAAGCCCAGACAACCCTAGCAGTGTAGAGTACACTTTGGGTACACTTTAATTACAGCATTGAACAAAGCCAGTCTTCATTTTGCTAACTACTTGTGGTGTGTCAGTTGATGGTCAAGGCTCCGTAACAGATGGCTGATTTACATTCAGATAAATATTCCCTCAAACAGCTGCCTAGGAAGATGGTGAGGAGAGGCAGCAAGGTCATGGACTATCAGTGTTTTTCTCTGTTCCTGCTCAGGGATTTGGTTTTGTCTCAGAAATCCTTAGGTGGGTAGTAGGGCTGCTATCAAAGTGCTTGCTGAGGAATCTGCTGGTACCAGCCCACTAAGAGTCAGAATGGTGGCTATAGCAGACCTACATAACGGACATGTGCCCTGGTTACCTGCTCATGGCATCTGAGCACCTGACTTCATGCCTAACATCTGTTACACTCTCAAATGGTGTTTGGGCATGAAATGAATTATTTTTAATGGGAATGGGTTTTAAACCTGATTACACTGCACTGTTAGCCATGTATAGCTTTAAAAAATAAATCAACAGAGCAAAAAGTCAACCCATGAATGGGAAAAAAAATTTGGAAATCATATACTTAATAGATTAATATTCAGAATATATAAAAAATTCTACAATTCAATAATAAAAAAACAAGCAACCCAATTTTTAAAAATGGATTGAATACTTAAATAGGCATTTCTCTGAAGATACACAGATGGCCAATGAGCACATGGAAACATGCTCAACATCACTGGTGATTAAGGAAATGCAAGTAAAACTACAGTGAAATACAATTTCACATCCATTAGGATGGCCGCTATCAACAAAACATTGTTTGGAAATTAGAAGATACCCAAATGCCCAACAAATGGACACTGACTAGATAAATAAACTACAGTATACCCTAATAATAGAATGCAATGTTTTTTTAATAGTAGCATTTGCAAAGAAAAATGACTTTGATAGATGTTCAAACAGACTATGAGATCTTATTTCTGGAAGAAAAAGGGTACTGTTTCTAAATGGAAAATATACACATACATATAATGTTACTGGTTGCTTCTGGGTAGTGCAAGGATGGGTGTATTTAGGGAGGGTTGTGTTCTTGTTTGTTTTAAGTTTACTTATTTCTTCCATGAGAGAAAGAGGTAAGGAGACAAATACCCCCAAATACCCCTGATGATCCACCCCCAGCCTCAGTGATCCTGGTGTGTACAGGGAGTCCCAGGGACATGAACCCCAAACTTCCCTCGTGGGTCCAGCATCACAGAGCATAGTGTTACCACTGCATCACCGTCTGGTCCCTTGTATTTACTCATATTTCCAAAATCTATAATAAACACATGTTATGCCATAAGAACACTTTTTTTTTTTAATTTAACTTAGGGCAAGTCCTCAGTAGCAGTGATTGAGTGTCCTCTAGAAATGTTGATTCAGATCATTGCTTGTTTCTTTCTTTTACTTCACATCCACTTGTGCTAGTTAGCTTACAGCCTAGGTTGTCCGGGTGAGGTTGTGGGTACCTTTGCACCATCCCTGAGTTTCCAAAATGAGAACATAATCTTTCTAACCAAAATTATATTTTGTCTGTGTTTTTCATCAAGGTGGATCCAACAGAAGAGAAAGGGGTGCGCCGCCTCTTCCTCCCACCCCAAGGTGATCTTTGCCTGCTCTTCCATACCCAGGCTCAAGAGCTGCTTCTGTGTTGCTGTCCAAGAATTACACATCTTCCTCCCCTTTTCTTCCTTTGTCCCCTTCCTATTGAAGGAGAGAAGAAGGTAGAGTGAGGTGGGAATACGTGTGCATAGGAGTGGGACTCTGGAGAAGAAATGCACCCAGCTTCTTATATTGTGTATATTCTCAAAGCTATTGCTTGCTTCAGCCTGCCAGTGTTGGCTGCTGGGGGTCGATAGGCTTTTGTGGCAAGTAGACAGAAATGAATTATACCCCAGCTTTCAACCATCCAAATGCAAAGATTCACTGCTTATTTGCTACAGACTATAATTATCCAAGTCCTCGAGAGCTGTTTTCTTCCACGCCTTTCTCCTATGCTTGGCCTCTTGTCTGTTTCCATGAACCACAGATCACCTAAACAAGTTGCTGAGCCAGAGCTCACATGAAACTTCTGCGGCTATAGGATGTCCAGTATTTGGCAGTCTGAAGTAGGCTGTAGGACTGAGCTCTCCAATGGAAATATAATGTGAGCCCCCTAGACAAGTTCAAAATTTCTTGTAGCCACATTGTTTTAAAAAGGTAAAAAGAAGCAGATGAAATGAATTGTAATATATTTTATTTAACCCTATGCATCCAAAATATTGTCATTTCAACCTGCAGTCAAGATAAAAAGTACTGAGGTATTTCTATTCTTTTTTATTTTTATTTTTGGAACTAAATCGTCAAAATCCAGTGTCTGTTTTACACTTACAGCACATCTTGATTTGGACTGGACACATTTGTGGTTGTTGGCTACCATCTTGGACAACACCAGTCTAGAAGATGGAAACTAATGTAAAAACCTCTTGCTCTAAAAACAAAACAGGCACAACAAGCTTTAACAACTAAAGGTAACAAAACGAAGTTAAAGCCCAACACTCTGTTCAGCAGACAGTTTGACCTTAGATTTTTGTGTCCTTAGTTTCCCTCTTCCCTTAATATCTGTGCACAAGTGTTGCTTCAGTATACCAAGATCAGAAAGTGATCTAATACAGTTTACATTCACATGGAATAAAGCCATTGGAAAGAAACTGAAAGCCTGCTGGGGCTTTGGGGCCCAGAACCAGCTGGCTGTGTGCTTGCTTGTCAGCTGGACTCCTGCCTGCTTCCTGGATCTGAGGCTGCCTTTGTTTTTCTCTGCCCAGCAAGCTCCTCAGGGCCAGGAGAGGCTAATAAGGCCTGGTAGGAAGGGAAGAAAGTCAAATCAGAAACATGGAGGAAGGGAATAGATTTGAGTTGATGGGCAAAACTCTAAGACACGAAAACCGATGCTTAAGGGGCAGGAAATTCCCAGTAGAAATTGAGGGGCATTTGTTTTGACTCTGTACATAAAAATCATTTAGATCTATGCAAATACAGCTCCACTAAGGGACCATAGGGAAGAGCCAGTCAGCCTTGCCTTTTTTATACAATTTTGTTTACAAAGTTTTACTGGGACTTTTAAATCTAGCTCTTAGAATTTGAGGGGGGGGAATTCCATTTAGATGTTTTTATATGGTTGATTATGTTTAAAATTATCATTACTTATTTTTTAAAAGCATACAGCCATGTATGTATATACCTACCTAAACTTTGTATTATGGTTTCAATTATTCATGTATTACTAGGAGATGCTAACAAGGATCAATCCAAAGAAAAATTTGAAAAAGCATTTCTATTTATAGAATAAATAATTGTGTCATTTATAGAAAAGCAAAAGAACTTAGAGTTCTAATAAATGGGATGTCTAATAAATTATGAAGTTACTGATTTGAATATATTGTATTTTTATAACTTTCCTTGCCAAAGTACTGTGCTTAATTGGTACATTAAAAAACTTGTTTTTTCCTTTGTTTTCTTTCATTCATCTGTCTCCCATATAGTCATTGAAGCTCTTTATCCAAATAGAATCAAGAAACATGAAGATGTAACAAGCTTGGCAAAGTGTTTTTTTAATTATTTTTAGGTTTTTGTCATAGGGCGAGTGCACTCACCAGAGAAAGACAGAGAGGTGCAGAGAGACAGAAAGAGAGAAAGTGACAAATCACCGCCCCCCCTCTCCCCAGGCTCGGGATCATAGCCACGTCAGTCTCTTCTCCATTCTCCTCTTGGGATTTCAGGCATGCAGGCACACAAGCCCAGTGTGATTTTCAAGCTACCAGGTTCGAGACTCAAAACTGTAGTCAACCATATGGGAGTCCAGTGCCTTAACCATCACACTACCTGGCCTCCTTGGCAAAGTTGTGGGTTTTTTTTGTTTTGTTTGTTTGTTTGTTTTAGAGAAATGTATTTTTATAAGTGCACTCCCCAGAGAGACAGAGAGGAAAGTGAGAAATCAACTCCCCCAGCCCCGCCCCCCCACCCCTCCGTGCCCGCACCAAGAGGCATGGCCATACTATAATCCCTTCTCCTTCATTCTCCCTGGATTTGGGGCACACATGCACACATGCCATGTGTGATTTTCAAGCCTCTCGGTCCAGGACTCAAATCGCTGTTGGCCATGTGGGAGTCCAGTGCCTTAATCACTACGCCACCTGCTGGCCTTGGCAAAGTATTTTTCAAAATTTTTTTTTATCTCTAACATTTTGGTAATTTAGGAGCATCATTTTATTTTGGATTATTTGACTTGATGTCAAAAGGAATAAACATCCTTATAAAGCCTAATTACCCACATCACAAAAAATAGAATTGGGCCTTCCTAGCAAACATGGTGGAGAAAAATCTGACCCAGAGAGTGTGGGTCTGGATTTCATAAGAGGTAGTGAGAATAGGGCAATTTCCTTGTATACCTCAACTTTGCAAGTACCACTCCAAAGTTTGAAACAGGGTCACAGCTCATAGTTCCATTTATCTAGAATAGAAATGTTTTAGGATGTATTTTTAAGTGACTGTTTCATGAATACACCTACACCCTTTCTTTGAAAGTTAGCAACCTAATTGCATCCCAAACTTTTAATAACTTTTATGCTAAAATCTTCAGCTATGGCAAATCACAGAAATGAGTACCTTCTTCTCTGAAATCAGAGCGTACGTGTATGTTTTCCCCGTAAAATTTTCATATAAATATAGTCAAGATGCAATACAGTATTTTCACATTCAATGGAAGTACATTACAGTATTAAAATTCAGTGTTTCGTATTTATTTCACTATGCATTTTATTTTGCAAAAGCTCAGAAAAATGTTTAATCCAATGGTGCCTTACTTTGTGATTTGAAAAGAAATCAACGTTTTATGTCTAGGTAGCAGATTATTTGCATATTTGTAAAAATCGTTAGGTCTTTATATTTTAACTTGTAATACAAATTTTGTTATTTTAGTAGCAGAAATGGGATGATTGTTCAATGCCCCCAAAGTTTTGGGCATGAAACTAATTTTTTTTCAGTTTATGGTCAGGGACTGTAGGGGAAGAAAAAAATTTTTTTTCTTATTGCACTATGTAAACAAACACGTTTCGGTATCTATGTCATCAGAATAGTTTAAATGTAGGGTAGTGTCTACCCTAGACATCTGCGCTTTTGTAAATTAGCCAGACAATAAATAAAAGCAGAATGATATGGTGTCAACTGGTGGTTTTCTTTAAGTATTGTCTGTATAAGTATATATTTTTAAAGTGACTGCTTTCTGTTTTGTACTGTGGTAAAGAAAGACAAACTCAAAAAAAAAAAAAAAAGAGAGAGAGAGAGAGAAAGAAGAGGTACGTGTAATTATTTACTCACCTGTTTGTTTTTCCTGAGCTGCTGCATCTAGTCAAAAATCTGTTTACTTGAGGCAGGTGTTTCTACTCTGAGATAGAGATGGGTAATGGAGGCAATGAAAGCTGAAATTACACATGGACCCAGATACATGTAAGAAAGGCCACGGAAAATTTAGGAAACCTGACAATATTTTAAATTACCTGCTCTGTATGTGCATATGTATGAAGGTGCTTAAAAAGTTCATGGGAATGAAGGAAAAGCTTGTTTTGGTGTAAAAAAATTTTGCAATCCATGCATGGTTTTTTCATAATACACGTTTTCTATGAACTTTTTGAAGATGCCTCATGCTTATCTCAGTATGAGCACAATGGTTAAGAGCTGGGAAGGCCTAGCTCTGTCTCTCACTTACAAGTTGCCTCTTTAAACCTGTTTCATTATCTATAAAGTGAGAAACCTTCTTATAGCATAATACGTGCATTAAATAAGGTCATGGACTTAGCACTTGGCCCAACTTAACTGGACACACTCAATAAGTGGTAGCCACAAAAATTTTTTTAGAATTATTTATTTAGTTTTATTTATCATTATTACTGTTACTTGATTTGCTATAGGGCACAGTGAGAAAGCAAGCCATGAGATCCAGGACTCGAACTGCAGTCTGCCTTGTGGGAGTCCAGCGTCTTAATCATCATGGCACCTGTTGGCCCTACTAGCCACTATTAATATAAATTAGGAAACATTCATTTAATGATCCCAAATTAACTGGAATCTAAGTAAGAGGGAATTTACTAGTGGACTTCTAAAGGAAAGGAGCACTAGAAGAAAATATGCCCTTATGAGAAGTCAAAGGCAACATCTGGACAAAGACTGCCTCGTGTGCTGTCACAGGCCTGGAAAATGGAAATTTGTGTTGCTTCAGTCAGCAAAGAAATGTTATTAGGTTCAATTTAAAATCACAGGAACAAAAAGCCAGAAAGAACTTTGTAGAGAGGACAGCCTCACGTGGTCCACAGTGGAGCGTTATCTGAGCATGGAAGGGGTGCCAGTGATAGTGGCTTTGGCACAACAGGTGTAAATTGGGGCTGCCCTGGCAGACTGGGCCATGTGGTCACCCAGTCAGAGGTCATCCAGTCCAGAATTCCCAACATGATCAAAAATGTCTGACAAACTTCACTTGCAAGCCCAACCTAGGTAGCGCAGTCCATAGCATGCTGGACTGCAATGCTCAAAGTCACTTGGGGTTGGAACACGGGGGGGGGGGGGGGGAGGGGGTACATATCCAAGATCCTGATGAGCTGGGGGGCTAGAGAAAGGGGACCATGATTGTCAAGACCCTATCAAGGGTGTCTCTTTCTCTCTCATGCATTCCCTATCATAAAACAAAACCCAAAAAAAATTGACTTACAGTATCTTTAAGAATAAAAACTGTTTTCAAAACTGGCCTTGTTTGTTCAAACTGGAATCATTTATTTGGTTCACTTGTCCTTTCAATAATTCTTTATTGAGTACTTACTTTACCGCCATCACACTGGCATCCCAGCCATTACTGGGTTGGTCCAGTATGTGAGTAGCAGTTAAAGAGGTCAGCACCATTCTCACCAGGCATGGATGCAACTTCTCACCCAGGCAACAAAGGGCTTTCCGTCAAGAGAAAAGTGAATACCTTATCCTACACACACCCCTTAACTAACTTTTTTTATTTTTCTTTCTTTAAAAAAAATGTTAAGTCTACAGAAAATTGGAGGGGGAGAACCTAATCTGATAGAACGTACATGTTCACACACAAAGGAGGAAGAAAAGTTGGAATCCTGGGTGTCCCCGTGGACCTGGCATGGTTTTCAGGCCTACCTGGGATCTGCACCATAGTGGCTTCCAGTATGACAGGATGTTAGTTTTATTGCTGCACCAGTGACTGAGCCAAGATTTTTTTCCTTAAACAAGTTCTGGAAAGTTTATTAAAGAAAGAATTTTCATAGCTCACTGCCTCCCAGTCTGTGCTGGCAAATCCTTCTAATGATAACAGAATCACCTAGATCTTTGATTGCCAGTGTACATACTCCGTAGTGCATCTCACATGCTATGCCCAGTTCAATAGTATTGCCACTGTAGTAGTGAACACCAGTTTTGGCCAACATGGTGTAGTACTCTATTTCAGATTCCTGACAGCTAGTCATTGGTGAGGATGATCAATTTTGCTTTGCCTTGCTTGACCATCTTCAGAGTCTGCTTGCACACCAGCATGGACTTCCCACTTTTCATAATGAGATGGAGCTTAGAGTTAACTGACTCTTGCAACTTTTTCATCTTCTTCACACTATCTTCCTGTCTTAGGTACAAGACAGCCCCCAAGCAGCAGCCAAGATGGCTGCAGAGCAAAAAGGCAGAAAAAGTGTTGGTGGCCAAAAGGTGATGTCTCTGGTTTTTAATTTGAAAAGTAAAGTAAGGGCTCCCAGTTCCCTGAGCATCCAAATTGATTGAAGGCTTTCTGGACACAAAAATTTGTCACCAAGTTAGAGTGACCTTTTCCCCTATGTTCCTTTGCTTCCCTCTACTCTGAACCCTTGACATTTTTATGTCTATTTCTAAAACTACATTTAGCATATACAAATTTCTCTTCCTGCTAAATGACTAGCAATGTCTCATTTATCAACATGATAGCACAGATTCCTTTATCTTAAAATGGTCTCATTATTTCAGAGGTGCATTTACAGGAAGCTAATTAAGCTCAGGCTTTGGGACCCCCATTTGCAAGAGGCATCTTCCTAACTATTCACTTTTATAGAGAGGTTTTTTTTTCCTCTTTTATTGCCAGAGAGAACGTGTACTCACCAGAGAAAGAGACAGAGACAGAGAAAGAGGGAGAAAACACTTCGCAATGGGGCATGGTCACGCTACAATCACTTCTCCATTTCCCCAGCCCAAGATTTGGGGCACTCATGCACATGTTTCTGACAGGTTCTTTCAAGCTGATGGGGCCAGATTTTGAACCATAATTGGCCATGTGGAATCCAGCTCCCTTAACCACTAGGCTACAGGATTTGCTTGATGTTACTTTAATATCTGATTTTTTACTTTGATTTTATTATTTTTTTTCTTAAGTAGGACACCTTAAATTGTCTGAAACTACAGGTCTCACAAAACCTAGACCTGTTCTTGAATATTCATCCTCCTCAGCATCTGAAGCAGAACTTAACCATAACGTCTTAAAAACGTTTGGGCCAGCCAGGTGGCATAGTGGTTAAGGCAGCTAGATCCTATTGACTGCGGTTTGAGTCCCAGACCCAGCAACTTGAAAAACATGCCAGGTACACATGCATGTGTGCCCAAAATCCTGAGATAAGAGTGGAAGGGAAGGGATTGCGATGTGATCATCTCCCCATGGGGGCTTGCTTTCTCTCTCTGTGTCTCTCTCCACCAAGCGTAGATGCCCTTTAGCAAATAAAAAATTAAATTAAAAAGACTTTCTTAAGCCATCAGTTTCCCATGTGTACTATGACAACCCCAGAAAAGTGTAAGATGTCTTCAAAAAGTTCATGAAAGATGCGAATTATGAAAAAGAAGGGACCAACAGTTAGCATAATGGCTATGTCGCTGGACTCCCATGTAGTTGACCACAGTTTGAGTCCCAGACCTGGCGGCTTAAACTCATGCCAGGTGCATGTGCGTGCATGCCCAAGATCCCGAGAGGAGAATAGAGAAGGGTGTGGCCATCCTCCCCGGGGGGTGATTTCTCGCTTTCTGTCTCTCTGTCTCTCTCTGTCTTTCTGGCAAGCGCACATGCCCTATAGCAAAAACCTCTCCAAAAAAAAAAAGAAAAGAAAACTATGCGTAAACTTTTCATTATTTGCACCAAAAATAAACTTGTACTTTAATTCAATTTTTCCACAAACATTTTGAAGTCCCTTCATGTAAGACAGCAAAAATGTTTGCTACAATCCCAGAGTGATTGTAAGTATTTCTAAAATAATTTGGTCACTGCCCTGCCCACATTGCATTAGAATCCAAGGCTCCATATGAGACTCTTCTAAGAAAATACCTTTGACCCTTGAAGTACCTGGAAAACAAAACAAACAGTCTGGATTTTATGAGATATTGAGCTCAAATTTAGCTTCCATTTAGCCAAGAAGCCTCCTGCCAGAACATCTGGAGTATCTATCACAGACTTAACATAATCATGAGGGCA
Source organism: Tupaia tana (assembly GCA_026018925.1). Taxonomy (NCBI): domain Eukaryota; kingdom Metazoa; phylum Chordata; class Mammalia; order Scandentia; family Tupaiidae; genus Tupaia; species Tupaia tana. The sequence continues at coordinate 69,935,155 of JAKSZU010000001.1, forward strand.
TCCCACCCTTTTCCTGTTTTTTGTCTGTCCTAATAAGCTAAGGGTCACCTATCAAAATGCTGTTTGGGTTTCCTGAAACAAATAGAAGATTATTAGGGAAAACCCCAATGCGGTATGGAGTAATTGTATTTCCTGAGATTCACTGGTGTATGTACTCATTCAAATCACCAGCAAACACTAATTGAGTAACTATGACTTACTAAACACTAGGAAATCGAAAGATAAGCATTACACAATAGAAGTTGCAAGTACTAGTTCTAGAACAAAGGTTGTGAGTTAAACCCTGGGTCCAACAAAAGCTATAGTTAGCGTAATGGCTATGTTGCTGGACTCCCACGTAGTCGATCGCGGTTCGCGTCCCGGACCCGGTGGCTTAAACTCACGCCGGGTGCTTGTGCGTGCGTGCCCAAGATCCCGAGAGGAGAATGGAGGAGAAGGGATTGCGGCGTGGCCATCCCCCCTGGGGGGTGATTTCTCGCTTTCTGTCTCTATGTCTCTCTCTGTCTGTCTGGCAAGCGCATACACCCTATAGCAAAAACCTCTCCAAAAGCTATAGTTAAGAGGCACAGCCCCACTCTGTCACTGGGTCTGGAAAGTCTCTTACCACTGACAGGTTTAGTTTAGTTGGCTGTGTGCATGATAGGACGCATTATGCTTATGCTTGCTACGTAGAGATTGACTCTTGGAGCAAAGGCACGAATAGGTTTCCAAATAAGGCTACCTTAGAAAAATACCAAAATCAGTGATGAAAACAATCATTTTATACCACAAAGACAGTCTACCTAATTTACATATTTAAATAGCAACACTTATATATTGTCTTTATTTTTCACAGAACCACCAATTATTAATCACCTAGTTCACACATAATCTGAGCTAGGGTCTTTTCAAATATTATTGCATGTATTACTGCAAATCTGTATGTCTTTACACATGGACAAATCAAAGCCTGAGTGGATTACAAATTTGTCTCAGGGTCAGCAGATGGCGTAATGGTTACATTGCTGAACTCCCACATAGTCGACCGCAGTTTGAGTCCCAGACTCGGCAGCTTAAAACTCATGCAGAGTGTGTGTGCATATGTCCCGAAAATCCAAAGAGGATTGCAGGATTGCAGCATGGCCATCCCACCCCCCGTGGGGGGAGGGGGGTAATTTCTTGCTTTCTATCTCTCTGTCTCTATTTCTGTGATGAGCACATGTGCCCTGTAGCAAAAATCTCTCTCTCTAAAAAAAAGTAAATTTGTCTCAAGCCACTTAGTATTGAATTCAACTCAACACTAAGCAAATCAAACGGGGAATTATAATATCAATTGTTTAAAAATACTGACATAGCCCAGCCACAGTAGCCATACTTGTTGACGCTACACTTGGCAGGCTGAAGCCACATGGGAAGCCCAGGTTTGATTCCTGGCCCACCCTAAAATCCAAGCACAGTGGTGGATGCCTCTACTCAGTAGGCTGACATAGGAGGATTGAGACATAATTAGACCCTGTCTAAAAAATAAAAAACGAAAGAAACTGGGGCCAGCAGGCAATGTGATAGTTAAGGGTGCTAGATTCCCATGTGGTTGGCCATAATTCAAGTCCTGCAGTTAGCAGCTTGAAAATCATGCTGGGTGCGTGTGTGTATGTGTGTGTGTGTGTCCAAAATCTTGAGAGGAAAATGGAGAAGGGATTGCAGCATCACCACCCTCAGAAAAGTAGAGGTAATTTCTTACTTTTTGTCTTTCTCTCTTTCCAATAAGAGTACTTGCTCTATGATAAAAAAAACCTTAAAGAAAAAAAGAAACTGGTGTTTTATATAAGCAAGGATGTTTTAATAAGCCAGGAAGAAAAAAAGACCTAATTTTAGAATAAAAGGTGGTAAGTTCAATTGAGTGACTATAGCACCATGGAAAACTCACTGGATTGTGTTTGTTTTCTTCATTGGGCCTTTGTGCCATAGCCTTGTATTTGGGCTCCTGGAGCACATTGTTTCTTGTATGTAATCTAACTTCTTTCACTTCTTAGTTCTTTATAGTTTAGAGGATGGCTATGTTCTTTGAGGTTTTAAAAGGGACATTATATACTTGTACTTCTTTTTTTTTTTTTTTTTTTTTTTTTTTGAGAGGTTTTAGCTATAGGGCATGTGCACTCGTGGGAAAGACAGAGAGACAGAAAGCAAGAAATCACCCCCCAGGGGGGATGGCCACGCCACAATCCTTTCTCCTCCATTCTCCTCTTGGGATCTTGGGCACGCATGCACATGCACCCAGCATGAGTTTAAGCCACTGGGTCTGGGACTTGAACCGCGGTTGACTACATGGGAGTCCAGTGACATAGCCATTACGCTAACTGCTGGTCCCTATACTTGTACTTTTCAGCTCATCTTATCAGACACCTGTTACCTTTTAGGTGCTCTCACAGGAACTGCTAAAATTCAGATGTCATTTCATGAACCAATTACAGATTTCTGACAGTCCCCATGTCGGAGTCAAATCGCAAAGTGGATGGTAAACTTGCATTTTCTGTGTATCTCCCTTCTTTGTACTGTACATTATTTGCGGAACTTTCGGCAGGAGGCTGCTGGCGCGGCCATGAGCGTTGTATGGAGCCAGATTTAAGATGGAGGCGGAAGAGCTTAAATGCAGGTATCTGAGCTGTACTTCTGATGTACCAAAATATAAATCTCTTGGAACTTTTTAAGACATTTCAAGGTCACTCTGATGCATATTCAGGTTCAGTTTCTCTGTTCTAAAGGTCTTGCCTTTGCATTGGGGCCTTGGAAAGAATTTGTTTGCACGTGTAGAATATATGAGATTATGTGAAGACTAAATCACCAAGATGATATTCATTTCCGCCATGCTTGCTTACTTCATTTAACACTGCCCCAAGTGTGCTTATACATTAAAATGGTGTTTGTCTCTAAAATATTTTCCTTTAAAAATTATCTATATGGGCCAGCAGATGGCATGGAAGTAAAGGCAGCTGGAATCCACGTGGCTGACTGTGTGGTTCAAAGCCCAGACCCAGAGGCTTGAAAAACATGCTGCCCTTTTGGCCAGACCACCATCTTCCAGTAATTCACCAAAATGACAAACACAAAGGGAAAGAGGAGAGGCACTTGGAATAAGTTCTCTAGGTCTTTTAGAAAACATGGCGTGGGGGGCCAGCAGGTGGTGTAATGGTTATATCACTGGACTCCTACATACTTGACCATGGTTCAAGTCCCGGACCCAGCAGCTTAAAACTCACGCTGGGCACGTGTGCATTCATGCCAAAAATCCCAAGCTGAGAATGGAGGAGAAGGGATTGCAAGTGGCCATTCCCCCCAGGGGGTAATTTCTAACTTTCTATCTCTTCTATCTCCCTGGGGAGTACACACACCCTATAACAAAAAAAATCTCTCAAAAAAAAAAAAAAAAAAAAAAAAAGGAAAGAAAGGAAACGAGAAATAGTTCCTTCGGCAACATGCATGTGAATCTACAAGAAAGGTGATATTGTAGACATCAAAGGAATGGGTACTGTTCAAAAAGGAATGCCCCACAAATGTTACCATGGCAAAACTGGAAGATTCTACAATGTCACCCAGCACGCTGTTGGCATTGATGTGAGCAAACAAGTTAAGAGCAAGATTCTTGCCAAGAGAATTAATGTGCCTATTGAGCATATTAAGCATTCTAAGAGCAGAGATAGCTTCCCGAAACTTACGAAGGAAAAGGATCAGAAAAAGAAGCAAGCCAAAGAGAAAGGCACCTGGGTTCAACTAAAGCGCCAACCTGCTCCACCAGAGAAGTACACTCTGTGAGAACTCATGGAAAGGAGCCTGAGCTACTGGAACCTATTCCCTATGAATTCATGGCTTGATGGGTGTTAAAAATAGGTTAAACTGTAGTCTTTTTTTTTAAAAAAAAAAAAACAAAAGAAAGAAAGAAAAAATTCTTAAGAAGAGAGGAAAGAGAGAAAGGAGGAAAGAGAAAGAAAAGAAGAAAGAAGGAAAGAAAAGAAAGAAGAAAGAGAAAAAGAGAGAAGAAAGGAGAAAGATAAAAGGAAAGCAACATGCCAGGTCTGTGTGCATGTGCCCAAAATTCCAAGAGGATAATGGAGGAGAAAAGATTGTTGTGTGGCCATTCCCCTGGGGTGATTTCTTCTTTTTTTCTTTTTGGAGAGGTTTTTGCTATAGGGCACGTGACCTCGCCAGGAAGACAGAGAAAGACAGAGATACAGAAAGTGAGAAATCACCCCTCCCCCCCCACCGGGGGGGTGGGGGGGATGGCCATGCCACAATCCCTTCTCCTCCATTCTCCTCTCGGGATCTTGGGCACACACATACACCTGGCGTGAGTTTAAGCCACTGGGTCCGGGACTCAAACTGCAGTCGACTACATGGAAGTCCAGCGACATAGCCATTACACTAACTGCTGGTCCCCCTCCCCCTCTTTCTTTCTTTTCTCACTCTTTGCTGAGGGCACCAGCCCAGATGCAAGAAAAAAAAAAAATCAGATGAACTTTGAGGATATTATGCTAAGTGAAATAAGCTAGTTAAAAAAAATGAATACTCTGATTCTAGTTTTATGAGCTATCTAAAGTAATTTAATCATAGAAACAAAGCAGAGAGTGACAGTCAGGTGCTGGGGTTAGGAAGAGAAAAGAGAGTCGTTAACGGTATAAAGACCCAGTTTTGTGAGATAAAAAGTTTGGAGATCTGTTTCACAGAAATACAAATATAATTAACACTACTCATGTACATTTAAACATGGTTAAGATGGTAAATTTCATGCTATGTGTTTTTTGCCACAATAAAAAGTGATCTGTATCTACCTGCCAATCTCTGATGATGTATTTCCCTCATGCAAAGTGCTTCTTTACCCTCTCTTCCAAAGGGAAATCATTCAGTGACAGCTCTGTACACCTCTGCTGAGGGAGCATTGACGTTCGTACAGAGTTTATGTTCTACCGGGTTTTCTCAAGCTCTGCTTACAATGTGTGATCTGGCTGCATGCCATTTTCTGGTCGGTTCTGGTAAACAATTTTGACTTGTAGTGCTGTCAAAAGGTACAGGTACGGGTTCTGCCATCAAAGAATACAAGGGATTTCAAAAAGCTTGTGGAGATATGGAATTAAAGTACAAGTTTATTTTGGTACCAAAAATTTTCAAATCCATGCATAATGTTTCCATTATACACATTTTACATGAACTTTTTAAAGATTCCCCCTCATTTAGAAGAATATTGTGTTAGATGTTAAAACTTTTTAAAGGAATTATTTTATTTCACTTTATTTATTATTAGTATTTTTCAGTTTGATCAGAGAGAGAGAGACAGGGAAAGTGAGAAAGCAAACCACCAGGTCTGGGACTTGAACCTTGGTCAGCCATATGGGAGTCCAATGCACTTAACCACCATGCCACCTGCTGGCCCCCATTTTTAAGCAGCTCAGAATGATTTCAGGCAAATGGTTGATCAACAGGGATTCGGGGTGGTAGAAGTCATTCAGCATTATGAAGGGTGTCGTGAACATCCCTCTACCAGGGAGGACGTACTGGCAATTATGATGTAATAGGAAGAAACTAGGGCCTGGGGCGCACCATGACCTCAGGAGATTTATTATTATTATTATTATTATTATTATTTCCGCAGGAGGCATACCATGGTCAGAGAAAGAGAGAAAGAAAGCACCTTCCATTACAGCACAGTCATGCCACAATCTTTTTTTCTTCCATTTCTCCAAACTGTCAGGATACGGGGCAGATGCACAAATGCCCAGTGTGTTTTTCAAGTCTCTAGGACCAGGATTCAAACCATAGTTAGCCATGTGGGATTCAGCTCTCAATGCACAGCACTCAACCACTACGCTAAAGGGCTGGCCCAACCTCAGGAGATATAAAGAAAGGAGAAAATAACTTTATCTTTTCTTTTTCGAGGTGTTTTGCCACAGGACACATGTGCTTGTCGGATAGACAGAGAGACAGAGACAGTGAGAGGGAAAGTGAGAACTCATCCCCTAGGAGAGAGCCATGCCACAATCCTTTCTCCACTCTCCTCCTGAGATCCTGGGCACACACACACACACACACACACACACACACACACACATGTCTGATGTGGTTTTCAAGTCACCAGGTCTGGGACTGAACCGTAGTCGGCCATGTGGGAGTCCAGCAACATAACCACTATGCCATCTGCTGTGTATTTTGTTATTTAGATGTTGTCTTGAAATTTTATTAAAAAAAAAAAGTACAGGGATGCAGAAATCAGCATTTGGAGACACAAACAAATAAGGCTATTTTCATATTTATGTAGCCATACGTGTTTTTATATAGACTTTGTATACATTCTTCTCATCATTTGATGTCCCCATCTTTTAAAATAGTGTTTCCACCATTGTAGTTTTTAGAACATGAGTTTGAGTAGCAATTTTGAATTTGTAAGGTTAGTAGTTGTAGAAATTGAACTCTAGATGATAATCTATTATCTCAACAATGGAAATAATTGAGGGTGTTTTGCTATGTTCTAAACATAGAAAATTACTCAATTCGATGGTAAGATACACGAGTAACGTTTAATATACAAAATAGGCTATATTAAAAGATGTAATTTTATTTTCAAAAGTCATGCATTCTAAGGAACAGTTTGGGGCCTAGTGGACAATTAAATTCCAATGTATTAATTAAAAGCTAATTTCATAATGAATTATAAAAACGTAAACCTTTCAGGGTCAGCAGATGGCGTAGCAGTTACATGGCTGGACTCCCAAATGGCCGACCGGTTAAAGTCCCAGACCTGGTGATTTGAAACTCACGCCAGGTGCATGAGCGTGCACGTCCAAAAATCCCAAAGGAGAATGGAGGAGAAGGGATTGCATCATGGCCATCCCCCCTGGGGTGGGATTTCTCACTATCTCTGTCTCTCTCTTTCTCTCTCTCTGGTGAGTGAACGTGCTCTAACAAAAAAAAGGTAAACCTTTCTCTTAAATTGTCCCTGTACTGGTGTAAGAAAAGGAATCACAACTTAATGAAAAGATGATTTCTATTTTCTGAATGGAAGATCTATAGCAAGGAAATATAATTTTAAAAAAGTGTTGTATTAATAATGAGAGAGAAAGAGACAAAATCCACTGAAGAGGAATCTCAACTCAGGAGCCCCACACCTGCCAGTGTTTCAGTGCAGCCAGTGGAAAACAGTTACAAGATGTAGAGCTGTGGTTCAGGATGGCTTGTTAAGACAGAGGCCCAGGGCCAGCAGTTGGTGGTGTGGTTGAGATGCCGGACTCCCACATGGCCAGCCAAGGTTCGAGTCCTGGACCTGGCAGCTTGAAAATCACACTGGATGCGTGTGCTTGTGTAGTCAAAATCCCAGGAGGAGTATATAGAAGGAATTCTGGTGTGGCCATTCTCCCTGGGGGGGGGGGGAGGGGGTGATTTCTCACTTTCCCTATAACTGTCTTTCTCTGTGTCTCTCTCCTGCGAGTGCATGTACCCTATGGCAAAAACCTAAAAGTAAATAAAAATAAGAAGACAGAAGCCCATGTTTCTGTGTCCACCAATAAAGATTCTGATTCAAGAGACCAACAGTTCGTGTAATGGCTATGTCGCTGGACTCCCATGCAGCCAACCTCAGTTCAAGTCCCGGACCCGGTGGCTAAACTCATGCTGGGCGCGTGTGCGTGCGTGCCCAAGATCCCAAGAGGATAATGGAAGAGAAGGGATTGTGGTGTGGCCATCCCCCCTGGGGGGTGATTTCTCGCTTTCTGTTTCTCTGTCTCTCTCTATCTTTCTGGCAAGCGCACGTGCCCTGTAGTAAAAACCTCTCAAAAAAAAAAAAAAAAAAAAAAAAAAAAAAAAAGATTCTGATTCAATAGATTGGGGCAGGGCCTGAGAATTTGCATTTCCAACAAGTTTTTTGATGCTACTTGTTGCTGCTACTTCTGAGACCACATTTTGTGTAGCATTAGTTACTATCTGTAATAATGAAACCATTTCCTTTGTGTTAAGCCTATGTGTATGTATAGCATCAAACAAACCTAAATACACCGTCAATAATTTGCATTAGAGTAGAAGAAATTTAGCTGACCAAAGGATAAAATCAAATTGGCATGGCATTGTACCCAAAACGTAATTATGCCTTAAAATTACCTAATGTGCTCTTTGACCATTAATTATATCTACTGATTTTATTGTTGTGGTTGCTTTGCCCACATATGGAGGGTTGGGATGGAATCTGAATGTTAATAAATGTTAATTATGAATTTTAAAAAAAATCAAAACAGCAAAAATCATGAAAAAAGTAATTCATGAAAACTGACAAGCCTTCACCCTTAATCATCTCAAGGTTAAATAATGATCAGAATTCTTTTCGTAGAAGCACTTATGTTGCATCTTGATGTTTGACTATCATATAAATATAACTGTGCTATTAGGCTCTATTTTTCATTGCAGATGAAATTGATGCATCTTTGTGTGGTGTAGTCTGACATAGTAAAATTGTCACTCTGTAGGTAGGATATTCATAAAAATGTAATTATCGTAATCAGAACAGTCTTTAAGCTCATGAGCGGGGACTGCCAGATTCGTGATTGGCAGTTTTCAATCACTTCCGAATAATAAAGAAACGACCTAAAGCAGCATTGGGACTCATTAACATCTGACAGAGGGGAACTATTCTGACCCAGCAACAAAGGGTGTTGGGAGATGGTGGTGAGAACTGCCTGGCTTTGGGCAGGGTTGAATAAAGACTGTGCATATATTGTACTTGGTTTACTCACCAGGAGGTTTCACAGCAGCACTGCCTGATAGGAGAGTGCTTTGGGGAATAAAAGCTCAGAGACCACTCTGAGTGTACATCAGAAACCATTACTAATTCTAATACATGTATGATTTTCCTTCTCGAGTTTATAGCTTGCTGGAAGAACAGGCCCCGTGTTGCTGTGCAGGTACCAGGGCACCTGGAACGAATGTAGCAAGTGCCATCAACAAGATGCAGCCCCTGGGTAGTCGAGGTGTCTGGTGCGCTCAATGTCCCAAAGGTTGGTTAGGTAGCATGCTCAATAATTTAGAGATACCAGAAGCAATCACACACTACTGAGTTCGAGAAACAGAAGTCAACGAAGTGAAGTCAACTTTTTATCTGAAGTAGGAAAGAATCTGTTCAAATGGGAAAGCAATCTTGTTTTTGATCCCTACTCTCTTTTTTCAAATTATTCATTTTTTATAAATATTTATTTTATTTAACTTTATTTATTTATCTATTTTAATTTGACCAGAGAGGAGAGAGAGAGAAAGAGAGAGAGAAAGAAAGTAAGAAAGCAAGCTACCAAGTTCAGGACTCGACCAATAGTCGGCCATGTGGGAATCCAGCACCCTTAACTACCATGCCACCTGCTGGTCCCTCAACTTCCATAATCCTATGACTTATTTTTACCACTAGAACTAAAAGTCCAATAATTTTTTATTTTTGGAGAGGTTTTTGCTATAGGGTGTGTGCATTCACCAGAAAGACAGAGAGAGACAGAAAGCAAGAAATCACTCCCCCATGGGGAATGGCCACCCCGCAATCCCTTCTCCTCCATTCTCCTCTCGGGATCTTGGGCGCACACACACACATGTGTCCGGCGTGAGTTTAAGCCACCAGGTCTGGGACTCGAACCACAGTCGACTACATGGGAGTCCAGCTAACCTCTGGTCCCAGAAGTCCAATAATTAAAAGTCCTATAGCAATTAAAGAATTGTTTTATTTAACTTTATTTATTTATTAATTAATTATTTATTTAAATTTGACCGGAGAGGGACAGACTGAGAGAAAAAGAAGGGAAGTGAGAAAGCAAGCTGCTGGGTCCAGGGCTCAAACTGCGGTCAGCCATGTGGGAGTCCAGTGCCCTCAACCACCACACCATCTGCCGACCCCAAAGTCCTATAGCAATTAAAAGTCCTATATCCACTTTAATTTTTCAACAGTCTCATTTAAGAAGTTGGAATATTTGACCAGTGTAATTTTTCTTTTCTGTCCAAGGGCACATACACACACCAGACAGAGACAGAAAAAGAGAGGGAAAGTGAGAAAGCACCCCCTCCATGTGGCATGGTTGTGCTGCAATCCCTTCTCATCCATTTCTCCCTTTCTTCAGGATTTTGGGGCACACAAACAGGCACCTGGCATGTTTTTCAAGCTACCAGATCTGGGTCTGGAACCACACAGTTGGCCATGTGGGATCCAGCTCTCTTAACCGCCAGGCCATGAACTGGCCCTATAATAATCAATTCTTGAAATCCAATGTCAAGCTGAAAGTTCTTACTTCACTTATCAGGGACACTCTGCAGTCAGGAAGCGAGGCAAGGGGTCAGGTCACTTTTTCTTTTCTTCTAGCTGTTTCCTGTTCTCTGCCTCCATTTCACTAACATGGCTTATTCCAAACTCAAAGCAGGAAGAGGGAAAAGAAAGAGAAAAAAGGAGAAAAGTTCTTAATTGCCTGATTCTCTCATAAGATGGCTTGTCTCTTTCTGGGCATATTCAAAGCTACCTCTTCCTATGTGAGAAGCTTTCATGGGCTCTTCAGAGATATCACCACTACCACCCCCATTGCTGACTAACTCTCATCTGAAGATCCCCTGAACAGTTAAAACTCCTCAGCTTTGTGTCCAAACTCTCACTTCTGCCTGCTGGACCCCAACAACTCCTCTGGGTGGCCCTGTTGGACAGGAGCTGAGCTTCCTCTCTGTTTCAGCCAGCCCTGGCCCATCCAGTCCAGCCACCTCTCCTGCCTGGTTCCCCATTTCCTAGGTGGGAAACTTTTCTAGACAGGAGTCAAACCTTAGTCCCTAATACCTTGCACATATTCCCAGTTTCTGCAGATATGAGTAAAGCTGTGAAGGGAAAGCCGCTTTTGCAGGGAGGGTTTTGTAAGCTTGTCCTCTTCCAAAGAAAGCCTCTTCACAAGTCCTCCCCTCCCTGTCTTCTCTCTCCCGACCTTGAGTCATGGAGAATGACTCTTCCAATTATGTTCCTGGGGCGAGGCCTGCACTACTTCTAACAAGCTAGTCTTTTCCTGGTTGGAGAAGCTGGGCTGGCCTGCCCCCATCTTCCTCCTGCCAGCAGGCCTGCCCTCGGAATGTAGCTATGCTGGCTGTGCTCAGGAAGTCAGCCTAAGTCTGAGGCTCTGAGAACAGCCACTCCTAGCTGCCACACTCAGCCCTGCCCTCCAGCGTGACCTCTTAGAAATGAAGGTCATATTTTTGCTCCATCTTCTCCCTTCCACTTTGTTTTTCAATTTGTTCAGACACTAGAAGGGAAAGAGGTACTGTTTGTTAAGCTCCCTCAGAGCCTCAGTGTCAACTTATGCAGAGAAGATTTGAGTCATGTTATCACTTCTTGGATAACCCTTTTGAAGATTTCTTAACTTTATATGACACCTCTCTTGGATTTGTTCTATATATTTTACCTTAATGTCTTGATGGTAACTTATTTTAATATCCTGAAATGTGTCATATGGGAAATAACTAGCTAAATGGTTTTAAAGTTTTTTGAGAAGTAACTAATTATAGCAAGTATTTGAGGGCATATATATATAGCAGTGAAACTAAGATATCTTAAGAGAAATAATGAAGAAATATTTCAAGAAGAAAAATTACAAGGAGGCTCAATTTTTTAATTCATTTCTTAAAGACAGAGTCTCACCATGTTGTGTTCTCCCTACCTCAGCCTCCCAGCTGGAACTATGGGAATGGACCATCATGCCCAGCTCTGTTTAGATAGAACCTCACTGTGTTGCCCAGGCCAGCATTGAGCTCAGGATCCTCCTGCCTCAACCTCCTGAGTCACTGGACTTGCAGACAGACACACTACCACACCCAGCCTTTAAACCAGCCCAGGAATCAAACGTATGAAGCACAGCATCTTTGCAGCTGACATCACTGTAGCTGGGCCTCAGACTGTTCTTAGCTTTGCCCAAAACTAGTAAGTCACTCTATCTTGCTGGAACCTAATTCTGTCATTTATAAATAAAGGGTTCAGAACAAATCATCCCTCAGGTCCTTTTCCATTTTTTATCATGAATCTGTGAGGCCTTAAAAGAAACTGGGAGGAAATTTCTGTTGCTGAGTAGGCAAGACTGGTTATAGAGGAGGAAGATTTACAGTATGGGCCCCTCACCATATGCATGGGCGTGGACCTTCCTCCACTCACTCAGCCACAAACACTTAGTGAGCACATACATTTAAGTATTAAAAGGTGCCTAAGATTTTATCCTTGACCCAAGCAACTTACAGATATGAAGCAGCTAGTCTGTTCTCAAATACTGCTTAAATAAAACATAATGCTTTATTTACCCTACAAGCAACAACTATTCGACTATTCCATGTACAAAACACTGTGGTGGGTGACTGGTGTTGTGCTTGGGTGCGGTGACTACACTGTCCTCTCGGGGTACCATGGTCATGTGAAT